>CM031879.1:13010714-13211551 GCA_018697195.1 Certhia americana | reverse complement strand
CTGCCCCAGGAGGGGTTTGTGAGGCAAGGCCTCTCCTCCATCCCTTCCTGCCTGGGTCCAGCTGCCATCACCGCCTGCAGCCCGCGCCACAGCGCCCCCTGCAGGAGCGGGGGAATCAGCGCCCCCGCCCTGCCGGCCGGGAGCCCGCAGCGCCCCTGGTGGCCGTGCCCGGAACTGCACCGAGGGGGACGTGCCCACGGCCGGGAATGCTGGGAGCGGATTCCGGTTCTGTTTGGGGTTAGTGCTGTACCTATTGTTGTTTGTTTGCTTTATTAGACACACTAGTAAACAACTGCTATTCCTATCCTCATGTCTTTGCCTGACAACCCCTTAATTTCAAAATCATCATAATTTGGATGGAGGGGGTTTACATTTTCCATTCCAAGAGAGGCTCCTGCCTTCCTTAGCAGACACCTGTCTTTCAAATTGAGAGAAAATTATTTTTAGACATGGAGTTAAAAATATTATAAAATTCTCTCAAAATAAAAAAGGAAGTGAAATCTCAAAAATTTTTTTCTTTAAATGCTTAATAAGGTGCAGGCGCTATTGTAAATATTTCTCCATGAACAAGCAATCTCCCTGCCTAATCACACTTCCTGTGTGGTTGCAGTTCATTATCACAATTTCTCTGTACCTGAGACCCCATTAGCCTCTCAGCCTTACTGTGCCACTACAGCAACAATCCTTGTGTTTGGATCTTTAGACACAAAAAACTCCAGTGTGGGTGATCTACATCAGAAATAACATAATTTATAGGCAATTTCCAAGTAACTTTGACTGATATGTCTTTGAAGAAGACACTAAGTTTTTGAGGAAAGTCACACTTAATGTCCCAGCAGCTCTTGTTTATTAGCCCCATAAATTTAAGGCGGGATAGGAGAGAAAATGCTAACACATGAAACATAGGTTCATGCTTCATTTTTTTTCCTGAGTATTTTGTATTCTGCCTCAGTAACGCTGATTATTTTACAATTGCATACTAATTTTCAGTATAAAGTGTTTTATATAAAATTGATTCGAAGGACATCTGGCTTTAGAAGTTCAAACCATGGTTATGTGTAATCATGGTCATAAAATTTAGATAAGGAGGTTGAAGGCTACGCTCACAAAAAGCCAGAAGCTCTGAGACTGGGACTTGCACAGATGAAATCACCTAAGACAATAGTGAGCTCCCAAAACTCTGCTAAACCCAGGAAGGCCCTAATGTCTTACTGGACCTAAACATCTTAGGTCACCTCTCATACCTACGTAAGTCAAGGGCTTGGAGAGCCAAGAACATGCACCTATTCTATAAAGTGAAATAGAAAATTAAAGCCATTCAACACTGGTTCAAAACAGATTCCCTACATGTTGGGATGTAATGACTAGGGCTCCTGGCTGCAGAAGGGAGACCAATACCAGGGAAGTCTGGGAAGACCTTATAGCAGTCCTTCTGGGACCTAAACAGGACCTACAACAAACCTGGAGAGGGACTTTTAAAAAGGGCATGGGTAATGATTTCAAGAGAGTAGGTTCATATTAGATATAAAGAAGAAATTCTTTCCTGTGAGGGTGGTGAAACACTGAAACAGGCTGCCCAGAGAAGCTGTGGATGCCCCATGCCTGGATGTGTTCAAGGCCAGGATGGATAGGGTTTTGAGAAACCTGGTCTGGTGTCCCTGCCTATGATAGATGTGTAATAGGTAATTCCATGATATCATTCTAACACTGTGAGTCACAAGCAGAAGCAGGGGCTTATGTGCATGAGTCAAGTCAGAGAAATTGGGCTCAAAACACACCTGCCTTCAGAATCTGAGTGTCCTCTATGTCACGTAGGCCTCTAGGTCTGAGTTCCTTCTAGTGGCTCAGACTTACAATGCTAATCTCCCAAAGCTCCCAAAGCTCAGCTTCATGGCTCAGAAGCCACTGCATGGGTTCACTCTCAGTCCTTTATTTGTGATATAAAGGGAGCTCTGCTCTTTTGGCCAGTTTACCCAGTGTCTCACATCCTTTTTGCAGCTCTGAAGACTGACAAAAAATGAAGATAGTTTAAAGCAAAGGTGCAAATTCTCATCAGCTCCTGGGCTTTGGTCAAGACCCACAAGGTCATTATGCAGTGGTTACCCCACAAAGAGAGCAAACACCAAATTCATCATTAAAAGCTCTGCTTCTGCTTTTAAAAATTTACAACCTCTTTCTAATATTTTGTCATTTTTTTTGTTATGCTTATGTTTCTCTCATATTCAAAGTTTAAAAAAACAAAAACAAAAACAAAGCAATTTAATAAAGAAAATTTAGAATTCTCATGAGAGTACAAAAGCCTGAAGGGAAAAAAGGGGACATTTCCAATAATGCACTGCCAATACTCCAACTCTCATGTATTAGCTTCCTGCTGCATATTAACATTGCTCAGGCAGCTGGGCTTTCCTGGGGAAATGTTGGCTAGATTAACTGCCACACCACTGGCAATAATCATAGGTACTCATGGCTTCCTGGGGAAGAATGAGCATATCATTAACTCAGCTACTGGAAGAGATTTCCTCATTCCTGTAAATCTCCCATAGGCGTAGACATTTTAAAACTTATTTTTAGCCCATTTCTAGTAACACAGTGAAAATTTCTTTCCTAAGAGAAAGGAAATATATTGAACTAAGGCACCAGGGAGATTCTATCTCCCTTGTCATAGTTTGTGAGAAGGCAGAGACTGCCCATCTCTGAGACTAGCAGTGGCAAGGCAGAGTGGCTTACTCTGTAAGTCTGTAGCTGAGTTACAGTACATAGTATCTTGCCCTTTTTCTGATGTAGACCAGTTGCTCAGAGAATGGCAGGAAAGGTCATTTTTCTAGTCCTGTTACGAGGCAGAACCTTGGACAGAGGAAAGTGATTGTTTTTGATACTCCATCAAAGTTCAGCCGCTGGAGGCTTGAACAAATATGTAACTGAACATACAGAACAGGCAGGGAAAGATGGAAAATGAGAGAATTGATTTTTTTTTTCCCCCTAAAATATAGCCTATCCAGGTTTAAAACAAAACAAACAAGAAAGCCAAAGAAACAAACAAAAAACCCCTTCAATTAATTTATAATATTAATATCATTATAAAAGATAACATAATATCTTATAAAATTCAAATAAAAATTATAATATATTAATAAATAATTCATGGCAATGAAATCGTATTATTATACTTACGAGGAGTGTACGGAGGGTTATTGATTTCATTATCAGCACATCCAGGCCTCTGGCCTCTCATGAAATTGGATGGTTCGTTCATATCCTTTAATAAAGAGAGTAAGACGTGAAAATCTTAATTTACTTTTTTTTAAAGAAGGGAGGGCAGATACAATGAGACATACAATCCAGATTCCATCGTAGTCCAGGACATCCTTAAACTCCAGACACAACTGGGTCCACCATTCCACTGTCCTGGGGTTGGTGTAGTCAGGAAACACAGAATCCCCAGGAGGCCAGGCCTAGAGGTAACATATGTAAATCCTGGTTATTTTCTCATTTCTATTACACTGCTGCTTTATTGTTTTGAAGCAGCACTAGATAAAATGCATCACAAAATTAAAAACCCACCTGGCCAACAGCAGGAGTCACACCATCAGAGTTGTTCACCCACACTCCCATTTCCTGGCCAAGTTCATAAGGTCTGTAAGTACCTGGCTTCTCATCCTTGGTTATGAAAGGGTCCTGTAAACAGCAATTACTCTTCCTTTATTGAAATCCCAGAGGTAACAATTACTCTTCTATTTGTATACTTTAGAATATTTTGGATTATGTTCTTAATGCTGATTGCAAAAATATTGGAAGGAAACAGCATTAAAATTTAATAAGAGTTGAGAGCACATAATAATTTCGAAAAAGTCATTAAGGATATGTTGTGAGTATTTGTTGTGTAAGGCAAAAGCAATGTGAAATTACTAAATACCCTCATGTTTCTTTTTTATGAGACTTTCTATGTTCAAATTATTTTAAGAGAGGCACTAGATTTTACTCCCCCACCCCCAAGGTCTCTGCTATAGCTGGATGCTATGCTGGACATTCCCACACTTGAGCACCTCTGGGTTGCCTTCAAGGCAATCCTTATTCCAACTGCCTCAGCATCAACAGCTCAATACTGGAATAACTAAAAACTTCTCAAAGGGCTTAAAAATCCAACCTCAAAGGGCCGTGTTAGCCCTCCATTCCAAACCAATATTGGACAAGGATGTTTTATGCCAGTCTGATGCAGAGTAACCCAACTCACACCTGCCTGTGGGGCCTTACACCTCTGTTTTCCCCAGGCACCAAGACCACCACATTTCACACCCCACAGCTTGTTCTTCTGCCCCTTTCCACAGCTTGGGGTGGTCACCACCTCCCACTTGACACCACAACTCCTCTGCTTCAGGATGACCCTCAGTAGCCCCCAAGCTGATCCAAAGCAACCCAGATCACCTCCTGGGGATGATGGAGGCCCACCCACCATGCTGGAAAGTAATAAAGTTAAGAATACTTTGAGATGCCAGTGAATTGAGAGGTACTCTGCAACTCTGCCCAGCAGTCAGCTGCAACCAAAAGGAGGTAGGGGCACTTTGCAATACATCCCTAATTGGAAGCATCTGCTCTTTGTTTTAGAGCAGTTTTTTAGATAAAGACTGCAGCCATTTTAGAAGGGATTTCTTTACATTCTCCTTATAAAATCTTACTTCCTCAGGTTCTGCTTTAGTCAAAACCTTTCAGTTATGAAACACAATCCATTGAAACAATTCTTCCACTCAGTTACAGCTTGTGGAATAATTTAAGTGAACTATAATCAAAATGTAATAGAAGTCTAACTAATAAATGTCTTAAGAAGAAAAAAATATCAGACCCCAAATTGTAAGCTGCTTTAAAGGTTTGTTTTAAATCTCATTTAAATACCTGAATTAATTGCCTGATTTACTTGTGAGCCCTTTGATAACTACAGCCCTGGTGAGGGAAGTATATTCTTCCATGCCTCAACAACAAAAGCTACAGCTAAATCCCTACTTTAAGTGCAAAATTCTGTTTTTAGTGTCATCTCCATAAGGATTATAAACATCCATTACATTTTTAACTTGTTCAATAGTCCAACTTTGCAAAAGAGAAAACTGTCCATCTGCAATAATTATCTTATAATTGTGGTAAAGATGTCTCTCAAGGGACTTGAAGGCTAGAAGTCAGCTTAATTAGCTACTCCTAATCCAAACTTATGGTTTCCTTCATCTGAAAGGTTGTTCCAGTGCATAAATCTAATACATTATGCAGGTTTAGCATTGCCCTAAAGAAAACAAAACCTCTCAGTGCATGCAAAGGTTGTTTGTGGGAAAGGAGTTTTATGTCTGTTAAATCTTCACTCATCTTTTTAGCATTTTGGGGAAGAAAAAGTACTGAGTATCCTTAACTCCAGCTGACTGCCTA
The DNA here is from genome assembly GCA_018697195.1 of Certhia americana. Taxonomy (NCBI): domain Eukaryota; kingdom Metazoa; phylum Chordata; class Aves; order Passeriformes; family Certhiidae; genus Certhia; species Certhia americana. The sequence continues at coordinate 13,206,145 of CM031879.1, read as the reverse complement.
AAGACCTGGGAGCACCCAGCACATACCCAGACTGATGCATTTCCACCTGTGGCCCCACCACAAACATATATTTTGATGCACATCCACAAAAACTCATCTCTGGAAATTTTTGCCTCTATAGCTCACTCAATTGGATTTTAAAATGTTAAAAATATCGAGCATTATTTTGAATCATCAGCATGTTGCTCTTGACTTATAAGTATTTTGTCATATCATTCCTAGCTGTTTCTATTTTTAGTATGATTTGATAATTGGTATACAAGGTCTTTCATTAAAGATCCTCTTTAGTAAAAATCTTTATAAGTTTTCAATGTAGTCATTGCTACTTTAGAACTTCTTTGTTTCTAAAGAATGTGTTTGTGTATTTGTTCTGACACATCTGAAACACGCACAATTATTTAATGCAGTGATGATGACCAAGCACTGACATGCAGAGTCACAATTTCCCCTAAATAGAGATGTCCTCTGAGAGATATCAGGAGAGAGAAGTGCTGAAGGGCTGCACTTAGAGGCTCCAGTAATAGAGCTGTGCTACTCTGAAGGTGACCATAGTCACAGAGCAGTCTCAGCATTGGGTGCAAGCATAGGGAGCAGATCTCCTGTTGGTGTGGCACCAGCCACCCCAGTGATGTTGGCACAACTGAGTTCAGGGTCCCATCCTCAGGCAGGTTGCCCATGTGAATACTGCTGGCTGTCAAGATCTGTGCTTTCCTTGTGACCAAAAGTGGCCTGAAATGAGGCAGATGGAACCCATTCCCCAAATCCATTTACTAGAGGTTTTCCATGACACTAACTGGCTGCAGTCAGAGCTCATTTCCTGAAATCACCATGAGGAGGCAACAATCTGCTATATTTGGGGAACTCACACATTACTGTCACTACCCAAAGGGAGTCTAAATAGACAATTGCTCTTTCAGTAACCAACTGAATTACACTTGCCTTGGTTGCACCCAGCTCATCTTTGCTATCAGTTGGGAATGAAACTCTTCACACTGCACCAGCTCCCAACTTAGAGGAATACTTTACATCACCAAAGAATGCTAACAGACAGATTTTGACAGAGATTCCAGCAACTGTATTAAAGTGAAAATAGGAAACTACCAGTGCAACCTTCTCATTAACTTTTAAACAATGAAGGACAGACTGGCTCTGCTTTTGTAGCTTCATACCCAGTAGCAAGTGCAAAACAACTGGAGACATCCCAACATTGATGAAAAAGAGATGACTGCCATATATTTACTGAAGCAAGAGCGCATAGGAAGAGCTACCCCAAACTCATGGTATTTTGCTCCTATATTAATTTTTTGCAAGCTATTTTGATATAAATTAATAAATAAGCATGTGGTATTTAATGTTACAGCTCTAAGAGATTAGATCATTTATAGAGCAATATTGAGGTTACAGAGAGTCTAAACTGCCTAACAATTAAAAACAGCAATCAGTCCTGACAGCACATGTGCTCAATACTGCTTAGTTATTTACAATGATGTATTCAGTTAATTTGGGTCTATTTTTGTCTTAAAGTTTCCATCAAAGTGACTTAGTAATCTGTTACTATTTAAATGCTGTACCTTGAACCTTCACTGATTTAAACTGATTTAACTGCTTGCACCCCCAAGCTTCTCAGAATGGAACCTTCAGGGGAGGGTATGTTTAGGGACAAATTGCTAGCAAGCAGCGTTCACTTTATAGACTGCTGTTTCCATTATTAATATGTAATTGATCACTTGGGCTGCATGGTTTTGTTTGAGATTGCTAGTAGTAAATGGAATCATAGTGCATCAAAGCAAAGATTAGGCAAATAATAAAATATACTTTTAAAGAAACGATCAGAAAAGTCCCAATCAGAAAGAAAATACTGATATAGCTATCTGTGGTGCTGACTAGTCCATCATCCTCAGTCATGTTTTAAACTTCACAATAAACTGTGAGGAAAAAATAAGGACAGAAGGGAGGCACTTTGCCTTAATCTACTTAACAAGATAATGTGATTTTTAGATAAGGAAACTGCAATAGCTCTTTCTTATCTTGACTCCAGATACACCAGCACAAATGAAAGAGCAACTGTACCACGTTCAGGTCTCTGCTGTTCAGTCTCTCTCAGCCTTTGACAGGACCCCCACGGCAAGAAGAGGAACATGGTCCTTATTTTAAAAGGACTGGATCAATTTAGGGTCCAAATATATGTGACCTGTCCATCACGATTCAGTTGGATTAACTGAATCTTGGTCTCCTTAGAAGCACGAGCCATCAATATAATGTAGGTAAATGTGTTTGCTTAGACTAGCACAGAAAGGCTGAGGGAGAATATACTTATTTGAATCAGTGTATCAAGATAGAAGGGTGAAGACTGGCAGTTGGAGGTAAGGACAGTAGTACCCAAATGAAAGATATAAATTCACCATTTAGGTAGAAAACAGATTACAAAACTACAGTTATAGCAAAAACTCCTGAGAGGAACTCTGGGATTGTGTCCTCTTCCTTACCCTGTGGCTGTGAGTCAGCTCAACCTGAGCCAGGCCAGATGCATCTGTTCACAGCACCCACCTGGGGAGGGACACTGGCCTCAGCAGCTGTCTGCTGCTCAGATCACCTTGCAGACAGGCAGCTTTACCAAAATGTTTGCCTTGAATCTATCCTGCTGCAATTTAAAATGCTTTTCTTCTTATTCTGTCCCCAGTGGTTATGGAGAACAAATTGCAGCCTGCTCTGGGGAGTGCAGCCCTCCTACTGCTAAGATGCTGGGGGACCCTGGAGAGAAAGATCTTGTGAATTTATCAATGGATTTTATTTAATTTCTTAATTTATTTTCATCTTTACTTAAACTTTGATTAAATTGGTCTCCAGTTTCCTTGCCACCATTGGTGCTCACTTAGCTATTGTGGCAGAATTGTTTTGGCACAAGCACATGAAGGGGAAAGTACTGGAGCGTAACAGGAAATTTTGCTGGAAAAATTTACTGGTGAAGATGGAAAACTCCAATTTTCACTTGTATCCAAATTAATTCATTTGGCCATACGCCAATTTTGGTTAGAGGTTCAACATACATTTTCCACAAACTTGCATACAAGTAATCATCTCTCACATTAACTTAGATAAAAAGTAAGTACAAGGAAACATGAACTGTAGTTAGCAGCTTACAGAGTAATTAGGAATAGATTTTTGCCTATTCACCTATTTTTGTATGTGTATTTGTATGAACAAATTAATTTGTTCATTTCATGAAAGCAATCCTGTGTCAACTCAGAGGCAAAATTTCTCATAACTGAGTGGGGAAAAAGTGACAGAGAACTAATGTTTTGGTATAGAGATGACACTGGTACAGAGTTATCAAATAAAGACCACACTTTTAAAAATTAAATCTCTGAGAAATTGTTCTTCAGCTCCTCTCAACATATGAGAAAATGGAAAATCTGCTACAATAGTATTCATGTGTTAGCACCTAGGTACTGCTATGAAGAACATGCTGTGAATAGTTCTTATAAATGGAGAAATAATTAGCAACATTGTTAATTTACCAGAATCACAACATTGTGCTTTCCACTCTTCTTCAGCTCCTTCATGAACTCTGGCAGACCAGCAAAATTCACTTTATCGTAGGTAAAGTCCAGGCGACGTTCCATGTAGTCAATATCAAAATGCTGGACATCCTAAACATTTTTTAAGTAAAAAGTTACATTAATACTTTGTCCAGCTTTGGAGTTCTCAGACAGGGAAGACATGGATCTGTTGGACCAAATCTAAAGGAGGGCAACAAAAATGATCTGAGAGGCTGGAGCACCTCTGCTATGAGGACAAGGTGAGACAGATAGGCTGCTCAGCCTGGAGAAGAGAAGGCTCCAGGGAGAACTTACCTAAAGGGGGCTTATAAGAAGGTTGGAAAGACTTTTTTGTAGGTTCTGTAGCAATAGGACAAGAGGTGATGTTTGTAAACTAAAGGAGGGTAGATTCAGACCAGATATAAGGAAGCATTTTTTTACAATGGTTGCACATGTAGATGGTGAATGCCCCATCCCTAAAAACATTAAAGATTAAGTTGGATGGGACTCTGAGCAACCTGATTTGGTTGAAGATGCTCCTGCTCATTGCAGAGGGGTTGGATTACATGGCATTTAATGGTCTCTTCCAACTCCAACTATTCTACCATTCTATGAATGAAGTATTTGATACAGAACGTATGCAACTGTATTTCCAAAAGGAAACTAACGTATTTAATGAAACCTAAGAGATTGTAATTGTAATCCTAGCAGTGGACTACAAGAAAGGGTAGAAGCCCTAGTTTAGCAACTATTTTGCAGTGATCTGTATCAGATGTTTGTTTTTCATTATTTGTTTTTAAAATGCTAGAACCTCACACTGTGTAACAGCAAATCCCTATCAGAATCACCTGCTATGCAGCCAAGAGCAGCATTTAAACATCATTTTCACAGCCCAGTATAAATGTTCTTTTAAGCATTATGAAGACATTACATGCAAACCCACTACATAAGATTATGAAGGTCCTTTTATTCTACAATTCTCTTCATAAAATGATTATTTTTCCTCCATTATAATTTTATTCATCTCACTTCAGAGTGTAAGATTAGCACACACAGTGAAAACTTCACACTTACATATGGGATGTCATAGCGCTTCATGCGGTCGACGGTTTCCTTTAAAACATCAAGGCTGCCATAGCCCCAGCGGGAGAGCTGGAATCCCAGAGACCAGTAGGCTGGCATGTGTGGGCGTCCAATGGCCTGCAGCAGGAATGAGGAATACAGAAGGGTGAGAGGAAAAGAAGTTATTCTGAAACACCAGGAGAGGCTTCCAGATTGTTTAAGGCACAAAGACCAGGGCACAGGCATCACATCCTCATTAAATACCCATTCCTTTCTCCTAGTGGTTCTTGGCACAGCATGCTTGGCATTTCTCCTGGTGGATCCTTGCCCTTCACAGAGACTCCAAGAACACCAACACTTCTGAGCATCACTTCTAAGAACACCCTGGTGGAAGGCATGGTGTAAAAAAGCCACGCTAATGTTAAATGTGCCCTCACTTACAGGGCACATGCCAGCAGAAAACCAGCATGGATCCTCATGCCACCTGATCCACGACAAATCCACACACCCTTTGGTCAACAGAAGGCAAATCTCCAACAACACACAACATAAGCTTTGCAAACTTCTTTTGCCACATCCAGCTGAACTAACTTATCAGGAGTCTGATGTTTATTTGAGCTCTCTGAAGTTTTAATCATATTTACACACCAATCTGATGAAACTCAGTTACTTATGGCTGACTACTGTTATTGCTGGCCCAAATCCTTGTGTTGCCAGGCACTGACAACCTTCTTCAAGGCCAGAGTTACTGTTACGAAATTCTCAACTGAAACACAAGGTAATGAGTTAAATATGATTTTATAAATATTTGATTTCCACTGTCTGAATGTAATCCATCGGTAAATGGCATGAGGAAACTCAATTGAGAGTGCAGGGAAGCAAGGCATTCTGCTCTGCTTCCCCTGGTGAGAGCTGCTGTGGTAACCTGGGATGAGCAGTGGGTAATCACGATGTGTCTGTTCTACAAATAAGCTGAAATCTGGCTTTGACTCATTAGTACACACCAGTGTTTTCCAGGGGAGATCTCCTGAAATCCTCATTTCAGTTAAACCCAATGAAACTAACCTTTGATTTGTATTTCTAACACTTTTGCAGGCAATACATGAAAATCTAGTAGCCAGTAAGCACCCATGACTTATTAATCAGCTGCAGCTATTGTCCCCCTTTGGCTAAATAATGGTTCCTCCCTTATTTCCTTGTGGATCCCCATAGTTAGGTTATTATGCTAAGAAGTGAAAAATAACAAAACTTGCATATTGGAAGCTAAACCCCGTTTATCTTAAATAAATAAAACCAGGCACTTCTGGCAGTCTGTACCTATTGCATTGCTAAGCTCTCAAGATGCTCTGCACAAAGGCACACCTTCCTATGGGATTTTCTCTTGGAAGAGTCTGACCTGAGAAAGCAAGGCTGAGCTTGAAATTGCTCTAAAATACATCACATGCTAGAGCATCAGTACACAGATGTACAAAGTGCATCAGACAGAAAACCACATGTGGGAGAGAGACAGAAAAGCTGAGGATGATTTTTAATGCTCCTGAGCTGGGAAACACACAGGGTAAATTGCTTCCAACCAAGAAAGGCTTGGTAATACACATTCAAACATTATAAATTTGGCTACAATATGCTTTCACTTGTTAGGATGCTGCTGTCTCACATAAGCAAAACATAAAGAGGCGATAACTACTGGTGAGGTTAATGCTTTGGGTGTCTCCAGGAGGGATGCTCTGACTGATGAGCACAGTTGCCCTGTACATCTGCTGCTTGTCCTGTCCTACCAGACTTAACTTTCCTGATCCTCCTCAACACCTACTTCTCCTCTAATTCAGCTGGAGGCTGGGGTTTTCCAAAGAAGCAAGAGCAGCTCTCAGCAGCATGTTCCTGCCACAGAGGCACTCAGCTCTCACTGCACACTGCTGTGCCCTTGCCAGGGCAGGCCCTGAACAGACAAAGGGGTCCCTGCCATGTAGGGGGAGGCAAATGGGCAGACACATGCTGTAACTCCCCTGGTGCTACCCCATCTCCTTGCACATCAGTTATTTTCCAGCATGTGTGGACACACCTGATCACCCAGGCCATCTTTCAAGATCTGCTGGGGTTTTCTGTGGAGAGTTGAATGGGGTATGATGCCTCAGGACAATCTCCAGGACACTGAGAGCTAGCACCAAGGTGTCCCACACAGCATGGCAAGCTTCAGGGCAAGAAGTCTTCTCTGTCACATCCACACTCACCATGTTAAGGATAAATTCATCTAAGGAGGTAGCAGAGCTTGTTTTAGACCAGCAAAGGCTGCAGGATGAGCCTCGTGTACCCACCATTTTGTGCTCCTAAAGCAGATGGATATTTTGCCCTTGGTTTCTCTACTATAAACAGAGAATGACCTCTACAAACAAGGTTAAAAAAAACAGACCAAAACAAAAGAACTCCCTAATGAAATAAAATGTTTTGTGCACAGGCTTCTCATCTTGGACAAGAGAAATAGGGAAAACTGGCTGATAAATATTAATCCTGCAGTTAAATGCAGAGCCCTGTGCCCTGGCAGGATGTCTGCATGGCATCTGCTGCCTCTTCCCAAGCAGGCTGGAAAAAGGGTGACCAGCCTGGGCAGAGGCAGTAGTTGAGTTGCTGAGCAATTCTGCTCTGGGTCCTGTGGTACCCTGGGTCACTCCTGCCTGGGGAGGACAGTTGCCCTGGGACATTGCCAATACAATCCATTTCAAGAGTTGGATGAGGGTTGGCTTCTTCCCCCATGTTCTATCAAGCACCCAGGTGGAGAACAGTGGGGCTGGAGGTGGAGCTGTGGCCACAGGTGTGCTAGTCAGATCCCTTCCAAAAGGGCATGTCCCCAGCACCAGGGCTTTTGCTGAAGTTCACCTGCTCAGTCCTACGGGATGGTGCTGTGTCACTGTGGACCACAGAGAAAGACAGTATTTTATGACAGCATCCCTTGAGGAGTTTGGGATTACAGCTGAACCAACAGAAAAATATCTACTTTGCAAGGAAGATATAAAGTTTTTAAAACAATTAGTTCTCCAGATTCACCAGGCTGGTGCATCTATGGTGATCTTAATTGAAACCAGCAGAACATTTGAAAAGGAAGGATGAAAACAGGGCAGCTGGGAAAACAAATGTTCTTTTTTCTAATTATGCTGAGGAGTCTCTCTAATGGATCCCCCTGAAGCTTCCTGATAAAGTAACTGACATATGGTACCCACTCACAGATGGATCAGCAGAGGCAGGAATGTAATTTTGCAAACCTGAAAACTCAAGTTGGATTTGATATATATTTAGGATCTAGTTAATTCATATAGATTACATTCTGCATACAAATGATCAGAAACTGCAGCAGCCAGAGAAAGCCTGCTTAGCAAAATTGACTCCCATAGAATCAGAAAAGGTAGATGGGGTATGGCAGGGGAACTGAGCGAGAAAAATGCAGAAACAGCAAACATAGGTGGTATCCAAAATGGGGGGGGGGGGGGGAAGCAAAAAGATATGGTAGTATAGAAACAGTAAAAAAAAAAAAAATCCTATTTTCTGTTCCAGAATTCTTCCTGCTCTTGATCTTAAATAACTCCTGGTGTTTAATAAATTCGCTGTTAGTTTTTCCATGTTTACATAACTTGGCATATTTTTTTTACTTTTTTCAGAGCCACCTGAGAGCTGATGTATTGAGGAGGTACCCTGGAAGCATTCTGAGGTAAGAATGAAGTTCAGTGGAAACAAGTATATCTAACAGACAATAGGGAGCAGGTGATCTGTATTCATTTTCCCTGTGTTGGATTATTAGACAAATAATGTTATTAATATGAGCATCAATTATATGAACTGGGTTATAAATTCTATAGAGTAAATCAGATTCCTATTATTTTAACATTATGACCAAAGACTTTGATGAGAGAGTGACAGCTGCAGAGTTATTCCTATGGATCACAGAGGCTGGAGAGAGGTACTCTTTCCTGTGCTCACAAAGGAACTGAGATGTCCAGCAATGCAGATTGCTAATCTTACACCCTAATAAGCCCCACAAAATGATTTCTGAAGCTTGACATTTGCTTCAACTCCCTTTCTTCAAGAAGGAGTTACAGGAGGAAACAATAAAACCCAAGTGGGCTAATGCCCTGGGTTTAGTGTTTCTGTATAGTTACACAATGGTTAAATTCCACAGGTGCTCCTATGGTCCATGTATCTGTATCCAGCTCGTCTGCTATGACTAAGGCAAGCAGCTGAGTGCTGTGGGCACCTAGTCAGAGGGTAACCTTCACTCAAAGTCTGTTAACAGAAGCTAAGCTTTGATTTAGGAGGAAAAAAAAAAAAAAAAAAAAAAAAGTCTGCAGCTGATGAGCCACAAAGAAGATGCTTACAACCTCAGGAATATAAAAAATTTAAGGATTTTCAGTGCCAAGGTCTTCAAATCTTGTTTTTTGCTGCACAAAACAATTACCATCTGTTTATCCCTCCTTGGGTAATTCAGCTGCAAGACTCTCATTGAATCATCTGTGATAAAATCTATGTAGAAGCAGGTTCCCCATGTTACCTCTTCCATAGGAAAGTGGACTAGAGACCTCTAAGGTCCCTTACACCTGTAACTAGCTCACACTTCTGTAAGGAAGAAGCAAACCAGCAATATTTGCTCCAAACAGAATTAGGAGACTTACTAATGTATGCTCGCTTACAGCTTGTTATTAGATAATTTGTGATAAAATAACAAATTCATGGCCTTTACCCAAGAGCTATTAAATATCTGGTTTTTAAACCCTAACATTCCTGAGTGTCTTGTTATGGAGCTTGCACACTACTGCTATACATTGTTGGTCTGTTCTGGAAGGCCACTAGTGGTCTTGGCAATGTTGGCCTGGTACTAGGTGTGACTGCAGAGCCTGAGCCAGGCTCAGGTCAGTGCCTGAACTCTTCAGCTTGTTACTGCTCTTTCTCACCCTCCTGCAAGCTGTGTTTGCCATTAAAAGTGAGATTTGTGTTACATAACTCTTCTTCACTCCAGACCTCTTCTGCAGCAGGAGAAGAATGTGATCACTGTCACATACAGATAGCTGTACAGGACAATCTTAGGTGTCTCAGATGCGGCAGGAGTAACACTCCACACAGCTGGGCTCAGGGACAGGAGGGAGCAGAAGAATTGGGCTGGAGGCTTCTCCTTCCCATGGGACATACCCTACAGCTGCTGTCACTGCTGTAGCACTCTGGTGCCACTGGCAGGATGCATCCTACAGCTCACCTCTGCTCCATGCAGCACGCAATAGAGGGACAGCGGCACCAGCATTTACTCTCTGCTCCCTTCTCACACCTTGCCTCACTCTTGGAACCCATTTAAAGCAGATTATCTGTGGCCAGGCTGGCAGCCAGGGCCACCATAGCTTTTGCTGTTACCTGTCCTCACTCCAAGGATGCAGAGAGGCTGGTAGCTCTGCCAGGGCAGCTGCCATCAACCCTGATCACCACACAGAGAGCCAAGAGCCCTGCTCTTGGCATAGCCTAGACCCTGGCATAGCAGCTCTGGCCAAGAGTCTGTTGTCCACCTGGAGAGGTGTGTGGGGAAATCTTTCATACTCCAGAGGCCAAATAAAGAGCTTTGTTTCAAAGCTGTCCTAATCACTGGTTTGGGGGGGGCCACATGAAAGCACAGAGCAGAGCTAAGTTCCTAAACCTCTCACAGAAACAAGCATAGCAGGGGCAGAGAGGTGGCTCAAATATGGAAGTGGCACTGAAGGCTACGGCACAAAACATTTGAGGAAGGTATAAAGCACTTTGCTCTGGAAACAGCTCCCTTGTTCTCACCAGCTGCACACCCGCTGGCACCTGGCCACCCTGCCACACCAGTGGGGCCAGCCTGGAGGGATAAAAAGAGTAGTCCCTACAAAAGGCAGTGACTGGGGCAGATGCTTGCTCAGGATGGAGGCAGGTGCTACTCCACCAAGAAGCTCTGCAGCAGTGCAACCTGGTCCCACCAGGGGCCCCTGCAGCCAGGAGCTCCCAAAACACTGGTTTCCTGAAGAGACCCATGCAAATAGCTGAGAGAGCCGAGCCATGCTGCTGAGCAGTGCCTTGCAGACATCAGTCACACTTCTCCTTCCTACCTCTTCTCTTTCCCTACAGCATGACAATGACTGCACAGGGAAAATCCTCTCAGTGTGACAGAAAAGACAATTGAAAAATAAAGCCTTTTTTGTCTCCTTCACCTTCCCACATATCTTGTACATAAAAGCCAAATTATTACCCTAGAGACTAATAATATGGTAATTGTAACATTTTTGACCTTGAAATTTCAGGATGTTTACTGAAGAAGTTATTATTTCACATGGAAATTACTAACATGCATTCTTTAAGATTCCCTAGAGATTTGAGCACAAGCTCAAAGAATACAGAATAGGGTTTTTTTGTCCTGGCATGTGACATGTCTCATTAGGAGATGCCCACTGTTCTCCTTTACCTTGTTTTCTTTGCTCCAGCTCCATTTCCAGAGACAGGGGTGGAGAGTGAGCTGCCACTACCCATCAGCTGGGGAGTGAGAACTCTCTCATTTTATTTTCAGATGCTGACCACCTGCTAAGCTACCGAAATGCTGCCTTCAGACACCAGTAAAAGACTTGGAAAAGGAACAGGCGTGGCTCTAATCTCCATCATACTGATATACTAACTCCCTTGAAATGGGGTTTAAAGCTCCAGCCTGGGGGAGAGTTGCTTAATTTTTTTCCGCCTTTTCTTTTCCCCTGGTTTTATTATCCATGTGTAAATTAAAAGCCCAGTTTGCTTGATGGTCTGTGGCATTGGCATTAGAGATAGCATGTGCTGGTTTGGGTTGGGATATAGTTAATTTTCTTTATAGTAACTGGTAGGGGCTGTATTTTGGATTTGTACTGAAAATAGTGATGATAATTCAGGGATATATTTGATTTTGCTGAGCAGTGCTTACACAGAGTCAAGGCCTTCTTTACCCCTTACTCCGCACCACCAGTGAGGCTGGGGTACAACAGGAGTTGGGAGGGGACACAGCCAGGACAGCTGAGCCCAACTGACCCAAGGGATACTCCGTATCAAATGGCTTCATACTCAGCTCATAATCTGGGGGAAGAGGAAGGGTGAGTAGGATATTTGGAGTGATAGCATTTGTCTTCCCCAGTAACAGTCACATGTTCAGACATTCCCCCAATTCCTGGGGTGGCTAAACACCCTCCTGCTCCTGGGAACTGGTGAATGAATTCCTTGTTTTTCCTTGCTTGCATGCACAGTTTTGCTTTACCCATTAAACTGTCTTTATCTCAACCCACGAATTTTCTCACTTTTACCGTTTGGATTCTCTCCCCCACCCCACTGGGGGGGCGTGAGCAAGTGGCTGAGTTGAGTGTGGGGCTGAGTTGCCAGCTGGGGTTAAGCCATGACAGACAACTGGTGGGGATGATGTGCAGAGGGAGCTGGAAACCTCCAAGAAACAGAGCAGTTGCTCAGGCTCCAGGACATGAAGGAGCACCATCAGCTTCTCACCTCTCTGGGAGGTAGCAGCTGAACTTCTCCTTGGAAAAGGAAAGTCTAGCAGAGCTCAGCATCCCAGAAAAGCTCCAGCCTTCCCATGACAGCAGCATGAGGAAGTCTAATCCTTTCCTTCACCAAACCAGAACCCAGAAATATCTTCCTCCTGGGCTAAATCCTCTTTTTCTCTTGCTCTAAGCCACCATATTGCTGTTCCCATACAGGCACTTTAAAAGAAGGCAAGCATAGGAAATGGAGGCTTTAAAAAGCCAGGAAAGACAAAATGTTTGCTGAAGATCAGGCCCCTTTGAGAGGTGGCACAGGGAAAGGCAGAGCACATGCACATCTTGCTGTGAGCTCCGAGTGCCCAGCTCTGGGATGCCCTACTCAGTTCAGCCTTCCAGTTGCAGCCTAATCCTCAGGGTCTGCACAGTGACACCCCCCCCCCTTCTCACAGTAACAGGCTTGCTCCAGCTTTGCTCCACACTCTTTCAATTTGACACTGATTTCTTTACATACACAGCTTGGATCTGAGGTGCCAATTTTCTGTGGAAAGGCCCAGTTGAAACATCATTTGGTGACCAGAAAAAACATTATCTGCTCCTGTTTTTGCACAGTCCTCACTAGATAAGAATTACATGTACACTTCCAAAACAGCCATTTGTATGTGTACTCTTGGTTATCTGGAAAAACAGGGGAATTGGATAGCAAGTAGTTACATTCTATGAGACAGCAGAAAATGCACTCTTATACATTTATGCTCTTCAATCCAATTATATGGGTTTTTATTAGTAAAAACCAGTCTGATGGTTCCAAAATCAGCTAGCAATTCCACTGGCAAATAAAGGCTTGAAGACTTTAAAGTCCATTTAATATCTCTGAAATCCAGCATATGTAAAGTTCCCAAACATCCCCATCTGTGTTCTGCCTTGTTTGTTTTCTTGGCCTGCAGTGTCAAAATGCAGTCATGTCATACAGCAAAGACTGTAAAACTGTGACAGCCCAGAAAGGAGTAAGCTTAGACAGATTTTTTTCTAATCATTACATCTCTTTAGAGCACTCCTGCATCCCATCCTGACATATTGCAGGAAAGGCTGGAGATGTGCACTGAACACCCAGCCAGCCTGCAACGCTCAGACTGTTCACAGATGCTTGAGCATATGCCGGTTTTCCCATGGATATGAAGCTGTGGCTTTGTACAAATGGATCAGGACAAAGCTCTGGCTGGTAGTATATACTACCAGGTAGTATATCTACCCACTGATACTACCAGATACTGACTGTGTTACAAGGCACTGCTGCATTTGCCACGTGCACTTTTCTACTAACCTCAGTGTATTGCTGAACCACGTTTTCAGGAGTTGGTCCCATGAAGAGATAGAAGTCAAGGATCCCTCCAATAGTGCGGAAAGTCAAAGATGGGTTTGGAGACAGAGTAACATCTAAAAGGGAAAAAAAAAGGTCCTCAGTACAAACCAGCTCTGCACTATACATGGGAATAGGTCAAGAATGCATCAGGGGAGGTTGAGACTCAACATTAGGAGGCATTTCTTTACTGATGGTGGGCAAATGCTGGAACAGGCTTCCTAGAGATGTTGTTGATGCCCCAAGCCTGTCAGTGTTTAAGAGGCATTTGGACAACACCTTAACAACATCATTGAAGTGTTCAGCCAGTTGTACCACAAATATGTTTTATGTCACTCCCAACTGAAATATTCTATTCTATCCTATCCATCCTAGGTGTGTGCGTGCTGTGGACTCTGGGTATGACTGGATGAGCAAACAGGGCCTGAAGATAGGCAGGCCATTGCCCAGTGTTTCTGTAATCTCTGCTTTCAGATTGGCATGGTGCAGCATTAAATCACAGAAACCCACACGGAGTAGATGGCATAGATTCATTTGTCTCAGTTTCATATATATAAAAAGGATCAACAAGTTTGTGTTTAGGTTTCCTCTATGCTATTTTAATCTTATTGAAAGCCATTGTCTGCCAGGGGAAACTGATTTTATAGACTAAGTGAAGACTTTCTGAAATTATACCACTAGATTAATGCAGTAAGGTGACCATGGCAACATACAAAACTATTCTCCAAAGACAGAATCTAGAACTAACCTAAATTTATTTGATTTCTTTATGCCAATCTCAGAGGAAATTTTTTCCACCTTCTTCCTTCCCTCTAGTTGCATCTATTTTCATTAAAATAGTTAAGAATGTATTTTCCCTGAAAATGCCTAAAAAATCCCAAATTCCTTGTTAAAAATTCATTCTACTGGAATCCCTTTGAAAAATAATTGAAAAATCTATTAGTCCTGGAAGCTTAGTTAGAGCATAGTCACTCATATTTGTATCACATTGAAAAAGCAATCAGTAAACAGCATTTTATCATATTTCAATATTCAGTCTATATAGGGAGTCCACCTATCTTTTTACCTTGTGCATTGGAGTTCAGAAGGAGAACACCATGGGCATTGGAGTCTGGTTCTACGCACAGATAGAAAGGGTGAACTCCATAGAGGTTGGCAAATGACTGAAACAAACAACATATGAGGTATGACTTGACTTTGTATTTTTCATAGCTTTTGTCAGGTAGATACATATACACGGACAAGGACATAAATTCATACATCATTAGAGACTTATTTTGAAAGGTTGGGGATTTTTTCATCTAAATTGGCGTGAAGTCAAAATGACAGAAACGAGTTATTTTTTTCTGCCTTATCACAGTGGAATTTTTTAGTCTTCCCCAGTTAAACCTTTGATAGTCTGACAAACCCTTCAAAATGGCATGAGCAAGAATCATTTTTCTAGTTAAAACAGACTCATCAACCACTGACTCCAGTTCAGCCAAATATCTAATGAGTCCTGCTGGAGTCCAGCTTGTTTGGATGAACAGGGTTTGATCTGAATGCAAAGTTCTCCTGAACCAGGATCTTGGCACACAATATAGTTTTTTCTGAAAACTGCGTTGTGAGAAAGGTTCTGCTAAAAGGTTTCAAAGTTCCCTCAAAAAAGTTCACGGCTTTGTGTTTAATTAAAACTGATAATAGCTGTAAAGCTAAAGACATTCCATGATTGCTACCTCCTTTTGGTGACACAAGTTAGGTCAGTGTTTCATTGAGTGAATTACCGTTGGTGCCTGGTCCCTGGAGAACATGCCATAGGTAACAAAGTCCATGTTGTGCTTGAAGGTTGGGTGCTCATGTTCACCAAACCCATACACAGAAGTGGATGGCACAACGGTAGTGACCTGAAGGAACTGGTTGGCAAAAAACAGATCAACCAGGGGACTGTCCCACCTGCGACAAACAGAGGGAGACAGGATTAGTTTGCTTCTCTTTGGAAGGTATGGTTTTAAGTTCATGTCTGCTATATATACTTTTTATGTATTTTGGAGAATAACAGTATTAAAAAATCATTAATGGATTTTAATTAATTCTACGCATGTGTCTAATGTGCTTAACCTAACACATTAAATTCATCTTGTAATGGTTGAAGATATCTCATATAGTTATGAAAAAAAATGCATCAATATAATTTTTGAAAAGAGCAGCTAGAACAACAGAAGACAGACTATAAATCTATTATCAAAGTAAGTGGCTGCTTATGCAATTTCTATGACAACCAACATGAAAGGCTAAAAATTGTTATTACACAGTGGAATTCAGAATACTTAATGAGAACAACAGACATTTTATCATATTTTTTTTAATGTTTTGCTGTATCAGGACCCAAATACCCCCAACTTCATGCAGGTGCCTAAAATAGAGGTATAGCTTTCTCCAGACTCTGCTTGAACAAGATGTTTTTATTGTGATGACTCTCTCCTGCTTTTCTCACCAGCTTAATGCATTTATTTTTATTGAATCATCTGTGGACACAGGCTCACATTTTAATTAGGTGCTACATTCTGTTTCCTATCTCTAGAGCTATAATGAGCTGCAAGTTATCTGGGGGAGAACATAGACAAGCTGTGGAAAAGTGTTTTGTTAATGGTCCTGTGTATGCCATGAGTAGCTCATTTAGATAGCACCCTCTTGAGCCTTGTTTAACCATGAATTTGTTACATCTAATTAAAATAAATGAGCCCAAGCCATAGAGCACAGAAGTGGCATAACTCTCCTTTTAATGTTCTTCTGACAATGATTTTGACAAAATTAAATGGTTGATCAAATTGACTGGTAAATCAGAGAAATGGGAGATGGGTTGTATTGGTGGGGAGCAGCTCTACCCCCATGAGGGGAATGCTCTGGTGAGTGGCCTGCCACCTGTGCCACCATCACCCCTGCCTAGGGACAAGTCCCTGTCGCTGGGAGGACTGGGAGGGCACCACTGCTCCCACCACACTGGTGGGCTCTCCCCACAAGGCTGCAAGGACAGCTGCTCATGGGGATGCTTAAGGCACTCCCTTGCTTCTCCATGCAAAACACAGGCACAAAACGTCCCTAAATTTTCCTAGAAAAATCCAAAGTCACACACAGGTACTAAAGGGTCTGTGTATTTTTTAAAAAGTCTATTTGTCATTTCTTACAAGCAGGAAAAGTAAGAATTTGTATATAACTCTTGATTTGGTTTTTTTGCCAGCAGGAACCGCTCCCTCCCTCCTGTCCATCATCTCCACCTACATGCAGTACTGAATAAAATTATTTTCTTTTAAGAGGGTTATGCATGCAAAACATTCCTGAGAATCAGATCCAGTCCTTGACAAATAGAGGCCTTTCCGCAAGAAGTAGTTGCTGTGTAGGAATAGAGGTGGGCTCTGGAGCTATATTCCTGCCCCAAGGAGAGCTGTCACACAGCTCTGCTCTGTGCCAAGACAAGGGTCACTGCTCTGAGCAGACCACGGGTAATAAAAAACTCAAACTATGCCAGAGGGCAAATGCTTTGGGAAGAGTTTAAATATCTGTCCTAAGTCATTGAGCTCTCCCCATGATGTCTGTTCAGAGGACATGAGGCTTTGTACATTTGTGGTACCCATATTATAGCATGGACATATCCTATCATGAGAACACTTCGTGTTGCCATGGCATTAAAGCATTCCTTCAGCTCAGCAAGTCCCCTCTCTGACCAGGAGGGTCACTGGAGTAGTGCAAACGACAACCCTAGGAACAAGCGCTCTGCCCCTCCATATCTTTATATGTTGTGCAGAAACTGGTTTATGACTCATGCGTTCCTTCAGGCAACTGTCATGCACTCCAGCTGTGCATGACATTGCCATAACAGTGCCCTGCTCTGCACCCCTCCATGGCTCAGCTCCCTGGGGGCTGCCACCCCCACCAGCACAGCTCCCCATACGCCTTGTATTTCCCCAGACCTCTGCATGCCAGCACAGCTATGTGCTAAATATAGTATTAACCATGACATAAAGTGGCTGGTAATGACTCTTTTTTTCTGGGCATCATTATGTCATCTCCATCTGAAGGAAAGTACGGACAGGTTTTTCCCTGGCACTATTCTCTGCCTTCACTCCCAAGCAGCTTCCAGAGTCCTTATGCTCTCCAGCACACTGTGGTAGGCTGTTGAGCTACTCTATGTGTTTGTTCGTGTGCTGTTGGCAAAGAGCAATTATTTAAATGAAAAAAAAATTGTCTGCCATTCTTTAAACCCTTGGATACAATAAGAGAAAATGTCATATTTTTCCCACCTTCCCTCCTGCTGGTTTAAAGCTAACAGAAGGAACAAAACAGGAGGGAGCATAAAATGACGTCATGTCTGCAGGAGTTTGCGTGGTTCTCTTCCAAGAGTCCTGTGAACCACAACAGCACTGTGATGGACAACAGAAGGGGTCCAAAAAATTCTAAAACCACAGCTGAACAGTTGCTCACTGTGGAAAAGGCAACCCCTAGAAGTCAGACAAGGCAAAGTCTGTGAGGACAAGAACGCTGCTTTTAGCGCAAGAGGTAATAGCTGCAGCCACATTTACTGCTGAAAGTCATAACTTGATAGTGTGTCTGTGGTAGGAACACTCCTGCCTGTGGGAATACAAACCAGCATACCTATGTGTACATCTGCCTGGCCCATTGTCTGTGAACAGTCAGCTGTTGTCAGTCCAAGGAGTCTGACTGATAAAAGCTACTCTTTTCTCCCAAACATGGTGCACTGTAGTAAAGAGTAAAACTCTCTAATTTTTAACCTCTTATCAGGAAAAAAATGAATGACTCAGATTGAAAATGTCTCTGTAAAAATTAACATTTTTTAACATCAGCAAGGAAAGTAGTCTCACACCCAGCAGTTAAACCACTGGCTATCAGGATGAAACATAACTGGAGTGGGCCAAGGAAATAGTATTAAAGGAAGGTGAGTAGGCAGATAGATAAAACATCCTGTTCATGCTGAAGGTGGAGTTCCTGACTAACATTGTCACAAAGTTGAAGGGGATGACTAAAAGGCTGTACAAGATGGTTTTCAGGAGTGCAATCATCAACCCTTTGTAATACAAAGTGGCCATGACGATTTACCTGCCATGATGATTTACCTTTCTGAACGACTGCTCTGTCGAGGTTTATTGGAGGCCAGTGACTGCAGTGTGTGCAATGGCTTGCAGCACTGATTCACCTGCTGTGAGCAACCAGCTGGTGGCATGCTAAAGGTGGTCTTTCAAAACCTCCAGAATTAGGAGGCCTGGGACATGTATATGATACATCACTAGGACAGGCATCATGCGTTATCTAGACATTTGAAAATTATTTCAAGTGGGGAGAGGTTTGGTCTTTTTGTTCTTCCTGTTGCAATGAATCCCAGAGAACTGAGCTCATTATTTTAAGTCACAAGCTACTAGTCCACTCACTCACTTGGAGAAAATGTCCTCTGTAACATCTGCTTTTCTTGGCCTCCAGACCACCCTGTATATTATCTGTGTGGAAACTTAGTAGTAACTTCAAACAGCTATCCAAAAAGGGGGTCTAAGTCTCCTGGCAGAGCTTGGGTGTACCCTTCCAGAGGGCCTGGGCTACCATAGTATGCACAGACTGCCAATAAAGTTCTAAAGCACCTTAGGGAGTGAAGAGCAGGGAGGGGACACAGCTGGGGTAGTTGGCCTCAACTGACCCAAGGGATATCCCATACCATATGGCTTCATGTTGAGCATTAAAACTAGCAGGAAGGTTGGCTGGGAGACTGCTGCACAGGGACTGGTAGGCATTAGTCAGATGGTGGTGAGTAATTGTTGTCATTTGCATCACTTTTCTTTCTTGGATTTTATTTTTCTCTCTGTTATTTTCCTTTTAATTAAACTATTATTATTATTATTATTACTACTACTACTACTACTACTACCACTATTTTAAAAAAACGTTACTAACTGTTCTTGTCTCAACCCATGAGTTTTCTCACTTTTACCCTTCCAATTCTCTCCATCTTTCAGGCAGGAGTGATGAAGCAGCTGTGGGGTTCTTGGATGCTGGCTGGGGTTAAACTATAACATTGTTTCACAGCTGTATTCCTTATTAGCTGCAAGTATTGGGACACCACCGGAGTGCAGAAGGACCACCAAGACTGAATTTTTATATGTTTATCTTACCTTAAAGGTGATTTGTCAAGTAGGTGGAGAAAATCAGCAGGAGTAATCAACAGATTTTCCACATACATGACATTTATTAAAAAAAAAAAAAGAAGTGCAGAGTGTATTTACAGTTATTGACACAGTTCTGCTCTATTTCTACTGTATTCATTGTTGTGGTATCTGGAAATGTCCTATAACTCACTGGTTGTACAATGCTTAATTTTTGCTCTGAAAAACACTTGGGCAAGTGATATACCTACAATACTTCTTACCTAGGTAACATAAATCTTAATGATGCAAACAATTTCCTCCCCTTGCTTTCAGCAAAACTGCAGTTATGACAATAATGTTATAAATCATTCTAATAGCCTTGCCTATGCAAAAACATCTTCATGGTAAGTGGTGTCTGTGCTAACTACCACAAACAACAAAAAAGGCAGCTGAACTCTGCAGCAGCCTTTTTGTTAATTAGGGAAAATCTTGATTAAGTTTCAGTTGTTTGTGCAGTATATTCCCAAGTGCAATAGCAAACAAGGTATTCCAAATGCTTAATAGAAAGTAGTCCCTATCTGGATTGTAAAAAAAATGTCCTGCCTTCCATTATTTGTGTGACATCATGAAGGAAAAGTCAGGATATTAAAGTGGAGAATCAAATCAGTAGTCCATCCCTCTGCAGCCTGTCTCCAGCAATGGCCCAGGCCAGATATCACAAAGGAAGGCATAAGATGTCACTCAGAGCCAGTCTTGCAATAATCTACTTAGGGAGGAAGTTTCTGGCTGTTTTCAGAGAATTAACTGATGTTGTGAAGCATAGAGACAAAAGTATTTGGGGGTTTTATTTTCCTACAGATGATTTTTTTATTATGCCTGAATGTGCATCCTGCTAGGCCTCCTGTGCCAGTGCTGCCCTGGGGAAATGAGTCCCACAGAGTAATCACACACTGCAAAATGAGCATGTGTTTGTTATTTATCACTGTCTTAAAACAAACAGTTCCAAGACTTTTATTCTCTGTTCTTTAGAAAATCTACGCTTTCTTGGAACCTTCATGCTCCCAGTTGATACTACCTCCTTCAGTGGTTGCTGTTGTTAGTGTGCAAGGAGCAGGAAGGAGAATAGTGCTTAACCTGAGTGTATGTGCCACAAAACAACTCCCAGGCTGTTTAGCTTCCTCACCCACCTTATTACAACACAGTATTTTCTCTCCTGTTTTTACTAACATAGGGCCCTGGCCAATGATGGGACAGTTTCCCATTAGAGCTGTAAGATCAACCAGGATATCCTAAGCAAGGATTTACTAAACTAAGCCAATCTCTTGACAAAGTATTTTTCCACTGACTACACCAATTTTGCCCAAACAGTTATTTTCCAAGCATGATGGGCATGAAAAAAGGATCCTTACAGTGTCCACTGCCCAACAAAGATGGGCTTCACTTCCATGGCAGGAGATCCATGCACCAGTCCCTGTCCTCATGGTTCAGAACTGCAACTTGCAGCCTTATATCATATGCAGGTTTCTAGTTTTCTCATGGAAAACAGAAAACACCTGATGTCTGGATGGGAGCAGAACCTTTGCTGTGTCTCACCTGATCCCCTTGGCATCTCCCTAGTGAATGCCTAGCCCTATGGCTTTGGATAGCACAGAGAAGGACCTTACCTGACTAGTGATGAAACAGCAGGAGCATTGGAGAGGGTGAAAAGCAGAGCAGAAGGAGGCAGGATGGGATGGGGCAGAGAACAGGACAGCAGTGGATGAGAAGTAGAAAAGTAAGAGGGAGTAAGCCAAGAGGCATTATTGGGAGGAGAAAGGGAGGCAGCCCAAGAGCTCCTGGTCCCGGCAGCCCCCAGCAGTGCCTGGATCATCTCCCTACATGACTCTGTCTAATTTTTGCCCCATGCAGGGAAAGCAGCAGCTGTCAACTGATTACCTTGGAGCAAGCTGAAAATGTAGCAGGATTTGGCTTTTTATTCTTGCTCCTGGCTCTGCATGAGGTTTGCAATCAACTGTTAATGTCTCTCCCCTCACATAGTTTATTCCTCTTCCCTGTTATTGTGATTACATGGAGCCCTGAGTTTGTCCTGCCCTCCTTGGGTAGCTCAGCTACATCTCCCTGCATGCAGCAAGAGCAAGGAACACCCATAAAGCACACTCAAAGCCTCCTCTGCCTCTCCCCTGCAGCATTTCCAATGTGGAATGAAATCATTCCTCACAAGGAGGAGGCTTTGTGCACATTAGTGGCAGAGTGGGGATGGGGTTTCCTATCAAGCAGACAGACAGGAGCCTGACATCCCATTGCTTCACAGCCTACAGCACAAAGTCATGGATGGCAGGACACTGCAGCTTGGAAAGGAGGGTAGAGAAATACAGGTGTGGACTTTGAAAGAGCAACCCAAACCTATCTGTGTTTCTGCTTGGGACAGGCTGCTCCCTTCCCAGGTGGACTGTCAGCTGTGCCAGAGCATGCTGGGCATCAGGAAGGAATTTAGGCTTTTTTTGGGGGGTAGTTCATCCAGCAGCAGGCTCTGCTAGCAAGGAATATGCAGCATAATGAAAAGCAGATTTCTGAGGATTTGGGATTGCTTTACTATGGGAAAGCTTTCCTCAGAGGTATTTAAAAGGTCCATCAGAGAACCCTGACCTGGTTGGGTGCAGACACATGTTATGATCCAACCACACCTGGCTTTATTTGCCCACATTGACTGTTCTGAGCAGTGTTAGTGTGCAAATCAACAATTGATTCAGCTGTTCATTGAGACAGTAAGGCCATGGCTGTTCACATTTGAAAACAGGAGGCTAAAGTTCCTCCAGGTGTCAGGCACTTGCCTGTTTCTCAGGGACACTCTCCCACACAGCCTGCCCTAACCTGGCCCAGGCACAGAGGCCACCAACTGTGCAGCTTGGTGCCTGGGTGCCCTCGAGCAGCTGCTTCCATTTCTGGAGGGAGCACAAAGGAAAAGATTAGTGTTTTAGCATTCAAACCTGCCTTTAGGCATGTTGAACTAACACGAAAATCTACTTAACATGCCAGATGCCACAAGTGCACCCCTGGACCCAGCCAGTCAAGTGCAGCCACTGATGGGGATGTTCCTATAATGCTGATTGCTGAGGGTTCATCCTTCCCAGTAAAGTAAATGCAGCCAACCATAGCTTTTAGGCCAGGATATATAACCTGCTGTCCTGTTTTGAAAGATTCCATCAGCATAGCTCTTTTGGTGGCTAAGGAGATTGCAAATCCCTCTAAGACTGGCTGTAGAGTTATCTCTGAAAACCTGCATTTCCTCACTCTAACAGGATGGACAGGCAAACAAATGAAGGGGAAGCACTTTTGCTCCTCACACAGGGAATATAACTAAACTAAATATTGTTCAGCTGTGAGAGGAATGGCTCCCTGACAGGATCCTTCAGTCTACAGTACTGGCTGTGCCATTTCACATGAAACAAGAATTCCCAGGAACATATGATTTCCCTTCCTGTACACAAAATCCTGTGTCTCTGCTGGTGAGAATATTTCGGGAGCAGCCTTGCCATTGCTCGCAGGATAGAAGTCCATTATCTGTGCATTATATTCACCCACAATTTCCTCTTTTTGGGGTTGGCTGGGTTTCAGGAGCACTCCTTTACCTGCCTGGAGGCAGTGTACAATTTCCCGGGGGATGCTGGAGAACAGAGCATCACTGCTGATGCTGTGCCAGTGCTGCAAACCAAGGCTGCCCTCTGCCTCCCTGGGCTCTGCAGCACAGCACTGCTGCAGCCCACACCTCTGCCGCTACTGGGCATGGGCCTTGGTGCACAAGGAGATGGATGGGAATGGAGGAGGCTTCCCCAAGCCCACGACAGGGCACTGAATGTGCCCTCCGGGACACCTGCTCAGTGGGGACTGACTTGTACTCCTCTGCCTATCACTGAAGTTGTGCCTTTGGCAGACCCTGCATGTGCCCCATGGCAGGCCCCTTCCCTTAGCTGGGACATCTCAAATTTCATCAACCCAGGCTAAACCCTTGGGGTCTGGGTGAGGAGGGCTGAATGGGAATGGGCCAAGAGCAAGCCACTTGTTATGCATTCACCCTTTATATCAGCATTCCAATTAATAAACCTTTACAGAAAGAAGAAAACTGGACCTTTAACAAAAGCCCACTGTTTACACAGAGCTGTTAAGTCTAACAAGAAATTAAATTATTTTTGTTACCAGAGTAATGCATAATACATTCATTTAAAATAGCCTGCATAAATAAAACTCTGCATAATTGACTGTGACATGTATAAAGAGATGCCATGAGACTGTAGTTCAAAAGGAGAGTCAGTTCATTAAAAACCCAGCATAATGGTTCCATCTGCAGACCATTCTAGAGGCTGTATTGTCTTATCAGTCATGCTAAGCCATCCTTGCTCACTGCTGCATTCTCAAAAGCAGCTGGCAGGAATGCACCTTGATTGGGACTCCCTTTCTAAGGAGCATTATGCATTAGAGATGTGATGATGTAAGACAAGGAAAGGGGAAACTATGACACCTGGAGACATTTGTTAGTGAGAGGAGATTTTGCTGAAGTTGAACTTACAGTACTAGCTTGAGAAAACAAACGGTATTTTTGCAGAGGGACAAACTAGAGCCAGTGCCATTTGCCAACATCAGTGGAAATTAGAGGCTTAAGGCCTGCATGGCTTTGAGCTTCCTAGACCTGCCTGCTGGAAAGTGTTGGGAGATTTGGCGCTCAGTTCCTGACACCTCAAACTTCAGAAATCTTATCTCAGTGCTTTGATGAGTTGAGTTTACCAGCATCCCAAGCCATGAAATTGTAGCCTCAGAAGTTTTTTGACTTACTGAATAAACTTTTATACATGCACACAGATAATTGTCTGTTTTACAGGCACATATCCCTATCAATAATGAAAGTCCAAGGCATAAATCTGCATTTACACCACCTCCAGTTTGCCTGTGACTCCTTGTCACACAGAACCAAGCAACATGGTGTAAGGAAACAGTGCTCACCCCATCACATCTAATTTTTACAGAAAGCAGTAAGAATCACATGTAGTACTCACAGCACAGTGCCAGTGCTTTTCCTCTTGATCATGAAGCGTGTGGAATCATCCGAGAACTCCACCTCATAGCTGGCTTCTTCAGCAGTAACCCCGGGACCACTGATCTTCAGTGGGACTTCAAACCGCTGCTTGTTGGGGTCATACAGCTAAAGCAAGGTGAGCAGGGGGCAGGTCAGCTCACTCCTTAGCATGTGTTGCTTTGGTTAAATGATTCCAACCCCCCGAGTACTCACCTTGAACCGGAGTCTGTCCTTTGTCTGGAACTCCACTTCCAAGACAATTGGGGAAATGTCATTTCCGAAGAGGGTCAAGGCCTGGCGCTTGTTCAGTGTGACTCTGCAATGGAAGCAAACACATGCTGGTGCCCAACACAATCGGTCACTGGCTGAGAACACCCTGGGGCAGGCTAGGGGAACCACCCAGCTACTCTGTGTCAGCTCTTTAATAACAAATCATTGACATATTGAGGGAAATAAGTCCTGAGGCCAGTTTAGGCCATCCTTGAAGTTAATGGATAAAACAGGGGGCACCAAAGGAGACCTCATAGTTTCCTGGGGCACAGCTCCCAGGGTGAGAGGGACCGCTCTGTGCCTGCTTTCCTTACCTGAGGACTGTTGCGAGCATAAGCCCCAAATCTATGGCATATGCACAGGGAGAGGTGTCCCTTACCCTCTTTGTGACACGTGTATCGGAGCAGCTGGGGGAAACTTTTGGGTGAGGGCGCCCGGGGCGGCAGCGGTGGCCGTGGGGCAGTGCCAGCCTCAGCGCCCAAGGAGCCACAGGCGCTCACCTCCAGCCTTTGTCCGTCTTCTCGGCGTTCCCGCTCCGCGCGTAGCCGTAGGGACTGTCCTCAGGGAAGAAGCACCAGGGAGCGTTGGGCACATCGGTGGAGCACCAGGTGCAGCCCCGTGCCTCGCAGGCCTCCCGGGAAGCCCCGGGCTGCGGGTGGCAGTCAATGCGCTTCTGCACCGCCACGGCGCCGGGACACTGCGCATCCTGCTCCGAGCCGAGGCACTCGCCTAGGGCTGCACACGGGAACAGCCGTCAGAGCAGCAGAGAACCGCGTTACAAATACCCACAGCACGGCAAACTTTAGGTTTTTTGTTTGGTTGTTTTTTTTTTTTCTCTCCACTTTAGGGCTAGTACCCCTGATCTCTGGGACTAAGGTGGCAGAGCAGCTGATTGCTCATAATGGAGCAAGAGCAACAACCGCCTTCTTTTACAAGCCCTTATCTGGTCTACAGTGGGTCTGTATTATTCGGCACTCTGAGCTGCCAGTGCTCAGCTGAAGCACGACTTGCTTGAAATACTCATAGAAAGTTAAATTGCAGCGTAATGAAGCTGCTGGTGAGGCGTGAGAGCAGCACTGCAGGCTCGCCGAACAGGAGGGATTCTTCAATAAGGACTGCTAGCGATATTAAAATGTTACATTTTCTTTATACTTTATACACGGATGTTTTCTATCTATAGAAATACAAATATGCGATAAGCAGCATGCACTTGTATGATATAAATAGAAAAATAGTGAGTATATGTTCATATCAAGTTTCTTTTCTGTATTATATGACTACTGCATCTACGTATTAGTATTAGTAGTTTGTGTTAATACAGGTAGGGTTATGAGTAAAGGGAAGATGCCAGCTGTAAAAGAAAAGTCATATATTAGTCATTCACAGAATCATCATGAAAAAACCCTGTTAGTAAAGTGCTAAATTTTCCCTTTTTACAGCTGCAGGTCAAGCCCTCTGGTTGAGAGCCTCCCAAGAGCAGGAGGACCACAAGATCAGTTCCCTGCTGTTCTGACAAACTGCTGTTAGCAAATATTCTCAGAGAGAGCAGGCATATCACAGGCAGCATACTTATTTTGAAGTTAATTTATGTCATTTTAGTCATTACAGCAATATTCAAAGATTATATCTACTTGAACGATAATTGCCCTTTTCTACAAAATGACTAATACCTCTGCTTTTTTTTTTTTTTTCATGTGGACTGTTGTGTGCTTGAAAGCCTAAAACATGATTGCTGATGCAGTCTGGGCTTCTGTACAGAAAGAATTCTACAAGCAGATGTGCACAAGCAGTAATTATGTATACTGGAAAAATTTACAGAATGAAACAGTAGATTTTCACTGGAGAATGCCATCATGCTGCAATGCTAGAGTTGATTTCCAAGTGGGGGATATGGACACAGAAAAGCAGGAGTGCCATCTACCCCTTTTTTTCTTTTTTTTTTTTTTTTTTTTTTTGAGAAAACTCTCATGCCCCTTCTGTACAGGAACATCTGACACTCAGGTCTGATGCTCCCAGGGTGCTCAGCAGAGCTCACTGCCCTCTGCCACAGTGCCTCATTATCATCTTCTAGAGGCTGGAATTAACAGGAATTAGCTGCTTGTTAACCTTAGCCAGCTGCTGGGCAGGCAGGATTATTTTCCACCTCTGTTTTCTGGGGCAGAGTCATGTCCCACAGGCTAACTGCTCTCTGTCCAGCATTCACCCCTCATGATACATCACATAGAAAAGCTTTAAATTCTTATCCTCTTTTTCATCTAAGGCATAATAGGAATATGAACATCCTTCTGCAATCCCTCATTTCTTCTTGGAGCACAAAATAAACTAAACCCATCACATTTCATTTCGGTTTGGGGTGTGTTTTCTAATGAAAGTGAAATGCAGCATGAGCGTTTTCATTGCTGAAATCAAAAAGACTGTGACTAAACAGACTACAGCAGATTATTAATTGTGGTGTCATTTTAAACAGGATAGGTTTGTGGGAGACTTTTATGAACTAATTTGTATTGTAAAATACTTTCAAAATACTTCTTATGAATGATATTGTGAATGAAAAAGCTAGTTCAAGGGAAAAAAAAACATTTCCCAAACAGAAGTCAAGAAATTTCTTCCATTTTTTTTCCCATTAATGCAAAGCTTACATTTTCCAGCAAATTTTAAAAACAAAGACTTGCAGGTATGAGCAGCTGAATAGGGCTGCAACCCTGTTCATCCCTTGTTCCTAGATATACTTGTATTGTAGTGTAAACGTGATAGCAGCAAGTGGGAAACTATAATCTTCCTTCCCTACTTTTAAAAATAATTTTAAAACCATCATTTTCACTGTATTTATGGCCCATGTCTGTAAACGTACGAAGAAGATGAAATTCAAACAAGCAGCTGAATATATAGCAACAGCTATAGCTTCATGCTGCATTTCCATGATAATTTCCATGGGAACAGAAACTAAAGCAAAGCAGTTGGAAAGATATATGTGAAAAATAATCCTCATTCATTTTTAAAAACCCTATATTTTTAAAAAAAACCCTTTTTTAATTTTGAAAAATTAAAGTTAATGTATAAGGAAGGAATTAAAGTATTACCACAGAGTTTTTAATTTAATAATATTATCTTTACACTTTGGGTTTGTCCATACATTTCAAAGGCACTTGCTGCAGAGGTTGCCTCCTCCAGCAACAAAATAATATGTATTCTCCCTTTACTATGCTATGGACCAAATTAACCTCTGGTATGCTGGGGTAGAAACTACAGAACAAAAGCTAACAAAGCAATAAGCAACTTTCAGGAGGTGAATCATCCCAGTGATTCCCTTTTGCCTGTGCTAGTGCCCAGCTACTGAATACCCTGTAGGACTGGAGCATATTTCTAAACAAGCCAGCTCTGTTGTCCTCCCACAGTCACCTCAGGTAGAGTCAGTGCCATGCCTGTTCTCTCCTTTCACATGGAAAACAATTATCTCTTTTAACAGCTCTTCTATCATTACCACATTTTTATTTTGCTTTTGAACCCTACAACAAAATATCCATGTGGTGTATTTACCTGCAAGCACAACAGCCAAGAAGCACAGGCTCCTCATCCTTGCCATGGTTGAAGGAGGACTTTTGCAGGCAGTCTGAAGCCTTTTATACGAGCCAGGGGCTCAATAAGCATTTGTTCTGATACACAATCAGAAGCATTGCAAATATTTTCTCAGCATTCATATCTTTGATGAGATTAATTGTACCACATGACCTTGCCTGTATCTAAGCAGATAAGATGAGATGCAATCTAATTTTTCCACACTTTGCTCAACTTCTGAATTCCAACTTTGAGAGGGTAACATGATTTTCCTGTAGCTTCTTAGAAAATTAACTTTTTTTTTCTTTTTGACACAAACATGTTCAGAGAGTGGGAGTCCAGTGCTTACCTTTTTCTGATTTCATATTACCTTTTGCTACATATGTGGTTTTACAGCATGGATGAAGTTTGCAGAAAAACAAACAGTCAAAAATTCTCCATTAAAACAAGACACTAACACTGTGACCTTTACAAAATGACATTTTTCTTCCAATTACTTGATGGCAAGTACTTTCAGAGCAAAGGTGTGAAAGGTTTGTTCTATGGTAAGACCTGGTTTAGGTGGAATATCTTTCTAGAAGAAAAAAAATTTTAAACTAAATATTTTTATGAATACATTAAGTAATATTAGTGCCTATCAGGCAATAAGCCAAACAAAATATATGCACTGCCAAGCATCACTGGAGAGGAACATCTGCAGCTCAGGCTACAGCCACACAGCCCCATGTGGTCTGTGAGAGTCAAGCAGCTGGACAGAGGGAGGCTTTTCCCAGGTCTGCAAGGGCTTTTGATCTGCAGTTGCAAAACACAATATTCACATTGTGTGAATCTTACACACACAGCCATGAGTGTTCAGCCCCAAAACCAGGGGTTACCAAACTGTTGGTATCATTTGTGTAGCTTGGCACAACACCTACTGGGCCAAAAGGAACCCCCCCACCAGGTACAAGAAGCCTCTCATGAGAGTCTTGCATGTAAATCCACTGTCCACTGGGCATTTGCTCAAGGTTGAGATATATTCCCAGATCATTTGTGTGTACACCCTTTAAGTAGCTAAAAAGCATGATGTGGTACATCAAACACTAAGTGGTAGTGCTGATGCTTATTTTAAGTAATTTATGCATTGTTTTTTAACAATATATATCATTTATATATTGTTATAATTATATATATATATGCAAACATATATATATTGTTATAAAGCCATACCCCTTTCTATCAAAACTTGTAATACATTGGTAACCTCAAATTGCAAGCAGTATTTTCATCTCCTTTCAAGCTAAGCAGAGAAGGAAGTAATTCCTCCAAGACCAGTAAGAGGCATCAGAACTCTTCCTTGTTTGACAGCCCACATGCAATAAGGTATGAGAAGTGTCATCTCATAGGAAAGAAGTCACCTGCTTAATTTTACATCTGTACTGTACTGAGTGTGAGGGAATCCCCCTAGAGCTCCTTAGTACCATAAATCACAAATAATGGTCAAGGAGAATAGAGACATGGGATATAGAAACAACATATGGGCTATAGTACTCACCAAGCTACTCTACTGCACTGTGTAAAATTGTGGATTTTATTGTACATGTCTGCAAGGGAAGTGAATTTTTTATAAGGAAGTATGATGAATGAGGCAAAAAAGCAGTTGACATTCACATCTTTATTTGTAACCTACACAAGCTATAATTTACAGACTGATATTTTCTGAAAAATAAAAACAAAACAACCAAAAAAACCTCAATATCCAAACAATGTTTCTTAATCTACATAAAATATTAAAATTTGCATAATTTACAAATTAATATTCAGAGCAGTTGGGTAAATTATACATCCTCCCTCAATATCCAGGTTCCAAGAGCTTTAAAAGTCATACAGGCACAAGAGAAGATATTTTCTTTATACAACCATCTATTTACATAGCTTTTTCCAATATACGTGGTTCAGTTCTCAAAGTAACTGCCAAGGTTTGCAAAACAGTGTATTTAAAATACATTTAGCAGCATATAAAATTAGAAAAAAATGAAAGAAAATTTGCTTTAAAAAAAGAAAATGTGAGATGACAGAAACAAATCTGTAAGAAAAATAGATTAAGATATATTTGTCATGACATTAAGAACACCTAGTCATTGCAGAACATAGGCAAAACACAAATAAAACATAGCCATTTGTGGGCATTTGAGTCCTAGTCCTGAGCACAGAGTATACACAGCTGCACAACTTTGGTCAACACAGATTATATGCTATCAACACACAAATCATATGGCTTTTGCTGTTAACAGGATACAGCCATGTCAGGTAGATGTACCATTAACAGCTTCTTCTCATCTATTATTCACTCCACTTTCCTAACAACAGTGTAAGTGACCTTTAAAATCTTTCAACTGCCTCTCACAATCAAAGGCTTATTCCTGGGACACATTCCTTCCCCTCTTACCCTAAAATGCAAAACAGCTGATCATACTTGTGAGTGAACTACAGCAGAGCACTTCTGTTATATATTTCAGGTTATAATTTTGAGATGGTCATTAGAGAAGACTGAATTCCAGTTAAACTGCAAGTATTACATGTGCACACAAATTCAGCCATAATATATAGAGATACACATGACTGTTGAGACTCAAGCATGTTACCAAGAGGTTATTAAATACAGTACATATTTTAAGGACAGCAGGTCTAGTGAAAGAGTTCACACATTTTCAGTCCATTCCAGTCATCAGTGTTTAACTAATAAACATGCAGTAAACTGCATAGAGTGCACCTCAAATTGATCAATGTATTCCTTTTCCCCCATAATTTCAATTACTGGCAAGATCTTCACTTGCATCTCCTGGATCTGAGATCTGCCCATCTATTATATTTCGAGCTTTCCAGATCCTCACAGTGCGATCACTGAAAACCAAAACAAAGCAGTGTTAGAGCACTTTAATTACACTGGACAAGGAGAGAGGGCAAAGAGGGGGGCAAGGGAAGTTTCTTTAAAAGCTTGAGTTTCTTATTCAGAAAGGTACTATTGGCAAAATAACAGTCCTTTAGTGGACATGCAAGGGTTATTCCACCTCCAGGAGACTTTGTAATCTAACATGTGCAACACTGAATATTCCCTAACCTTATCACAGCACTGGCTGTAACCTTTAACCATCTATGAAAGTATAAAGACTTTATGCCTAAGGAAAGTAAAGAGATGTCAGTCTGTTAAAAGAAAAAGTTAAAGCACAGAACCACAAGACAATATGAAGTCCTAACTCTCCAACAAAAAACACCCAACAAACTCAAACGTGTTTGCAAGGTGCTAGATAACATATACCATTGAGCTGGTGCTTAGAAGCCCAGACTGTAGTTCTGTACTTTTGGAAAAAAAAAATCACTGTTTGCACAATTTTAAAGTATGTGTAAATAAAATATCACATAGAATGTGTTACAAAACTCTACTATAATTTAGAAGTAAAATAAAGAGTTAGTCTCGTTAAATAGCAATTTATTCCATGAAAGGGAAGTTATGAATTTCTCATAAACATTAACTTGAGTGACTAGCCAACGTTGATTCATATCCTCACAACCCCCTCAAAAGAAACCAGCAGGCAGAGCAGACTTTGCAACAGTTAAAAATGTTTTCTGACTTGTGCCTTCATCTCACTGTAAATCGTTAGGAGCACTCTAAATTCTTCAGACCTTAAGCCCACTGCTAGAAATACCAAAAGGCTGGATTTTTTTTAAATTACAAAAAAAAGAATGAATTTCAGATGTATGTATATTCCACATGGATTAATAATCTTTAGGCAAACAGAGACATAAGCTTTGACATCTCTACCCCTAGACTATTAGTGCTCAAATATAAAACCAAATTTGAAAACTTGGCAACTTTGAAATCCTGCTGTGACTCAGAATGACCTGCTTTTAATTCAGACGGCCAGAAGCTTCCACAATTGGCACAAGAATGTAACACATCAGCTTTCCTGTGCTCAGACTACACCACAAAGAGGCTCTGTTGCCATCTCCTGCACATTCCTCATAACAAGGTATTTTTCTTGGTCAATTCCCCCGAGGTTTCAGGTCCTGAATTTGCTCACTTTTAGTGAGGAAACAAATATTCAAATCAAGGTGTTTACAGTACAATAGGATGGCTTGTAAAGCTTCTGCTGTATGCCAGTGTTTAAAAACAAACCAATCTGTTGCTGTACGTTATCAAGCGGCCCACACGACGACACCGACTCCAGATCAGAAGGCAATGGCTAAAACCAACTTTATTAAAATGGCCCACACTTTTATAGTGTGTTCCATTAAGTTAAACATGGATTGGTTAACCTGAGAAAACAATAGTCTTATTGGAGAAGAAAGGATCAACACCCCTTGGTAAACAATCCGACAAAACAGCACTTGTGTTTTCTGTGTGGCATTCACCAAACACCAGGTGCTGAGTTTTGTTTACATTCTTTCCTCAGCTTTTCCCAGGCTATTCCTGAGTAAAGCTGAGAACTGTTTTTCCTTGATCACAGCCTGTATCCACACCAACCAACAAACCAAGAGCCGTGCGCCGTGGCTTTTAGGAGAATTTGCACAGGTCAGGAGTGAGTCCTACCAGGAAATAGTCCAGCTGTAGAGACAAGCTTAGAAAGTTCTCAAGTACTGCCAAATTCTCCCTGCCATCCTGCAGATCAGTGGTCTCCAAACTTCTTTTGATCAAGCACCCCCTACCATTAATTTTTTTTTAAGCCCACACTGCCATGTATATTTATTAATTATATACACATACCACTGAATTCTACTAATTTATTCCAGCACCCCACTGGGTCATGTTGCGCATCTCCTGGGGTGCAAGCACCCCACTTTGGATGTGGCTGTGATAGATATTAGCACTGAGGGGCATGGACTGGACAAGGTCTCCTGATGCTTTCTATGAAGTGACTTACACATGTTCTAAATGCATGTGCATGGACAGAATTCTAGCAGGGGACACAGAAAAGAAAGGTACACGGAGAAGAACTCACTCTGCTGCTGTAAAAATCTGGCTGGAGTTGGTGCAGATGGCATTTATAGGGCTGTCATGTCCCTTCATCTCCCCAATGGGTGCAAAGGTATCCACGTTCCAGAGCTTGAGAGTTCCTCCCCTGCAGCCACTGAGCAGAACCGGCACACCAGGCACCAGGCCAAGAGCACAAACCCAGTCCTTGTGAGCATTAGGAACTTGCTGAAAGAGAGAAGGCAGACAAGTCTCAAAGGGCTGCAAAAAATTCCAGAGGAACAAGCATGGAAGTGGAAAAATCCCAAGTTGTAAGCCTTATTCCTGTCCTGCAGCAGTTTTGCTATATGGCTCTGGGTGGTTTCTGCACCTTTAGAGCAAGGAGAGTGCTAACTTCCAGGAGTGTTTATTTTTGTGAAGTAGTACTGCAAAACAAGAAGAAAATCTAATACGCACAATTGACCTTATGTGGAACAGACATTAGTTTAGGATAATGCAAAGTCTGCATGTTTTCAAATGCGTATTTTAATGCATTTTTGAATGTATTGTCTCTGTATATGTTTCAGGTCTGTAAAACTTCTATAAAACACATAAAAAGAAAATCCAAAATACCTTATAAAAATATACCAGGAAGACACAAACTGTTTCTGTATTTCTCTTCTTTCTTTCTTTCTTCTTTTCCCACTACACATTATAAATTGATTTTGTGATGTTGCACTTCACAGAAACACATTAACTCTTTATTGAGGAAGGGCACTAGGATTTTAGTTCTAGTTCAGAAAGCAACATGCTGCATAGACCAGCTGAGAACAAAAACCTTTTATTGTTCTCAAATTTATTTGAACAAATGTATTTGTTCTCAAAAATAAATACATGGTGGAAAATAAAAATACGGGGAAATATTAGCCTAAATTTGCTGTCTTTTGGCAATACCAAAAGTGGCTTTTCTACAATTCATTTTGGTAAGAATTGCTTTGCTTTGCTGCATTGCTCATAATGGAGTACATTCAACTTTCTAGGATGACCTTGGTGTTTCATCTATAAATACACAGCTACCACAGCACTGGTAGTCTGGTTCTTCAGTACTTCATGAAACTGGGAGTCACGGGGAGTGGTTGTGGTTCTTATAAATCCCAATTTTGTCACAGCAGGGTTTTGTGACTTGGGATGTGTAGCACCAAGTGCAGTAGATGATCTCCAAATTCTTTTGAATAGCTTGTTAAGGGATTTTTATCAGTTACAGAGGATCAGACCTGGTCAACATATGAATGCCAAACCAGGACCTCTGATGCAACATTAGCATTTATGCTGTAAAGCAGCACAGCTCTGTTTCAGGTTTTGGTTGCTGGGTAGATTAAGAGCAGCAGCTGTTCAATCTGTGACTTGGAGGTTTTGAAAATTCAGCTGGGCAAG
Source organism: Certhia americana (assembly GCA_018697195.1). NCBI lineage: Eukaryota > Metazoa > Chordata > Aves > Passeriformes > Certhiidae > Certhia > Certhia americana. The sequence goes on along the minus strand of CM031879.1, from coordinate 13,171,312 downwards.
GCCTTGAGAAACCAGACCTAACTACAAAGTTGGGCTTGCTTGGACCAGGAGGACAAGTTCATATTGTGCGACCTCCAGTGGGCCCTTCCACTCTCAATAATCACAAGATCAGTAAAATAACAGCACTTCTCATTGCTAAAAAGGAAAATGAATAAAAACTACTTATATTCTGTCAAACACCTCAGTCTCACCTCCTTGAAAAACATACAGCATTTTATAGAAATAGAAAAAAAAAACAAAGAAGGAAGTGTGAGATTATTCGTACGAAGTTCTACTTTTAAAACCAACTAACAGGGGAAGGCAAAGTGAAGAGATTATGAAATGCACATATACCAAAAGTAAAATATGAAAAGTGATATAACTAGTCCAATTACATACTTCTTCACCCCTGATTCTGTACTCTGTCTGATGTCAAATTAATTGCAATAGCAAAATTGCATATTGCACAATATCTTAATGAGCCTAAAATTCAAGACTGAAGACACTTCTTACAACTTTAATGAAGTCATTCTGAGAATACAAAATCTTCCAGTTCCTATGATTTTGGTACAAACTTCTTAGAACATTTTTCTGGAGGGACAGATGTGAGGGCAGATGTCCCAATATGGTCAAGTGGAGATTTTATGAATCCTTATTTTAATTGTAAAGTCTTCATCGTATTCTGAAAAGGAACTGGCACCAAACTGGATGATTTTGCATGAAGATAAGAAAGTTTATATATTCATGGAATACTAAGTATGCCCATATAGAAATTTTCTTTTTAAAGTAGCCAGTCCATTATTTTCTCATGTCCCAATACTTTAAAATTTTATTTGTTTCCTTGCTATCAGTCTGCACATTAAATGCATGCTCTTCCTTTCCCTAAAAAATATTGCACCAACAGTACTCTCTTCTGGTGTTTGTTTTTCTACCTTATAGTTCTTGCTCAGTCTCAAGTTAAATAATTGCAACTATATCTCAAGAACCTCTCATAAAACCTAGAAGAACAGATCAACTTATGGAAGGTAGGCAAAAATCAAAGTTCTTCATGCCAAACAAATTTCAAATTCCCTGGATTTGAGGTCCTTATACACCCACTCCTTTTTTTTTTTCCTTTTTAAATACGGAAAAACATACAGCAGAAAGTGTTCTGACAGCATTCATTATTATGAGTGAATACACTATACATTACGAAATACACGTGCTGCGTAAGGAGATGAATCTAAGGTCTAAGACTGGGAGGGTGAAATAGGCTGTAAAACCTCTTCACAGGAAAACATTCTGTAGTCTGATCTAAAGTATTGTTTCTCATTAATGAGTTCCAAATCCAAAATTTACTAACTTGTCAAAGACAAGTACCCAGTGATTCCAGTCACAGAGGAGGAAAGTGCTACTTTTATTCTGAAGCAGGAAACAAACCCCACATACTCAGAGCTAAAACAGGATAACTACTTCATCAGAATTTCCTGATGCTACATGCACAGAGAAAAGCAACAGCATGTAAAGATCAAGTACATTATTGATTTATTTCTTAGTCAGTGCTCTATGCCTTCCCTATTAAAAGCACCAGTGTCTATGTGAATAGTCATTGTATGAGCCTGAACCTTTCTACAGCCTGAAAACAGTTCTACAGCGTGACTGTCACAGCAGTTACATGATTTTTTTCATTACCTGAAGAAGGTCTTTTTGAGACAAATCCCATTTCTTAATTCCATTATCTCTTGATCCACTGAAAAGGTTATCACCCATAATAGCAAGTGCTTCAATGCCATCATAATGAGGAGGTTCAAAATTGTGTGTAGGACTTACACTTCCAAGAGCCCCTTCAGTCACATCAAACATCTAAAATAAATAATAAAACATGTTATGTGGAATTTTCTGCCATCTAACCTGCTTGAAAGTCATGCAGTAAATAACTTTAGGGAAAAAACTTGTTAAGTCTTATTACAGACCACTGTATCATGATGTATATTTGACAGAATTTATCTACAAGAACCACTCCTTTCTCCTCTTCCACCTCTTGCCTGAAGTGGGAATACTTCACTAACTTCAGAGAAGACTGCTCTGGGAAGAAGTACTACTACTCAAATACCATATACCAAATAGCTTCACAGGAAGGGCCCATATGTACCCTGTGGGGTGGACTAGAGAAACAAAGCTCATGACTGAATTTGGGAAACGTAACTCACACTGGGAGAATTGCACAGGTAAGTAGCTTCAGAAAGAGGCAGTAATATATTCTTCTGGCCAAGTTGTTTTGGTAATGGTTACATACTATTACACACTGATGCTTTTCATGGACTAGACACACCTCTCTCCTTGCCTGTACTCCTAGAATAGGGTGTTAAAACACACTCTTTAGGTTGTTTTAACAATTTAAGCCATAATCAGTCCCTTCAGGTCTTTGTTGCTAGAGCTGTAGTGTAAGCAATCCTTATTCATTTTGTATTGTAGGGAGCCAGAACTCACCCAGTGAGACTGAGCTGAAAGAACAGATGAGCTGTAACTTTTTAAACCACCAGCTCTGTTTCACAAGCAAATGTCAAACTTCATCCTCTATTATTTGTTCTTTATTGGCCTTTTAGAATGAATAAGCTTGACAGTAGAAAAGGGAGAGCTTTAAAATAGTGTAAAATAATACCCTGTGAGCTAAAGGTATTTTAAAAGTTACTGCATTCAATTAACATGCAGCAGTTTCAGTTGTAACAAAAAAAAAAAAAAAATCAATGATAAACCAGAAAAATCAGGTACCTAGAGATGACTAATATTACTGACTCAGTAGACAAGACAGTAATTTCCTGTGCCATGGGAGTATCTGTCATCAGACCTGGAAGCCCAACAGACCTACCCATGCAGAGGACCACAGATTGTTAAGGGGTTAAAATGAACCTTAAAGATCTACTCCCAACTTCTCATTGGTAGTAGGGACACCTCCTACTATACCAAGCTGCTGAAGGCCTTATCCAGCCTGGCTTTGAATACTGCCAGCATTGGGGCATCCACAACCTCACTGGGCAACCTTTTTCAGTGTCTCACCACCTTCACAGTAAAAAATTTCATGCTAATATCATAACCTAAATTTCCTCTTTTTCAATCTGTACCTATTACTCCTTGTTCTGTCACTACAGTTCCTGATGAAGAGTCCCTCTCTGGCTTACAGGGAAGCCCCCTTCTGATACTGGAAAGTTATGAGATTTCCACATAAACTTCTCTTTTCTAGCCCGAACAGAAGCATCATGAATTCATAGACAGCTGCACTGACTATGCACACACAGATCATTTATACTATCCAAAGTGGCTTGACAATTGTGAAGGCATTCACTTTGGAGAGTATGCACTACTCTGAAGCACACAGAAATGGTTGAAATATCTCTGGACATTCTAGTGGTGTAAGTCAAGAGGCAGGCAGACATAAGAGGATTTATGTAGCTTGGCCATGGAAATGGAACACACAAGAAGGACAGATAAACTTCTTTGACTGTTGACAGCTTTGTTTTCCAAAAGCCCTCCCACCTCCTTGCTTGTCACATGAGTTCACAGTGTGACAAACTTGCATTACATGATCACACTCTGTTGTTCCCCCTGAGGTCCTTCACTCATTACTGCGCCAGGATGGCAGCTCATAACTAACCCAATATTCTGAACTGTGAAAAGAAGTAATTCTCAGAGTGTCTGCCTCTGTCTCCCCATTGCCTAAGAATCAGCTGGCCTCCAACCATAGGGACACTGCTGATAGGATTCAAATCCACAGCCCAAACTGTCCAGCTATGCACCAGCCTCTCAGGCAGTTTTTTGCATCTGGCACAGTGCACAGCTAAGCATCCAAGAATTGCAGAACAATATGGAAAAAAGAAAGCCCAGCTCAGTGAGAAAGCTCACACAGGTAATGGATCCTGATCCACCCCCAGTTGTGCTCATACATTTTTCCCAGTGTGTGAGAAGAACAGAACAAAGAGTTCTTCAAAAACCCTCTTAACAAGCTAGGGTTTCTTGCTCATTCTCTCTTTGGCCTCACACATCACACATTCCTTGCAATGTGAGGGCTTTACAGATGATCTACAGTTCCCTGAGTCTGGTGATTTGGGTACAGCCCTGAGAAACAGAAGCATGTGGGTTCAAATAGCCACTGCCTGAGGTGAGACAAAAAAAAAGAAAAAGAAAAAAATAACCCACTCCTCCCAAAAACCAGATTCCATATCCTTGAGTGAATTAATCACAATTCCAAGAAGCAGAAAAGGATATTGGCTACCTTGGCTGAGAAGCACTGACCTTGCTGTCTTCAGCACTTCAGAAAGAGCCTGGGCTAAACCTTGGACTCTCTTATAGGAGGAACACACAGAGTGTCTGTACTGAAACAATTAGGCCTGCACTCCAAAACAGAGGCACTGACTTAAGACACTTTAAACAGCTAAACGTTACCTAAAAGTAGGTGTCAATGAATGTTTTTTAAACACTTTGTACACCTGACATCCAATTTAAAGGTGATTAAGAAAAAGCTTAACTAGAGACAACCATGCATCCATCTTCCTTAGCAAAACAAAAAAAGCACTGAAGTGGTAAGTGTTTATTATGACTGAATACTATTCATGATCCATGACTGGTGAAATAATTTTCATCTTGGCTATCACATTTTGAATGTGCAGATGTAAGCCACTTCTGTGGAAGCCTGCATCCCATGCTAATGAGCCAAGTTAAAATAAGCAAATACTAGTGGTTTACCTTTATATAATGATCCTTTGAACCAGTGACAATAAGATCTTGTCCATTGGAAATTTGATCGACAGTAAGGCACATAACAGGACCCTGGTGACCAGTTAGCTTTCCTGTAGACTGAAATCTTTAAGGATAAAAGAAGAAATGAGGATTTGTTAATTTTTCATATATCCAATACAGGCCTTAGCACAGTTTCTGACAGAAATGGATCTTTTTATTTTCCTTATGTCTTCAGTACTCATTTTCTGGTTTACCTATACTCTATTGTTCATATCCATGGATAAAAATCTACATTAAATACAACAAAACTCCTCTATTTAAGCAAAGTAAGAATTAAAACATTTTAAAGTAAAGATGAATCAGTCCCCTCATAAGTATTTTCTGTATTTTGAATGCACTCTTTGGGAGCAGGCTCTGTTTGGAAAAGCATAATTATAGTGCAGCTATCATAAACCCATATTATATTACTTGCATTGGCTTCCATCATCTCATCAATAATTACTAGTCAGGATTCCCATACTCACAAGAGTGAGTTTTGTAGCACCTATCAAACAAAACCTTGTGTTTTTCCAGTAATTTGCACTGAAATGACTCACCACAACCTTAACACATGAGAAAATTATTATCTCAGTAACCACGACAGATGGATTAGCTGATCTGTAACTGATACCATATTTTGCCCAGGTATGGACACTACCATATAGAACCACTTCAATGACTGTTTCATGTGCACAACTTTGCTGCCTATGCATATGTAAGCACTTAAAGAACATTCTCTTTGGTGTTCAGTACCTTTTCAGGTCCCACATTCGCACTGAGTTTCCAGCAGCTGCATAGAGGAATGTGCCAGTTGGATTTAGTGCAATTTGATTGATCTGGTTCTCTCCAGCTGGGATAGCAACTGTTCTGTTTGTACTTCCTGAACACGCATCAGCAGGCATAGCTTGGCCTGAAGATCTGAATACAGAGAAGGAGGAGAAAAAGGAAAAAAAAAGAAACCCCTCAGATTCTGTAGTTTGTTTGCCATACTTTGTGTACTCTCTAAAAACAAACCTATTCCACTGAGCAAAAAAGGCTATATGCCAATTATGAATACTAAACATCTGATAAAACTCTATATGCAAATTGTTTTGTGTTCCCATATATTACTGGTGCTCCATACTGACTTAGCCTGAACATGTAAAGAAAGCTTCCATTCTCTGTATTTATATTACACTGTACTGCAATATTGAATTAAATATACTAAAATGTATCTAAAACTAAGGCTCAGTTGAATGCCTGGCATCTCAGGTTCAGCATACTCACGTCAGTGTCCGAATGCACTTTGCAGAATCTCTGATGTCCCACACCTTGATATAGGAGGTTGAAACTGTGAAGACCAGGCTAGTGTAGTTGCAATATTTAATAGAAACTACATTATTTGGATGACCCCCTAAAGACATAATCTCTTGTCCAGTTACCAAATTCCATACTTTACAGGTACGATCTAAATAAAGATGAATGAAAAGAGGAAAAATATTAGCAATAATTTTAAAAAGCCCTGAAAAAATGTCACATTTTTCCTAAACTCCATTAATTAAAAAAAAAAGTACACACATTCATTTGCACTCATATGTTTTCCTCCCTTTCTGTAGGCACTGCAGAAAAACAGCTAAATTAAGTATGTCTTAAAAAATACACATCCATCTATCATCAAAACTAAACAAGGTTAAATCATTAAATGTGCATTCAAGATTGACCTATTAGCTCCTGAAACATTTTGAAAGGACAAAAATCTCAAGGGAAGTGAAAATACAGACCATTTAGAAGCTGTAAAAGTGTGGATGATGATAGATGAAGAGAAGAATCCAATTTTAATTTAAAAATTCATTATCAAAAACATAGTTCAGGACAAGTTTTGAGGCTTAATATGGTGAAGTTCTGACTGCCACAACAAAACCACAAAGGTGAGAAGAGATCCAAACTCTTCAGTGTATTGGGGACCTCTGAAAATCCCAGCATAGTGCTTTAGTCACTGTTTTGATTTCGTAGCTAAGGAATTTAAATACTGCAACCCTTTATTGTTAAAATCCCAAATGCATAGAAGTTTTCAAGAAATCTGCAATACTATTGGCAAGAACAGGAAACTCTCCTTGCTGCACCATGTCTGTATCACTCCATGTATTTTAGACATATCTTTATACTACAGTAAGTACTGGAAGGATGGAGAGAAAGCTTCATGTATAGATTCTAGTAGCATGAAGGTAAGCATAGCAAGACCTGACTGCCACTTGAAAACACCAACTACCAAGATCAATGATCTACAATGCACATGAGAGTTTACTAGCATTTCTGAATTTGTCTGTAAGTATTATCTGATGTCAGTGAGCTGAGACTTTCTGCTCCAGCTACTATTTCCAAAAGATTGGACCTTATTTAATTAAACAACTGTCTATGGTTTTGAGTGAAAGTGTACTTGGTCAACTCCCCTCAAAAGATATGTACAGGAAGAATTGTCCCGTAAGTTTAAGAAGCTAGGATATGACTTCAAAAAAGTAAATATTTGCAACATCTGCAAACACCCATTAAAAAGAATTACCAACCTTTAGAATATAAAGCTAGATGTAAAATAAAATTTTAAAACATGCCCTTTTTTTCCCCTCACATAGCCACTAAATTCAAAATCTCATCAGTAATCAACTAAGTATTATTTACAAAATCTAAATCAATGTCCTTTTTTGCAATTGTATATGGTTGCACAAATGTTGAAATGTTGGCTTAAAACTTGCAAGATCAAAAGTTTGCCAACTCACTCAAAGTGTGAGTTTTTAACAGCCAGCTGGTAGAATAGCCACAGAAGCCATACCTGAATATTAGCAGTGGAAGACCTGCATCTGATGGGGTAGTCAACTATGCTAACAGGGGGATAAAAGGGATGTCCTGAAATTTCAAATTTTCTTCATTATATGAACTAGTGAAAAGGACCTGTCAACAGGTGTTAACTTCTTCCCAGTCACTCTAGTTCATCTTAGCTTTGATACTTTCAGAAAAAAAAGAATCTGCCATAGTTTCAGCTGCACAGCTGAAAGTCCTTTACTGTAAATGCATTATGTGAAAAGGCCCAGAGAAAAAGCACAACAGACAAAAATCACTTTTTGAGCAATATTAAAATAGGTGTTCGTGAAAAGTAACCATTGAGCTCTGGTTGCCTCTGGAGGTATCTTCAAGCCAAATTGAGCAATGACAATGGAAATTCACTACAGACAGGAGGAAAATGTTTTCTTCAAAACACTGCTTCTATCAGTTTGAGAAGTTTACAGAGTGACAACACCATCCAGTAAGGAACTTAGAGACTACTAAAATTCCAGGCCCTCCCACAACTACCATGAAGTTGTTATAACAAAAAAGGGCAGGCAACAAGAGGCACAGAGGAAGCAGAAGACACCCTCAGATGAAGAAGACAGCATGAAGAACCAACTATGGCATGAAGGGTATTCAAACTCTGTGCAGTAGAATGAAACATGTGCCAATTCCTACCTCCACCCTATCATGAAGCTATTACTTTGCATTGCATATCATGTGTGTACATGCTAAACAAATGTTAATGTTACTGCTTTTTGTGGTTTTCCACTACGAATAAGCAGCCAAATATCACAAACTGGAGTTAGAAACCTGTAGATAATGACTGTAAATCCTTCTTCAGCTTACGCTGAGAAACAGACCCTTACAATTTTCCACTGCGTTTACAGCACTAAGCACAAATGGAGAATTTCAAAACACCCCAAGTTGTCCAATAAGCCTCTGTAGTCAGCAGAGGGGCACAGAGCTTGCCCAACCTTTAGATCCAGTGAAGAGAAGATCATCAGTTGCATCAACGCAAAGCACAGCCTTGGTATGTCCCTCAGCTGTATAGATACACTGAAGTGGGGATGATCGGATGCATTTTGAAGCAGGAAATGGGTTAATTATCCCCCTAAAGAAAATAAACGAATGTGAGTTGGGCAAAGTAACAGACACAGATAAAATTAATTTACTTGCATGTAAGGAAAAAAAAATTAACCAAGTGTCCTTAGATGTGAGGGCAAACATCTGAATGTCTTTCATAAACTATGTAAGGATTTTTAGTATTTAGCCTCAACATATGTCAACTCTGGACTACCAGTTAAAGGAAATCACATACAAAACCAAACAAATTAAAAGACAACAAGGTGCTAAAAATGCTGGGTACATGGCAAAGTCTGCATAATGCTGAACAAACCGGGACACTTAACGCTTCTGTATGCCCAAGATCAGCCATTAGACATCTTAGTCTAAATAACACAATCTGAAAAATGGAGCAAATTTAATATGCACTGCCAATTCCAAACAGCATGCATTTCACATCATCTGCATTCTGTGGGCAGACACAGAGAACTGCTGTTAACTTCTGTGACTGAAGGTTCCCACTGCACCCTGTACCCAACAACATGCTCATGCTCAAATGGCCAGAAGGGAGGATGACTGGAATGCTGACACCCCAGAGGAATCTTCCTGGGCACTTTCAGCTAATTCTGTGGTGATGCCAAAAGACTAACTCACCTGAAAAAAAATACTTCACACATCTTTATCAAACAAAAATTATGAGCAGTCTAAATTCCCATGCATACAACCGCACACACACAGACCCCTTTATTGCTGTAAAGTGTAGAAAAGCCTTAAGGTAATGCTCAAAACATGCAACACAGCTGTGACCTGGCCAGCTTGCAGTTAAAACTCACTGTCATGCTCTTTTGGGAATCACACACAACTGTGAGGAAAAGGAATTAAACCATAGCCCTGTCTCATCAAAACAAAACAAAAAATAGAAAAAAGTATCAGATGCTTTAGGAAAACGCAAAAATTTTGTAATACTATCCGGAAGTTTGCTATAGGAAGGAAAATGTCCTTTACGATACAAGCTAACTTTGTGACAACTGCTTAGTTTATCTAGTACATTAAAATTATGATTTTAAACATCTTTGCAGCTCAGGACATTTTCACTCATAATTCATTACTCCTCAGCAATCCTTCTATAGATTTTACTAGTTTTAATAGCACCTTAAAATGTTTAACATAATCTTCTTCATTTTGGAAAGGCATTCACCTTTCATCAGCACCATTTTTTGTTTCAAGAAAACAGGAACAATTTTCTTTTTAATTAATTTTGGTCTCTATGCTTTTTATATCTAGCATCATACTAAATTAACACTATTTTCTCTGTAGTGTTCCCTAGTGGATCGTGCTGCCTCTGAACTGAATTATTCCTCCTGCTGTTCTCACCCACTCACTTCCGTGACAAGCCATGTAAAATACATGTCCTGGAGCTATTTATCTACCTATGTGCAGTGTTCTAAAATCTACAGACAAAAAAATGCTACAACTGCTACAATGACCAGACAAAGCCACCATCACATTATCAGCAGTTCTTTGACTGCCCTTCTCTAGATAAACTAATTTTTCACCGATTACCAAAGTCTTAACCCACAGGGACACGAGTGGCGACATTTCTTTCATCTCTTAAGCCACTGTGAATTCTCTCAGAAAGATGTAATAAAAAACTACTCTTTTTTATTTACACTAGGATTTCATTTTTAGTGATCAAAGCATACAACAGAAAAAGAAAAAAATAAGGAGAGAAGCAGATAAAACATAAGAAAATGTCTGCTCCTATTTTTTTTTTTTAAGAAAACAAAGAGAGCATCTAAGGAAATGCTTACATCATGCTTCAGTTATAATTAAAATACCTGACATGTTCAACAATGATAAAAAAGACACCCTAAAAAAGGAGAGGGGGAGACATGCTTGACCAAAATCTCAGGTATTTAATGTTCTGACAAAAGCAAGAGAAACAATGCACAGGTATCAGGAAAAATCATGCAGCAAAATGAAATGTCTTAAAAACTGGAATAACTTTGGTGAGAGATGCCAAGAAAACAGAAAAGAGAGAGTACCTTTGTACCTCCGACAGAGAGGAATCACTTTCATCAGACCTACAATCAACAGTGGTGGAATTGTGAGGAGAAAGAATATAGGTATCAGCAAAGGAACGCCTCTATATGAGAACAAACAATAGCATGGCCAGCTCAGAAAAGCAATGCAAATCCACATACATTATGCAGCATTGCTGAAGGTGTATCTCAAACCCATGATGATATGGGGGGTAAGGAGAAAAGAATAATTATCTTAAAATATAACTCTCAGCAGTAAGTTACAGTAGATTGTTTCAGCTCCAGAAGATGAGTAACAACAGCTGAGCCATTTCTTATTTCCACAAAATTTTCTTAGAGAAATAAAGGCAAAAAAATTAAAGGAGAAGATAGATGCACAAGTTAATTTCCATAAGACAGTGCTTATTGAGAATATCAAAAGAAAAAATACTCTGAACATCAATGCCTGCTAAGTGTAGAAGAGACATGCAAAATATTAGTCATAGAGATATAAATGTTAAATATAACCCACTCAAATAAATACAGCAATTTACAAGCCATCAAAGTTCAAAATCCTTCACCACTCATTTTGAGAAATGTTTAAAAATAAAACACAAGAAAACATACAAGGCAATATTTCCCTAAGACATGATGTTCAGTGCATCTTAAGATTTCCTTCATTTTCAACTCAAACAGATTCAGCAGTTTCTATTTGACTTCAAAGTCAGTTCAGAGAAAATGAAAATGGGTTGGTGGGAGTTTGCAATAAGAAAGGTAAGCTAAGTTAAAGAAATCACAAGCACGATTACTGAAAGCCTTGCAAGATACTGCTTGGTATGTTGTGGCTATAGACATCTGAAAAAAGCCATTTTATTAAAAAAAAAAATTAGTGTAAACAGACAGCAGCAATTTCTTTTCTTGCTAGAGTCAGAAATAAAGGTTTATATAAAATACGAGTGGCAGTTCATAGTACTGCATGGTATTTGTATCAGCACTGAAACCCGTAATAGAGATTCTAGTCAAGTAAAGATTCTAGTCAAGTGCCATTTTGAGTAGGGCTCCTAGACAGGTGCCTAATATGAGAAAAATCTGTTCTACTTCTTCTAAACAAGATATGGATATCATCTACTCCTGCAGATCACCTCCTAAACCCAGTCTGTTCAATAGTTTGGATAATCTCTGAACAACTATGTTCTAGCCATTTCAATGATCCCATTCTCTGAGGTGCTGCTGTGAGAGCACTCTGAGCAACACTGAAGTACATGACTAAGTGTCAGAAGCACTATTTCCTAAATTATCACCTAAAATCTATTTTTGAGTGTAAACGCACACACAAATACACAAACATCTAAGAATTCTATCATTCTTTTCTATTTTGGGTTTAAAACTACAAATACCAGACATAGCCTAGAAAACAGGAAACAAGGTTCAGCAGGAAGTTTTCTCTTCTCAAATTTTTACAGTGGTTCCATGGTAGTTTAAAATATTTCCTTTGAAAACTACACAAAAACATGAGAAATATCTCCTTCTGTCTTGCAGAAGGGCAAAATTTCTACCAGACACTACACTGGAAACTTGAGCACACTTTGCATTTCCCTGGTTGGGGGCTGAGGCTTCCCTTTGTGACTTACTTATCCTGCTGAACTGATGTGTTTCCCTGAGAAACAGTAAGACGACTAAAAACATTCATTTCATTACGGGGCCGGCTTGGTGGGGAAGTAGGAGGTGACAGACTAGCCTCTGGGGCTCCAGAATCTGAGCTACAAAAAAAAAGAACATCTTCTTTAACAGGTTATGAATGGTTAGAAAAGTTAAATGCAACATGCCTCAAATGTTAGATGCTCTTTTCTTAAGCAAATAATTAAGATTGTAATACTAGCTACAGATATTTCTCAGAGAAGGCAAAAAGCTTAAGGCTGCAGAGTGCAAGATGGCACAACACTCAAAGATTAAGTGGTAAAAGTGAAAGCTACAGGCAGAAAGCACACATGTAAAACAAAGAAATTCTTATAAAATTGAAGGCTCTTAGAGATTGATGACTTTGATTTAAAAAAAAAAGAAAAAAAAGAAAAAAAAAAGAAAAGCAATATGCAAGTGCTCCAAAGAACACTTTCTCAGGGCTCTGCTCCTGAGTTACTTTGTACAGAAAAACATCCTGGAAAAAACCCCAACCAATCACACAATCTGAGCAATGAATAGCAGGAATGACAACAACACAAGCTGTCCTGGAAGAAAAGAAATAGAAAAATACAGATTTCTTTTTCAAGAAAATTCAAAGTTCAAATTACATCAGAGGAAATAAATTTAAAAGAATCTTACAGTTTTTGTTCCTTTGTCTTTGTCTTTTCCATTGTTTTCTCATAGGCTTTTCTCTTTGCTAAAGGTGAAGGCTCAGGTATCTTCTTCTCTGGAAGAGACGGTTGTCTCGAACTAAAACAAGAGCAATCATTATCTCACTCTAATGCCCTTCACAGAACTTGTTTTTCCTACACTACCAGTCATTCTCTCAGTGTGATTTCAAATGTTAGAAAGTACTTAATCTATTATTGTCTCTTGAATTTAAGGATTATAAACTCGTTCTCACACTTGAATACAAAAATATACCAAGTTATTAATGATCAAAGTCAATCACCATATAGATATGAGTCAGATATTGAATAGTTAAAGGAGATTTACTAAGTCAATAATAAAAGAGATTCACTAAAAAAAATGCAGTGGAGCATGCATCCCAAATTAAGATAATGGAAATCCTTAAATTTCAGATTCCACATTTACATCTACAATAGACCATTTACAGACATGAAGAACAGAGAAATCACAATGATTCTTATAGGCAAATGAAACTTTGCAGTAACATATTCATGCAAATTAGGAAAAGGTACTTTCTATTGACAACCTGACTATTGTAACATGGCTTCTATTTGTTCCCAACTTCCCTCCTACCGTGCTTTCCATCCCTCACTTGTCTCTCCACTTCTTGATCTGAAACAATTCCAATTCATTGTTGTCTTTCTCCCAACCTTTTATTCCCCATTAAAGTTAGCAAAAATATCAAGAGGACAATATTAAAGCTGACACCACAGTCAGACGAAAGAAAAAAGAAAGGAATCTGGGTGTTCTCCATTCTTCTGAACTTCCATTTTTCACTAATTGAGCAACCACAAAAGCAGTATTTGTTGGGGTTTTTTTTCCTATTTCTTTGTATTTAGAAGCATTTTTTTCTATAACTATGAAACAATCATTAAAAGTAAGAAAGCAGATTCTAAAAGTGTTTTTGCTCCACACAACTCCATTATGCAAATAAAGCTCATTTGGCAGTCCACCTGCCTGACATGGTTACTACCATCAATCTCAGAGCTCTACAGGTTCTGAATATGTGTAGCTCCAACTTCTCTACATGTTTCCCTTGAGAGGAAGTCTGTGCTATAGAAGTCTTCCATCTTTGACTTCACAGTGGAACATCCACAGAAGAGGGTGGAAACATCTTCATTTTCTGAACTCCTTTTTGAAAGCCCAGAAATGCAAGTATTATAAAAATACAGCTGTCTTGCTGGAGTAAGAACTTCGTAAGCACAGGTGTGAAAACCAGGTGCCTGGTGTCAATGACCTAACAGGAAAGGAGCAGGACACATACCTACTTCCAGGTTTCCTGGAAACCTTTCTTTTACATTTGCCAGGACATCAGACATCTGGACAACAGAGCTGAGACAAGTCCTGCAGAAGACAACTATACTCTGAAAAAGCTGCTGTAGATGAGTCGAGCATATCAAAGGACAACAGCACTAACCAACTTTGCAAACAGAATTCCAATTAAATTTACTGTTGTCATATGCATTAAGGTGCCTCCCTAAGTAACAGAATCACAGAGTGGTCTGTATTGGAAGGGACTAAAAGATCATCTAATTCCGACCCACTTCCCTTAGGCAGGAACACATTCCACTAGACCAGGCTGCTCTAAGCCCCATCCAACCTGGCCTTGAACACTGCCAGGAATGAAGCATCCACAGCTCTTCTAGATAACCTGTTCCAGTGTTTGACTCTCACAGTAGAGAATTTCTTCCAATATCTCATGTACACCTACAACCTTTCAGTTTGAAGCCATTATCCCTTATCCTATTAACATCCTTATAAAAGATCCCTCTCCAAGGACCATGGAATCATCACAGACCTACAAAAACTGAGGGGGCTCCAGAGTGGAGCAGTTTGTATGTGTGCAGAAACCTAAGTTTGCACCTAAACATATAATTAATTTCTGTCACTTTGAGAATCCATATTTTGGATTACTGTTACAGCCTCTACATCCCTGAATGTTGCTTAAGTGGCAAAAGGGAGAAAACATTTATTGTAGGTAAGATCACAACCTGCTCCTGAATAATATATTTTATTATGAGGGATACGCTGGCACCACAGGCCCATAAGGGAAGGCCAGATGTCTCATAAAGACAAGCTTACTTCAACTATGACCAGATAAACCAGCAAGAGTTCTAGTTTTGAAAAAACATATACACTTGCAGTGAGAAAGTCACTGCAGATTGATTGTGGGTATTTTTGATCACTTATCTACTAAAACATGATCAATAACAATTCAGTATGTGAGGCCTACTGCTGACTGAATAGATTTTTTGCCAGCATGTAATTCTCAAATGCTTGCAGAACACAGATTTAGGAAACTACTTTTTTTTTCCCTTTTTGCTGGCTCACTTTCATAAATGAATACATTCTAGAAGATGGAGTGAGGCAAAAGTTGGTATTACCTGAGTCTTGGATGTCAGGTCATAACACTTGATGTTTTAGATGTTGAAGCTTCAAAAGACTCTACTCATCTCACGCTAACTGCTGAAACAAGTGGGTTTTCTCCACCTATGCTCACCCTCAAGAGCATTCTTTCCAAGCAAACTCCATTTGCACTGAAGCCATCAGCATGGGTTAATAATTGCTGTCAGCAGTGTTTTACTGTTTGTGATTGTCACATCAAGCACATGCCAGAAATACATAGTAAAAAATACAAATTGCAAATGTACATTAGGAAGAGACTGCTGTAAAAATATTATGCAAAATAGGACAGATGAATATTAAAAGATGCTTAAGTCCAGAACCTGTAACATGAAGATGGCTATGGGACACTGATTTCCACATCAGTGAATGTGGGAAGTGCATTCAGTTTACACCTGAGATTGTGTAACATAGGAGCTAGTATCTAAAAAGCCAATAAAAATGTCTCTAGCAGTGAATGGCTAATAACCAGCAGTGGTATTGGTAGACATAAAAAGAACAGCAGGAGCAAGTGAAAAGAAAAAAGAATGCATGTGAGACATCTGCTGGTCCCAAAGCAAAAAGACAAAAAGATTTTTAGTTCTGTTTAGAATCAAGGGATACTTTCAATTAGTAAAACTGTTCTGCAGGTTAGTGCAACCTGCAAGCAGACAAGATTTTTGAGGATTCCTAATATTTATTATTTTCCTTTCAACTTTTTACTTGCATATTCTATTGTTGCAGAGACTTCTTCATTTTAAACATGGTCCATACAAGACAACTCATGGAAAGATTTTCCCTAATAATTAGGACCATGTACAAATACCACGTTATATAATGTTTTGGGGTTGTATTTTGTTGGGGTTTTTTTCATCTCTCTGCTGTTCTAAGTAGATTCTCACTACCTCCCCAGAATGTGCATTTCCCATAGCACTAATACAGCGAATTATTCAAGGTATTAGAGGGGGGGTTCTTCCTCTACATAGAACATGGTTATAACTTTACTATAATAAAGCAGCTTAAGAGAACTTACATCTTCAGTAAGAACCACAGTACTCACAACACTGCATTTATACTTTCTAGAGTGGTGATGGTAGAAAGGAAGGAGCTTTGTCAGTATTACTTAGTAAGCTTCAAGTATATCAACCTCGTTTGTAAAGTTAAAATAATAGATTACAAGAAATTAGCAACATGCATTTTTTAAAAGCAAAAGTTAATTAGTACAGCATGGCCAAACTTACATGCTGCCTATCTTAGAAGGTAAGCCAGATGGTGGGGGTATAAACTCTCTGTCCCTAGCTGAAGTATCATGTGTGTCAGCAGCCACCCCGCTTTCTTGGGATTCTGCAGCTGGTGGGATAGAGGCAGCCAAGGCAGAGTCTGCAGCGCTGCTGTCCGAGCCCAGGTCGCTGTTGGCCGCATACAGCAATTCCATCTGTGTGGTGGTCCTCCGGCGGGCCTGGAGACAGGTAGAAACCAAAGTGCCACTTAGACATGCAATGGTATGTGCCAAGAGTCCTACACTCAGGCTCATCATTAGCTGACAGTCAGCATCGCCCTCAAACACTTGGCAACTGTCTTTGGAAACTAAATCAAGAAGCTCACCTCTGCTTTTGGGCAATGATTTCAGAGGAGCCAATTCAAAAATTCAATGGCGTGAAACACGGATTTAACAACTGGTTTCCCAGGATATCCTTTCAACCAGCTGCCTGTCAATACTATATGAGAACAATATAACTCACCAATGGTTGATCCAAATGAAATGTTATAAAGCAGAGAGGTAGAAAGCAAAGTGTAAATTTAAATAGCTACAATTATACTGCTGTGACTTCTAACGTCAATGCTGCTTCTCATATACAAACTCTGCCTCTTACTTTAAGTCACCTCAAAAATCCGCATGAATTAAGGTTCATTCACCATTTCAACAATTTGAAAACAACAGAACAACTCACAAAGGAACTAAGCTTTGTGCAACACAGTAATTTTTACAAAACAGGTCATACATATTAGGTGTGATTTTACTTTGACATTAAGATCTCAGGGAAAGAAAGACCGATGGGAAATAAAAAGATCCAGTCTGAAAAGAGCCACTGCAAAAAATGACATGTTTATTTCATGGCATTTTCAAACCAAACTCACTTAGTTAAGCAAACAGCCCAAAGAGCTGCACACCAAGGAATGTTATCAAATAATGCAACAGCCAGCACAGATGTTTTTCCAAAGCCAACTGCAGTTGGAAAAGTGGAGGCTAAATTTCTATTTACTTTGCAAACTTTGTTTATGCTTCTGTGAGCACAGAAGCAAAATTGCCATCAGTGCACATTTCCAGTTCCCACTGCCATTAATATTAAACTATAGTCAGCCAAGATATATTCCTCCAGTGCCAACTGTAATTAAGATCCTGGAGGTCAAACTTTTATTTGTTTCATAAACTTCTCAAGATTTCTGTGACAAACTGCAAACAATAAACATGTTCACAGTTCCCACTGGCAATAGCATTTAACTGTAGCTTTACTAATACTAAACTGCAAAACTACACCAGTTTGGAGCACAAGTAACTGGAAGAACACCTGTTTCTGGAATTGTAGTAATGTAACCCCAAAATACTGAAGAAGTTATTTTTATCATTGCTTCTTAGAGAGGAGTGTCTCACAAAATCATATTGCGCACAAAACACATGAAAAGTACATCAGTTCACCTTTTGCACGTCCACTTGGGCAAAGCAAGAGCATTCTCCAGAAGGTGTCATTAAATTTTGAATTATTATAGAATCATAATCACTTAAAAGACATGTGGAAGAATTATCATCATCATCATTGTACATCCTACCTTGCTTTTGGGTTTGACTTCACCACAAAGCTTCAAGAGATCTGAAGATAATGAACTAAAAGAAAAATTGCATCACAGTTAGAAAGTCACACCTTTTGCAGATATGTATTTTTGTTTTATTCTTCTTTCTATTGAAATCATGGGGAAAGTGTAATGAAACGTTAGAGATACTTTCTAAAGGATACATGATTTTGCATTCCAAAAGGAGGAAATAACAGTATTTTTTCTAGAATTGGTAGTAACAAAGATTTGCTCACCTTCCTTCTGTTCCAGGACTATGCAATGGGGCATCCTCATCAGTACTATCTTCCAAATTTTCTAGAAAATTTCCAAAATAGTAACATATAACATTAGTTTGTCCCTCTCCAACAGGATGTGAAGGCTTTAAGTGCCATACAAAACAACTCAGACAATGCTGAATGTAGATGAACAGAATACAAAAGAGACGGATTTTCAAAATATCTTGACTATTTTCTATCCCACCCCCACTGAATTTTCCTGGCACCTAAACTAATTCTTTTTATACAATCTAAATATATCATACATCTTGGCATACTGTGCCAAACATGGTCTTCTATCTACTGTGGCAGAGCAACAAGAGATGATAGAAAACCAGAAATTCTAGAAGGAAATCTGTAAGAAAGCAGATAAAGCAAAGAAAATTATCTACAAGACATGGAAGATATGGGATGTAAATCAATGGACAGTAAGAATGTCTCTTTCTCCTCTTTTTTTTCATCTTCATGCTCGAAGACAGAATCAGCCTGGCTTTAATGAAAAACAAAATTATATTTTTAACTAGCTAGTGAGCTGAGGCTCAGTCTCCTCTGATACAGAATCCCACCATTTGGGCTGACAAGAAACAAGCAGTTTATAACTATATAAGGATTCGTTTCAAAAGAGGATGATACTACCACTCCATACTATAGAACAGCTTCCTAAAAAGAGATTAATTTCTAAAGGAAGCTGTTCAGTAGAAATATTCCTGAAGCAAAAATGGGTACAAAAACCTGTCCACAGAAGACAAAACCAGCATGCATGCCACACACTAACACTGTCAAACATCCAATTAACATGTCTGCATGCAAACAGTGCAAAACATTTAACTAAGACAATGAGTGAAGGGCACATGTACAATCAGCGCCAAACTGCTGGAAAAGCAAATCCTCTAACTTGTGTGTTATTCTAATAATACATTTTAGCCATAAACCAAGGACATAGGAAACACATTTTTGCAAGCAAAGTCTCTAGTTTTTTTTGAACATACTTATGAAATATTAAGGATTAAATAACCTTGTAATGACATTCCACTACACCTTCTCTTTACTAGTAGAGACACTGAGCTTCTTTGCTTAATTTCTCTCAAAAAGCAGATACCATTTGCAATGCATAATACCAATATATGTGTAGCCCATATTAAAACAGGTTTATCCATGTATATGTTTTAAGTGCAAGTTCATGCTTGGAGAAAGGGAAGAAAGATAGGCAGCTTTCAGATTAATTTTGAGGTGGAATAGAAAAAAAGTGAAGAGAAGGAAAATACTGCCTTTTGTGTATGCTGCATGTAAACATGTATCCTGAAAAAGTTAAAATTATCGACCTAGAACTGACAATGCACTTCAGAGTTACTCAACTGCTGTATTAATCTTAACGATGTAATCTTAATTATCAGAAATACAACAATATTATAAAGAAAGAAGGGTCACAGGAATAGCACTCTATATTTTGGGGGTTTTCTTTGTTCCATCCTGGATTTGAGGCCAGATTAAAACCTTTCAATACTTATTATTATTATTATTATTATTATTATTATTATTATTATTATTGCTGTTGTTGTTGTTATTGCTATTACATGCCTTCTGCAAAAGTGAGAATTTAGAGTACTGCTCCCTTCAGTTAGACAAAAGCAGCATCCCTAAAATAAACACATTCTAAAAAATTAGGATTCCTATTAGAACTATGTTACTTCATCCCCTTCTCATAAAGAACTTATGATCTCTTTTTATAGGTAACTAAGTAGAAAGTGTGGAATGACCACAAAAGACAGGATTTTATTTGTAGGCTAACTCTCATGTGACCTGAAGAGTTTTTTCACTTTGCCTGCAATTCAACACAGGAAAACTGCCCAAAGCCCCAAGATAGAAACCAGTGCACAGAATCAACAAAAAGGTAGAAAGAGCAAGATTTTGCAAGTGTGAGAATAGATGAAAGGAGAAAAAAAGTTAGTAAAGACAGTAATGTTTGCAGGGGTAGCTGCTAGTAAACCAATGATTGCAGAACAGGTGAAGAACTTTCTGATTATTTGTCTTCATCCTCATGCAGTGGCAACTGGACGGTACCAGAACAATGCCATACACCAGCACAGTTCACCCAGAGGAAATGACATTTGACCAGCCCTCTCAGAATCTGCACATAGATGGTTGTGAGTCACATCCATGAATGTCCATACATGACAGGCAGGAAGGAAAAGCAGCTCCCACTATTCTTCAAAGAGGAGTCACTTCAGCAACATTGAGAACTCAATGTCATAGTCATTTTAACTCTTCACAGGAGCAGCTAGTTCATCCACCAAAGTGGATGCGCACTGAAAATCCATTTAAGTCAAAACCTGAGCCTGTGATGTACTTTTCGAAGACTGAAACTTCTTGTCTACACTTGAATCCAAGTGCACAACTACACTGGGGAATGCTCAAGATCTTCTGAGCCAAGCATACTCAAATGGCTAAGAACTTTTGAAGTTGGTGGATCTGAAAGCAGGCATCATGAAGGCGAATCACGAACACCCTGGAAGTGCAACCCATTTGCTTGGGATAGGGCTCGCTGTGCTCTACCACTGAGATAGCAGGCATCCTGGAGAGGCTGATCTCAGGATCTGCTGCCACCCACGCTTCTACCTATGGACACTGCATCAGGTCCTGCACCAACAGAGTCCCTGTGAACCAGCTAGCAATCCCAGCAACAAAGCCTCACTACAGTGGTGTCTGAACGCTCTGCAGCTCAAAAGGTTTGGTCACTAGTGATCCACAAAACACAGACTACTACCAACAGCTGGGATTTCAACTTGGACCTAGGTTAATGCAGCATATTCAGCTGCATTTCCTTCCTATAAAGTGTTAGCAGAGTCCTGAGCGGCTTAGATCCTGTAAAAGCCTCAGGTCGTGTTTGCAAAGTGTTAAAAAGCTTCTTCAATGAGGTAACCCTCTATGACAGAGCTACTGTTTCAATACATTTAGCGAGTGGTTTTTCATTGTTTCGAATGTTGTTGATAAGTAAAAGCCTGTCCAGAACTACAGAAAACGCAATGCTGTCAGGAGAAACAATGCTCCAACAGGGGTGAACATGCACACACATTAAAGACCTGTTCTAGAGACACTGTGACAGTACAAACCACTGAGGCTCCTGAATAAATAACTGGCTGCATGCAGCAAGATCCCCTGACACAGATCTTCAGATGTCACCTGATAGGAAGCTAGCGAAGTTCTCACCATCTCTAGATTGTGATCTATACACTTCCATGTAGTTTTGTGCTTTTGAAATGCTGTGCAAACTAGCACAAGACAGCATGATGTGATTAAAAATAGCACAAGACAACACAAAAGGAATTATCACTGGTAACAGGAATATTTTTTCTCAAGTTCCAAATATAGCAAATTTTGGGGAGGGAAGAAAATAAGCTTAATTAATTTGGGAATAACTTTAAAGCAACAGCAACAAGAGGCTTATCTCAAAATCAGTGAAGTCAGTAACTTAAACCCAATTGAAAAAGTGAGATATAATCCTGCATTCTGTACAATATTTATGTTACAAAATGAGCTATTTGCAAAAGGTTAAAAATGATCTGCAAGTTAATAATTGCCTTTTTTTCAAATCTAAAAAGATGAGCAGAATTTGTCACAACAGTAGCATATCACAAAATAGTTTTATGTAGTCTGAACATACTTTGGGTTCACAAGCACCAAGTTATAATTTGAAGTACATCTCTGCTTACTGTCTTCACTTTTAAATACCACAAGGGCTACTACCACGAGAGCTAGGGGTGGTTTCAGAAAGGAAGAAGTACTCTTTAAGCTCATGATAATGAGTACATTTACAGAATAGTTCATGCAAACTTCACACACTCACAAATTCTAAGATGCATCAGTTAGTGAACATGAATGAATTAGTAATTCATGCAGCTGTACAGTACACAGAAAGCTAAACATACTTACCCAGTGGTATGCTATCTAGGTCTGTGTAAATACAGCAACAAGGAAAAAAAAAGCAACATTCCAATCAAAACATATCCATTTATAAAAAGAAATAAAACAAAAGTACCCAAACGTATTCTAAATTTTTCTTAGTATCATCTCATGAGAAGTAGAATAGATGCCGTAACGACAGAAAATGCCAATCCAAAATCCCTAGCGTACAATGACTGAATGGGATTGAATTTTTGAATTTCACATTCAGAAGTTAAAACAATTCCAAATTGTAAAAATAACAGGCAGATTATGTTTGAATTTTAAAAAATCTCAATGATAAAAAAACTTTGTCTCCTACATTTCACTGCTGAGAGGGTCTACTTAAAAATGTCATACATGCATGTCAATTGTCAAGTATAAGATGTTACAATACAGCATCTATTCAGAAAAGAAATAGTCTAGAATGCCCAGTAAAGCATGCACAAAAGGCAAAAATGACATGCAGCTGACTATTCAGAAAACAAGATGAAAAAACTACCTTGCAAAGCATGACCCAGAAAAGCATCAAGTTCAGGATTTAATTCAGCTTTTTCTTTTAGCATATGAAACAGCAGTTGGTTTTGAGTAGCACTAGTAATTTCTGTCTGCTTAAGGCGTCCCTCAAGAACTTTGATCTGAGCTTCTTTCTGAGCTGCTTGGAGACCCTAGGAGAAAGAAAGATAAAAAATGTCTTACCACAACCTTTGTTTTACAAAATGAAAATTGTCAAAATTTTTAAAAAACTACAAATACAAACAATGTGTACATTGCAGCTGCCATCGCAGAGATTCTCACATCCTGAAGATCAGGCATCAGCAAAGGGTCTTTTTCTTTCCTTCAGCTCTTAAAAAGACCCATTAAGCATTCCTTTAACTTGCATTCCTCAGACTGCCTTGCAAATGTGCATCTAGTGGCGAAGTGGGACATGACTCCAAAGAGCAATTCAGTCTTCACGTTTTTTAAGAGCAGCAAGCATCTGAAAGACCTCTGCTTTTCACAAATAATTACCTTTAAAATAATTGTTACCTATGGTACTCTACGACAAAGAACAGGGGGGAGGTGGAAGTGGGATAGGGTAGGACCTAGAACTGTAATCTTTCCTACAAAATCACCCAGTGAACTTTCAGTTTCTAGATCTTATGGCCTAACTTATAACAGAATTCCTTCAAAGGGAACTTCCCTAGATCCATGGATTGGTGGGAATTTTTTAATTGTAGACAATACAGTGAAAGAAATTTACAGGGAATGGTTTCCAAACAGATTTCCAAATTCTAAAAGAAACAGTATGGAAAAATGAAGGTACAAAACATGGTCTCAAAGACTTGTAGGGCAACAGCAGACTTTGAGTGCTAGTGCCTGAGTAACAAGTGTATCCCTATGAATTTACACACCACATTCTGACTGAATTAAAGCTACATATCAATAGACACATCTTGCAGGTGAAAACAAATAGAATAGACAGTAGGCATGATCAATTTTGCAAAAAAAAAATCCCTTCAGATTTTCTATGTGATAATTACTAAACAAAAAGATGACAGAATCTTTCACATAATGGAGCTTTTTATCTTCATAAAGAGAAATTGTTAACTGAGTGAGTCAGAAGCACTTTTCTCACATTAACTCTTTTGCAAGATCCATTCAAACACATCCAAGGGCTGAAAAAATATTAAAAGACTGAAATTTCCAGAAGCCAATGTGATTGTGGGAATTTTCTTTCTCCTTTTTTTTCTCCATAAACTTTTTGGATTACCTGCATAGTGATGAATCAAGAATGTGAAAGAAACCCCAGAGAATTGGTCAGGGGGGCTGACCGAAAGTTTCAGTACCATTGAAATCTTTCATTTGACTCAGTGAGACTGAGTACTGTCCTCCACACAGAAATAAAAGCAGCAAAAAGAGCACGATACATGTGCACAGGGTTATAAGCTGCCAAATACTTATTTAGAAAATACAAAAGAAAACCCACGTCCTCATGATTTTCAGAAGAATCCCTGTGACTCTACTCAGACAGAAATATGTCATACAGCAACATATAAAACAAATTTTTTGAGCTTCATGTTTGTACAGAGGTGGCTGAGTCAGTCTTTTTAAATAAAGATCTTGGGCTCTCTTTAGGAGTTTGTTGAAAAACAGATTTATTTGATTACAAAAAGCTAGTGCTCTTATATGAACAACATGAGCTAATTAAGACAGTGAAGTAGGCTCTACTGGGAGCTGAAAAATAGGCAGTAAGTTGAGGAGGATGACAGATCTCAAGGGCCTTCACACTGAGAATCAGTGTGACTCAGTAATGTTGACCAGCTTTGCTTTGTTTAACACACATTAGTCACATCTTTATGTCAGCACAACATACATGATCCTGGCACATGCCATAGTCCTGGCACACACATACTTGATTTAACATGTTACCTTATTGATACCCATCATAAGGAAGTGATCAAGCAAATATCGAGCTTCTGTCAGAGTGCAAGCATTAATCACTGCTGTTACATCCAAGGTCTCTCCTTCTTCCTATGTGTGCAAGAATAAGCTGTGTCAAATTGTGAAAAAGTCCCAAGAATTATACTAATTTATTGCCAGCATATAGAAAGCATCAGCTTTGACAATTTTTTTAATGCTTTTTTCACACTAAAACTCAGGTATCAATTGTATAAGTCTTCACATGAAAGTTTTCACCAATTTTCACTTCCTGGCTCTATAATTACACAGACGAACAAAAACTAATTTCTAAATGAGAGCATTTTCAAAGCTACGACATTTGTATTTTCTTGTCCCCATTTTACCATTTTTGCAATAATATTTGACCTACCTTTGCTTCTTCCATTTGCATAATGTTTGCTTGGCAGTCAGAAATGCTGTCGTTAATGTAGTCTATATTTGCAGTTACTGATTCCATCTCCTCATTTATGTTTTGGACATTTCTATCTGCTTCACTGCCACCCCCACCCTTGATGAGCTTCTCCCTTTTCTTTGAAAGCTTATCTCTTCTTTTGGTGAGTTCTTCACGTTGCTATTTTCCACAAAGAAATAATATTACAGTAAAAAGAATTAGTAAGCCCTTAGAACATTGAAGTGCCTTTTCATTTTCCTTCATTTGCTACAGTTTAACTAACACATCAAGATTTCCACAGGAAGAAGTTACACAGGTGAATACAGTAATCTATTGGCACATGATACCATTAATGTGCTTCCCAGTTCTTACCAAGCACAGCAACCCCATGGTTCAAATGCTTACTGGAGTCAAGTGTCTTCACTGACTGCAGTAGATTCCACCCTTTGCCAATGCTGCCCTAACAGCAATTAATTTACATCAAACACACTTGCAGTGCTCCCTATTTAATACAATGATACAGCCAACAGTGCACAGCAGATCACCCACCGTAAGCAATCTGTTCATATCTGCCTCCATATTGGAAATAGTCATCCTCTGCATAATAATGTCAGTCACTCTGCGTTCCAGTAACTGCCACTTCATCCTGGCTGCCTTTGAGGAGTAAACTCTGCTTGTCACTGCTTTCCGCTGGTACTTCTTTCTGTGACACAGTCAAGAGAAATATACAGCTAAGTCTGAAGTAGTCCAGTTACAAATTTGAATGTGGAAATGATCAGGCTGGAATATTTTTCACAAGCAACTTAAAAATTTCATGCAAAAGTTCTTTATATGTTTTCACTGCACCAGAGAGCTGCCTTTACCCAGCCCTGAACTCTACTGCACTCTAACATGCTGGACTTGAAAAACAGGTATCAAACACTGCAGTGTCCTTCATGACACTCTGAGTTCAAATGACACATAGGTGTTGTCCCCTATTTAACAAGGAAACCTGCTTCAAACCACAGTGAAAAAGCACAAATAAACCCGATACACTGAACTGCATTTTCCAACAAGTTTCTCTGTGAATTTTACACTGCTGACATTGGACCTCCAAGGTAATTTCTCTTGAGGAACAGATTTTAAAACCCTCAAGATTTCAAAATCCAATTTATATGACTTGGCCTTTAATGCCATATTATATTATTGTCTTAAACCATTTGATGGTAATGGTTTCATGCATTTGATAATGGTAAAATGCCCATTTTATAAGCATTACATGATCACAGTTTGACAAATAACAGCTCCTGCAACATGTATCACCACAACAGTATCTGCTAGAAAGTCCACACAAATTTCAATTCTTGTAGGAGAGTCCTAGAAAATTTTAGCTCTTACCCTGTTCCATTTGCTGCAGTTACAGATAATGCTTGAACCCTCGCAACAGGAATTCTCATCTTCTGCTGTGCTGCTGTTCTGGAGCCATCATGCTCGCCTGACAAACTAGAACTTGCTTCCTGCATGGAATGCTCTGGCAGACTCAGCTTTCGACTCACTTTTCCTGCCACTTTATCAGACAGAGGCCTTACTTGCCGACGAAGGGCTGTGACCTGAAACACAGTGCAAAGCCACAATTAACTCTCCCAAAGCTCAGAACTGACTTACAGCAATACATCATCATTCTGCTTTCAAAGATGCATTGTTGTTTTACCACAGTACCTCTTCAGTTTTGCGACGTAAGATAACTTCTTGGTTTCTTTTCTGAGCTTCCAGAAGCTTGAGCTGATGCTGTGAAAAAAACAGAAGCAGCACATGATATTTTTCCCATTATCTCTCACAAGGACTGCATTGTATAAACAAAACAAAAGACCTCCACACATTAATACAAATCTGCAAAATTGCTATGACATGAAGATTTAAGTCATGATTGTTTCTTGATCTTCCTAGTGCTGAACAAAAATAAGTGTTTCACTGTATCAATTCTATCAAAAAGAACAATTCCATGCAAGCAAGGTGGTAGAAACAACTTTTTGAAGAGTCACTAATAACATTGATATACATACTCAATAAGCACAACAGGAAATAGAAGACTTAGCACCTGAAGCTAGGAACTGTGTTTGCATGCAGTCAAATGAAATTTTGTGCACCTTCACTGGTGAAAATATACAGGTACATGCCTGCCTCAGTGAATGCATATACATGCTGTGTGCCTGCAAGCAGAAGCACGTCATAATGAGAGGCACATTTCCAAATGAAAGTTCTTGATCTGTCAAATCACCTCTCGTTTGCGTTGCTCCTTTTTAAGCTGTGCAATCTCTCTGTTTCTTCTGGATTCAGTCATTCTAGCTTTCTCCTGCTCTTCTTTCATTTGTTTCATCAAGCGAACCTGTAAAGAGGTCATCACTTAGAAAAGCTGTTCACACTGAAGTGCTTCTCTCTGCCCCCAACCATATAGAGTTTTCTCTTCAAATTTTCATTTTCCAGCATATTATATACTTTTAGCCATTTACCTATTCCATCTAATGTCTTCTTCACTCAGTGCTGAATAACAGCTAATAAGCTGTGCAAGCTTATGCATGTTTGATACCTTAATTTCTGTTCAATAAACCTGAAAGCTACCAAAGCTACCCCTCTCCCCCAGGAACAGCCTGGTGCTCACATCTATTCTATTTTCAGACTTTCAAGCAGATAACAGCAAGAACAGAGTTACCAGGTAGATGGATTCACAGGAGATATCAACCCAATTTTCAGTAAACATTCACTGTGCAACACTTCAATTTACTGAAATATACCTTTGTTTTCTTCATCTCTGTCACCTCCTGCTGCAGTTTCTTCAGCTGCTTTTCATATTGAGACTGATTTTTAAGCAACCGTGCATGTTCCTTTTGTGCTGTCTGAAGTCTCTGCAGTTCTTTATTCATGGCTTGGAGTTTTTTTTCATATTCTGACTTGATTTTTTTTGCCTTTTCTTCTGAATAGGTCTCTACAGAACCTAGAGTAAAAGGGAATTCTTAATCTGCTTTTTTTCAGGGTACTTTTATTTTGCCAGCCACAGCAGATAACTACTTCCTCTGCTCTGGCATTATCTGCAATACCTTTAAAACAACCTAATTTGCCTCTAGTTCCTGCCACCTGCACTGCTCTTAACTTTCCACCTCATGTGCATTCTAGGCTAAGAGATCAAGTATTAACACTTTCCTCTGACTTCTTTGCAACAAATCTGAGCACCTGAAAGCACAAATACACACATTCACACATGTACACAGGAGTATAACAACACTCCTAAAAGCCATCAAACCTCCTATTCCTTTTCTGACACTGATCAGTGGGGAAGATCTAAGGAACAACAGGGGAACAGCAAAAGCTTAGACAGTATATAACCACAAAGCATATATAGTATATGTTTAAAAAAGAAAAACAAACAGAATACTTTCCACAATGCTCCAAAAGAGCAGTTATTAGTAGCTTGGGACTCCTGAGTCATGGGTGGTTTATCATCTCAATACTAATATATATTGAAAAAGGTTTGGTCAGTAAAACACCTCTGAAAGGTCACTGATAATTGTTTTTATTTTTACGCAAAAATAAGAAAGTGGGGAGGAAAGAACATGAAAAAGCTTTTAATTCAGGAACCATCTCCAGGATTATGAGAGCTCTTAGAAAACTAAAAATGCTTCTTCACCCAAATCAAACACCTGCCAGTAGAAATTTTTCTCTCAATTGTGATAGAAACTAGAATAAGTAAAGAATGATTCATTGCATTATGGGTACAAACCATATTTGTTTTCTGCAATTTCTCATCAAATTTGAAAATGAAAACCAGAGAAGTAGAAAAAAGTTAAACCTGAACAGCTTATACAAGATCAATGATTTTGTACTTCTTACCCAAGTTTTGAAGAACCTGATCTCTTTCAAGCTGAGTGTCTCGAATTTTATGTTGTAGCATCATTAGTTTCTCTTCATACTGTTTTTTCAGTGTTTGCAACCTTCGCTGGCTGTTTTCTAGCTCATCTATCAGTTTCTGCTTAATGGCTATTTCACAGGTGATATTTGCCAAGTCAGCTTGATAATTTTCTAAAA
This sequence comes from Certhia americana, assembly GCA_018697195.1. Classification (NCBI taxonomy): domain Eukaryota; kingdom Metazoa; phylum Chordata; class Aves; order Passeriformes; family Certhiidae; genus Certhia; species Certhia americana. The sequence goes on along the minus strand of CM031879.1, from coordinate 13,142,006 downwards.
TAGAAAGATTTCTGTTAAAGTAACAGCAAGGACCACATGAATACAGATACTCCTTGCAAACTCAGGGTCACTGTAAATACATATTGTGCACAGAATTGCACACAAATCACAATGCACCATGCAACTCTCTTATCTGCAATTCATGTTAAAGTCTCCTTCTTAAACACTCTCAATCCTAGAACTGGGAAAGAGGTAGGGAAAGATGTCACACTGGATCACAGTTGCCCCTAAGTTGTAACTACTCACATGAAAATTGCAGTATCAGATCTGACCTTCCCCATCCAAAACGCTTCAAGATTTCAGCCACATCTCAGGGCTGAAGAATAACTGTCATTCATAAACCCAGCAAGTTATAATAGGAAAAACTGACTGCTGGCAGTCTCCAAATGGAGACTTTCCCGTCTCTAACTCTTAGAAAGACAAAGTTAGAATTCTCAGAAGAGAGGCACCATCTCAGTTATGGAAGTGGAATGGTCAAAGGCAAAAGTAGGAGGAAAAAGCAAGGAAAAAGTACTAACAAATGATAACTTCATGGAAGTTTAATTAATTCCTTTAACCAATTAGGTCCTTTTTTGTTTAGGATTATGTACTTCAGAATAAAGATATCAGTTGAGGATTACTATTTTTCAGGTTCCTGCTAATGGTTTGTGTGACTCAAACAAGAAGAAACCAAGAGACTTGGTTTGCCCATTTGGCCCAACTCACATGAGAGAATTGCTGGTGATGCTGTTTCTGACTCTCGCCATATAAAAATGAGGAAGGCTGATAGACTTCCAGTCTTTCAAAATTAAATTCTACCATTTCTAAATGAACTGATGGGAGCCATCACCCTGGTGATTAGTCCAGAGGCATAAAAATAAAGGAAGCAGTACTTAAACCTTACACTTTGGATGTCTTAATCAAGGAAGAAGCACATTATCGAACACCGGATGGCCTCTGGTCAATTTCAATGTCCCACACAGGGACATTTAATCAGCTATTTCATGTTTTAACACCAAAACTGAAAAAATAATTCACTGGACATACTCTTCACAGAGAATTACAGACAGATGGTTGACAACACACTTTCTTGCCTATCAAGACCTGAGGTTTGACAGATATTATTTGTAAAACTCTACAGTATTTTGCACTGACATCACCTTTTTCATCAGAGTCAGAATCTGATTCATCTGAGCTTTCAACAACTTCCATATCATCTTCATCCTCATCATCTTCCTCTTCTTCATCATCATGATCGCTGACTTCCTGAATTTCCTCCTACAAAACATACAGACATTGAAGCACCCCCACACTTTTCCATGCCTCAATAATTTTTGACTATCACTGTGAAGCTGCAGTATTCACCTAGTCCATTCTATACCCTTGTCAATCTTTAAATAGACAAAGAACAAAAAAACAAACACTAATAATTACTTACTCCCTCCAATTCATTAGTCTCTCTCTCTGAAGTGCCTTTTTCATCTCTCTTCTCCTGCTCGTTGTCTGTGTTATCCTCTTTAACACTAGTAGAAGAGGCAGACACAAATCATTCACAAACTGAAATGGCAGGTGTTTCCCATCCCCCAAACCAGTAAGTTGCAATTCCAAATAAAGATGAAAAACAAAGTGTAGTTAGAAAAATGTACAGGTGTTGGGCATGGGTAAAGCACAACTTCCAAACTTCTGCAGATAATAAAATAATGCCTAATTACTCTTAATCTTGGCTTGCAAGGTAATAGTAATGACTAGCACATTGTTACAGTTGTGCAGTATGCTGGAACAATCAGAATACATATCTCCATATACTACAGTAGTGCATGGAAGTTGCAGTGTACCCAGAGTAGCTTTTACAAATCAGTAAAAGAATACTGTGTGCAAGTACAATGTGCATTACAGGTATTCCTACATTCTCAAGCTGTAACAGAGCCTACTGTGCTTAGAAAAGTCTTAAAATTTATGTATAAATTTTATACAAATATTCTAATTTATCATACTATAACCACTCCTTTGATTAGTTATCTACTTCGACATAAAGGGAATGCTCAAAATAGGCATTGATACAACAATAGAAAGGGTTTACAGCAGGGCTTTTTTTGTTTTGTCCTAAAGGTTTGGTGTATTATCCATTAGGGCAAGTTTTAACCTTTTTAAGTGCACATTTAGATATCACATGCAAATATAAAACAAAAAATCAATGCACTCTGCAAACTGTCACAGACCAGGTATTTACAAAACCCAAAGCTCCAGTGGATGGGAAATTGTGACAGACTAGAGCTAGACACCACAGGGGGTAATAATTAAAAAATGTGGTTAGGATTACATAATGTAGAATCCAGCTCAACTAACTTCAGCTGCATAGAAGTTTGGTAAGTTGTGCTGTCACTGATCAGGCATAGAAACTAGAAATGCACATCTTCCTCCACTGAAACCAAAAGGAGCTCAGATTCAAGATCACACTCTTGGGCAAATCCAATACTCAGTACAGTGACAAGAAATACACAGTAGATTTGGTAAGTGACACCTTTAAAATAGAGCTCGAGTCCAAAAAGTGCCTGTTGAGTAACACAGTGCTTCTGTGTGCATGTGATTTTATGTTGTATTACTTTTTAATCTGTTCAATGCTAACTGATCCCCTTCTGCCCCACTCATTACCAGTTATGAGCTGACCATGCACAAGGCAGAAAGCTTTTGCTTGGACCAACTGAATCCATGCAGCAGATAGGGATGCTGGAATTAAAACCAGATTTGTACACAAAAAAAAAAAAATGCCTAACAGGAACACTGTGTCATACAATCTCATTTCCACAGATTCTCATCTCCCTCAAACCAGAACATGTTCTGTGTTGGTTATTCAGCCTAAAAGATAATGGATCTTAGCTGCAATCCTCATGCAGATTGATGCAAACCCCAGTTTCCCTTCTAGCTGCAGTCAATTCAGAACGAACCATTACAGAGAATTTGTGTTCTGCCTAAGAAAGGGGAGAGACAGGAGGAAGGAGAGCCAGCAGCTCTCCCAGGCAGAGCTGTACTGCTTAATGTGTATGCTACTGGTCTGTAGATTCACATCACCTGCATCAATTCAGTGGGTGGTTTTTTTTGGATGAAAGTAGACAGCAGAAAAATAAAAACCTCCTTTAGTTTCAGTTTTAATCACAGTTCTCTTTTTAGAGCCCTCAACTTAACTACTCTCTGTGAATGAGAAAAAGTATTCATCTATTGGTTTGGCTGAAACAGAATGGGAGGAATGAACAAGGCTTCAATCACATGCTTTCAGGAACCAAAGTAGCAAACCTGACTGAGGTGTGATGGTCCAAGACACTCGTGATCTCACATGCCAAAATTATTATTGTCAAATACTGACTGCTAGGCATTTCATACTATACGTGATACTGCACCTTCCTCCTGCCTTTCATTTCACTTAGGCCATGCAAGAAAGAAAAGAATCAATTCAACAGGAATTCCTGAAGGTGCCACCTCCCCACAAAAGCTTGCTCAACACTGTGTAACTCCAGAGTCAAACTCAATTCCAGCTGGAGAAACAAGAGAGGTTTCTTCCAGTTCAAACACTGGTTGAAAGTGAAAACCCAGGAAAGAAACCTGAAAATCAACTACTTCTGAAGTACCTATGAATCTGCCCAACTTCTTTTCATGTATGACAACCAGTTAATTGAAATGACAGGTAATTAAAAACCTGGGAAATATTCCAACCTTCTTTCTTCTTGACTGCTTTCCTCAAGTTTCTGTAGCCTTCAAAAGCACGAGGTACAGTATTGGAAGGCCAAGCCAATGAAGGACAAACCAGACAGTGAAAAGCAAAAGTGATAAGAAGGTAAAAAAATGATATATATGAGCTTGCAGAGTTTAAAATGAAATTTTAAAAGATACCATCAAGAGACAACAAGTAGTAAAAAGGCCATACATCCTGGACAGTTGGAAAGTAAATAGAAAACAGAGAAGAAGCATACGTAGATTAACTAATCTGCCACTGATAACAAGTGTAAATTCAAGTTACACTAAGGAAGAAACTTTAGACAATATATTTAACTCTGCAAATTATTTTTAATAATGGATTAAGAAAATATCTCAATTATAGAAAAAGCTCTCCTCTTTCTCCACTTATAACTGGCAGGTAAAATACTGAAAATTACAAATACTGCCACTGACCCAAAATTATATATTCTCAGGAACATATCAGGAAAAAACCCCAATGCACTAGTTTAATATATGCTGATAACATATTGTAATATAAAGAAGGAACAATAAAATTTTAGTATTAATGTTATAAATACATTCTGAATATAATAAATACAAAAATTTTTGAACTGCATTCATGGGGTTTTTTTGGGTTTTGTTGTTTGTTTTCAAATAAAAAGCAGAAAACTGCATCTTAATTTTTCTGGGATTCAGAAAGTACATGTCAATCATTTCTTGTTATTTTTTAATAAATTAAAAAAAAAAAACATGCACCAGAAGCAATGAGATGGACAAAATGTTAGTATTCCTGCCTGTACTTTTTCCTCTCAAATAAATGTGGACTTACCAGTAAAAAAAGTGTGCACAACATATGTAAGCATAGAGATGGCTTAAAATTCATCAACTACTGAAATTCCTCATTTCCCATTATGATAAAGTTTTGAGCAAGAGCTTTAGCTGCCTTTTTACCTTACACTGCCTTCTATCTTCCTTCAGTATCAGGTAGGAGTCAGCACGCTGAACCCCATGTAACTTTCATCACTAATTTAGTTTAATTAAGGTTAGGGGAGTCAAAAGGAAACAGTCAGAAATGGTTACCAGGTATATGAGGCTGACTAACAATTGAAAGGAACATGGCAGATTTGCTCAGGGCCTTCTAGTGGGTAAGTCACACATTAAGTCACACTGTGGGACGCTCCCATCATGTCAGTTTTTCAGTAGGCAAAACATAATGATGTGTAAACTGTTTCAAATAAACTTAATGGCAAATGCTTATTAAAGGCTACAGATATATAGCAGTACTACCAGCTGCTCATTCAAAATCTTGCTCTTAGGCCTTCAGGCTACCTCAACAATTTAAATAAGTTGTATGGCTGTAAAATTATATACCTTTTATCATACTGACCCATAACCAGGAAACAAAGGACCAAGACAGGCAGCAAATGGGACAGAATTAGTAGCTAGGCTTACCAATCCCATTTTAATAGAAAAATGCTAGTTAGACAACACTAAAAAAAAATAGTAGAGTAATTGTAACCAAATGCTTGTAGAAGACAGAATTAAAATGAAGAATCCCCATCAAACTGCATGGCAAAGTGTGCATTACATTAATGTACACACCAATTCCTGAAATTTCAATAGAATAAAAATTCAGAGATATGATATAACCTTACCAAAAATGATATAACCTTAACAAAAACTTTTCACTAATTGGATAGAAGCACTTGCAGTTAACAAGCATGACAATGTACAATCCTCAAATTCTAACATTTCTTAGCACCTAAGGAATTTTCTTCCCTAATTTTTTATTACAAAGCAGTCTGCAGATAGGTCAGTAGATAGATTCAAACCTTAGCAGCAGTCTGAAGAGTATGACCCCATTTTATAGAACACAAGGATCACTTTAAGATGAAGCCATCAAGAGGTCTCTTCCAACTTCAATTTTTCTATAGCACTCTAATACTCTAATGCTAGGATTCAAAACTGATATCAAAAATAAGTTAAGGTTAGCAGTCCCTACTTTTGGATCAGACTATTTGGCTATCCCATCACAATATTATTTTTCTGGTGTGAGAAGGTATGACTGGATTAAAAAAAAAAAAACAAACCAAAACCAAACCACAAAAACACAATCTAACAACTGAGGCTCTATCTAAGTATGTAGTTAAATACATGCTTGATTTTAAAATGTGTTTAAAAATGCAAAATAAAATCTCTGTTTCTGCATTTACAGTTAAAGGGCATATTGAATTACTTGATTCTGCTGATTGTATTTAATACTTCTATCTTGCCCTCAAGTTCTTACAAAAATGAGACAAAATCTATCAAAATCCCCATTGAAGTCTAACAGCTTCCTGGAGAATGAGATACAAAAAAATCTAGCTGTTCTTAAAATGAGCATTCTCTAAAAGTATCAGATATTTGTGTGGTGAACAGATTTATAAATATAGTACCTAAAATTAAAGATATGACTGACCCTCATCTACTTTATACTTTGACTATTTCAAGCTTAAACTGTTATAGTTTTACTGTGAACTTGTAGAAATTTGAAGGACCGTTATTAAAAAGTAACAGATTAGAAGCATGGAAAATTTGAACTAAAACTGAGATATTTCTAATGGACGCAAAGTCCCCAAGTACACAAAGCCTTGCTGCACTAACTGATTATCTAAACAGGCATTTATGTCAATGTCTATGAGGATTTTAGTAGATGAGAAGTTGGACTGGAAAAAAAACAAACAGCTAAGCATGATGTTGCAGAGAATTAGGAAACTTCAAATTAAAAAACACTCACAGAAGCAAAAGATAAAGCAAAAGAAGCCATTCCAACAGCTACCAAAGAATCCCCAGCTATTCAGACTATCTTTTCTTCAGAAAGCTATTTTAGTTTTGACATAGAGTTGACAAAAATTTATAATTTTTACAATCAGGTGCATTTTAAAAGAAATTCTTAAAAATATCAAAATTTAGAGAGAGCACCTGCGCTTTTATCATTGTGCATAATTACATAGAAAAGTTCATTACAAAGGAGACATTCATTTTTCAAATACTGCACACTTCACTGGAAGAAAAGATGCAAAAGAAAAACTCTAACTTCAACATGTAAAAGAATTTCAAGGAACAGCAGTTTAGGGACCAAATCCATACAACAAGACTTTTTAAGTCTCAGTAGTTAAAAAAACAGGCCTTTTAACTAAGAAAGCGAAAACAAATAGCATTATAATTCATACACCACCTCTTCTTCTTTTTCCTTTCTTTTTTTTTCAGCTTTTCTAGATCTTTCTTGGCTATATCTAGAATTTCCATTGTCTCTTTCTCTGAGGAAAGCATAGAAGCAGAAAATGCTGATGGTCCACCAAAGTACGTGGCTCTCGATGAAGCTCTTGACAAGTTGCGTCGAAGATTTTCATTTACTGCTTCACTTTCTAATAATTTTGCTCTTAATAAAAAACAGAAAAAGGAAGAATTGTAGACCATGTAGACAGGTATTACCAGTACATGAAATGTACACTCTTTTGCCTCTGTAACTTGAATGCATTACATTGAGTCTAAAAAGAAACTACAAACCAAGGTGAAGTCTGAAAAAATACAATATAGTAAATGCATTTAAAATACCATTTTACACAATAGGTATATATATTGTACATATATCATATAACCTAGACAGAATACATGAAAATGTCTGTATGAAAATATACACAGATATATACATAAATACACAGATACATACCTGAATATCCTTTATGAATATACATAGTATATGAAAGCTACACAAAAGCTCTAATATTAACTGAGGATAGGCCAGTTAATTTTTTGCATGATATATGTCCAAGACTTAAATAAATAAAAATACCTAAAATATTTAAGAGCTTTTGAATTTTAAAATAAAGTATTTTTTTAAAAACATTTTCTTTTAAACAAGGAATTTCTCAGTACTGTCACTTTCATATGATGTTATAAAGTAATAAAAGGACAGTTCTAAGTTTTAATGTCCTCGGTGCAACAATATTAAGTTATCAACATCATTTTGGCAACAACTTACTCTCATTTCTCTTGTCAGTTTGATCTCTAACATTTTACATTTTTGTGTCCAAGAACAACACCAGATGGTCTTAGAAGCTGAAGGACTACCCTCCTAAGTAATCCCCAAACAGGAAAACAGCTGAAGTATTGCTAACACTTCTATTATGTTTTTTAATAAAAATTGTCCAAATACATATTATGCAAATACCTGAGATCTTCAATTTCCTTGATATAATTATGAATCATGTTGCTAATTTCTTCATTTCCTTCCCCTTTGAAGGACAGAGAAAAAAGGGGAATGAGGGAAAAGAAAAATTAAGAAAGTGCAGTAACAGTCTAAATATCCGAATATCTACTAGGCACAAGGTACCAGCAAAGCAAAACAGTCACATGGGCTACACATGTAAATCTTAACTTATTTGTAAAATAGCTTTCCTTCTTAAACTGAATTACATATTTTGTTCCTCTCTCATGTGATCACCATATGACCACCAGTAACTTGTTTTCTATATTAGCGCATTTTAACAAAGCTTAAATCAAAATTACTTATCGAAAGTTTAATTTGGAGTCAAATTTATTTAGTCTGGTTGTTAAACAGCCACAGGGGTTAACCATACAAATACTTCCTATATAAAAATGTTATTTCATGTTTCTGTTGTTCACATTTCTAAATGGATGGTCAAACTATTTCTATTATTAAATAAAGACTCCAGAAACAGAAGAAGTAGTCATATGGGGGCCTATCTCTGCCAAAGGAGGTCCTACACTGATAAGAACAAAACACCACTTCATTCCAAGGGATCAATGAAGCAAGAACATATTAAATACTAATGATTACTAATAATTATTAATATTAATTTAAGTTCATAAACCTATGAAGCCATTTATGCACATTCAAAGCATACCTGTCCTGGCTAGCACTTGGTTGGCCTGGTCACTCATAAGCTGTGTTATTCTGGCTCTAAGAGCATCGATAGTCTCTTGCATTGCTTTAATTCTAACACGCAGGTTGTTGTTTTCTGTTTGCAGCATCGCATTTTCATGGAACATGTCATTGATGCTTTCAACGCCTTCTTCATCTATAATTCTTTTACCCTTGAAGAAAATCAGAATATTTTATTACTAGTCAAGGCTGCCCTTCACTTAAAAAGAATTCTAACTTAAATGCAATCCACAGATAATGTAGAATTATAAGCAGACACATATAGCACAAGATAATCTCTCAAAGAGTGTAAAACAATGATAAATTGGTAGTTTTCAAAGGACTGATGTCTGGGCCAACAACTTAGCATCTGGGTTTTGTGTAATTCCACTTTACTGTGAAATACAAGTTCTTGAAGAGGTTAAAAATGAGAAGATAACTCTTTATCAAATCAGAATACTATCTCAAGAAGAGCAAAATGTGATCCTGTTTGGAAATGACATTTATTGCCAAAAACACTGTGTAAACTTCAGGAAGAAGTGCATGAGGATTTGCCTTATGTACTTGAGACTGTATTTTTAAAACACAAACTGTTTTAGCTGTCTAGTAAAAGTTTTCAGAAGCAATACAGAGGAACTGTACACATTCACATTCATTCATGCATCAGTTTAAGTTGTGGTTTGGTCATTTTTGCTTGGAAGTGACTTTCTCATTGCCTTTCAAAAAGTAAACAGCATGCAGCATCAGTAAATATCACTGACATTTTCTGCCGTCTCTTTTCTTTGGGGATACAATCTATGATTTCTAAAAACATCTGGTAATCACTGGAATTAAGTGTTGTTTACATCAGGGTTGCTTTTCCAATGTTTTTAGCGTATGAAGTGGAAATAGTCAACAGGGGACAAAAAAAGCTGTTACAAGCATTTTAAAGCAGAAGAAGCCCTAAGAGGATAAACTTACGGTTTTGTATTCCATGAGTTCCATCTGTAGCCGCGCAATCTCACTGCGCAAAGCATTTATTTGTTGACTGGCCCTGTCCTGATTAACCATCACCTTGTTCTTGATGTTCCGTGCCCGATTGGCATACTTCAATGTGTTCAAGGTTTCCATGAAGTCTCGATCTGAAGGGCTCACACACGCTATCATGAGCGTTTGACTGCAAGTCAGAAACACAGGTCAGCATTACACGCCAAGAACAAAAAAAGCAGAGAGAAGAAGCTAACAGGTCCTCAGGCAGAAGGTGAAACAAGAATAGCAACTTCATAGTATTTGTGAAAATATTTCTGCACATAGCTTACTGCAAACTGTGAACCACAAAGATCAGCAGGTGCTATGTCTTATACCTCCCTAGCACAGCATAGGAGATACTAGATCATTACTTGTTCCACACATGGAATTATAAAAGCAATTAATGAGTGTTTCCAGAAGCATTTTTCAAATTACATTCAGTTTGCCTAATGGTACATAAACTGATATTAAGGAATTTATAGTCAACCTAAATTCCTAGACAGTGATTTGGATCATACAGCCATCAGGATTATAAACTGTAATTCCTAAGTTGCTTACCTACTTCATCTGAAAGATGCCCAAATGCTCATTTTACCTGCCCATAACTGCCTAATGTGCCTGTTCTTTACCTCAGGGTCCAAACTGGCTCAATTCTCTACTGCAAGTTATCTCCTGTTCTCCAACAGGAAGAAGCCCAAAACTAGGACTTGCCCTTAGTGCTCTATGTCTATAACTGCATTTATACCACATCTCATAACACCACTGCTTAGAGCGATTTTCTGCAACAAAAAGCAGGACCTGAGCTGTTGGCCCAAGAGGCCTAAGAAGAACCATCCTCCTTTCAGTTTCCTACAACATCCCCTAGCCATCCCATTATGGGATACTATTGCAGGATGAGAACACATTCTATGCTCCAAATGAAAGATTAAGCAGATAGACCAGAGGAATCAGTAGGACAAAAGCAAAAAAACCCAACCAAACAACAATTTTCACTCCAACCAAGTATTTTCATCACTCAACAGGTTCCTTCCCTCACTCCCTGGTGCATACTCATTTCACATCAGGTAAGAACAGCCTAGAGGGTCAGAACCAGAATTCCAGCTGCAGATCACTCTAAAGGTCCATACATTGCGTAAATTCTCAACAGAAAGGGCAAAACATCTGCATTTGACAGACTGAGTACACTCCTCCAAGTTTTAAATGAATTTGTTTCTCCATTGTATGTCACAATCTGGGTAGTTACGGTAGGAAGAGTAAACTGTCTCTGGGGCAAAGGAGCAATATCTGCATCAGGCAGACTGGATTCTGATCTTCATTTTCTATAATTTCAGACTGAACCAAACAAATGAATTCCTGCGACACTCTGTAAGGCAAACAATTATATTCACCATACGCAGTGGGAAACTAAGCTAGAAAGAGTAACCAGCCTGGGGCTACAAAGAACATTCACTTTCAGCAACTCTTCCTCAGTTCTCACCCGTATCTTTCTGTCAGTTCTCCAAACTCTTAGTCCTCAAGATAAGGCCATGCAAAATTAGGAACAATTTTTTTTTGATTCTGACATTGAGAATGCACTTATTTTTCTAAATCTCAGAGGACTGGTTCGGCTATGTGTCCATCTTGAAAACTGAACAATTTGCTCCAGTTTCCTATCTGAATAGTAAAAATGGACTAGGGTTTTTTGACAATGTTCTACTTCCTTTATGTCACCATTTCTTTAAATTGCTTCCCCTGCTCCTGAAGTTAGGAAGGTTTTCATTTTTCGTATTACACATTATAACATTCCTTTGAAAACACCAATGCTCCATATTTTTCGTTGAATAATTAAAGAAACATTAATATTTAAGTGCTGCTTCAGAACTGCTACAGCATTATACTTAAAATAAGGATCACTGTGAGATTAGCACAGTGATACAATGTTTTCATCACTATTAATTCAGGATTTAGTACAACCTAACCCAAATCATTACTAGTAAATTTCTCTAAGTATTTTTAAGAGTGAAACAACAATGTTGACAGTTACATCTAGAGTGGAAACAGAAGGCTGTAGACCAGGCTTAAAGAAATTCTCCAGAAGAAGAAACAGCGTATTTGTTAAAATTTCGCTTTTCCATGCATTTGGTTGCCAAAGCCCAGGTAATACCCCATTAAAATGGGAGGGTTTTATATATAAATATATATATATATATGAGAAAAAATCTTCCTTAACAGCAAAGTGCTGATTTGAGATGTCTCAGCATGTATGTCACATACAAACAAACTGGGGGAAGGAGAGCATCCACACAATTCTCATCAATCAGAAAAAGGCAGAAAGAATACATACAAGTATCATTAAAAACATTCTGGGGCAGCATTTGCTATCTGTACATTTGTGCTGGTTTTGGCTGGGCTAGAGTTAATTTTTTTCACAGCAGCTGGTTTGGGCTGTTTTGGATTTGTGCTGGAAACACCTGCCATGGGTCCATAATGCAGATATGTTTGAGGTGCTGCTGAGCAGGGCTTACACAGAGCCAGGGCATTTGCTGCTCCTCAGACTGCACCAGTGGGGTGCACAAGGAGTTGTGAGGGGACACAGCTGGGACAGCTGAGTCCAACCCACCCAAGGGATATTCCATCCCACACGGAATCATGCTCAGCATATAAAGCTGGGACAATGAGAAGGAAGAGGGAGGCATATTCAGAGTGACAGTATTTGTCTCCCCAAGTCACCATAAGGAATGATGGAGCATTGCTTTCCTGGGAATGGCTGAACACCTGCCTGCCCACGGGAGGTAAATGATTTACTTTGCTTTGCTTGCATATGTGGCTTTTGCTTTACCTAATAAAGTGTCCTGATGTCAAACCCTGACTTTTCTTCCCTTCTGCCCTTGTGATTCTCTCCTGGGGGCAGGGAGGGAGTGTGTGTGTGTGGGGCTGCCCCGACCTCATGGCACATTCAACTCTGCGAGTGCTCCTGAAGAACACGGGGGGAGCTGCAGAGCTGCAAGACGTGAAAGCATTTCAGAGTCAAAGACGTATTTCTACAAAAGGCCGATTTTAGAAGAGTTTGAATGTGTATTTGTATAGCTGGTGTATTTGCTAAAAAATTTGATGAAGTGCTTTTTGCATTTACTTACAGAAAGAACTTAGAAAAGCTATGTGGTTTGATTTCTGCTGATTTTTTTTTTTGTAATTCTGAAGTTTCTTCCTCCCTTTTGCATTTCTGAAAGTTTCTAGCCTTTATTTTACTTGTTTTTTCTGGTCCTCCTTTCCCTTACACTGCAGTGCTTCAACTCGTTACTGAAGTTATCTCTCTGAAGAGCATAGCAACAGTTTGAGAATTTTCTTCCACTTCTCCCTACTTCTTTGTGATAAAACTTCCTACTCTCCTAAACATAGGAGCCAGGCATATTGGATCACATAAAAGAACAAGAGCACTACCTTACCAAAATATATTCAGCTGTGGTCCCTCTTATATTTGTACGTGTTAGCATTACAAATAGAAAATCTGTACTATTTTAATAAATTTGTTAATGTTTCATTATATAAAGCCTTCAGAAGTCAAAGCTTCCCTTCATTGTATGTGCACAATATAAACAAATGGATTCATACAAATAACCCTGATGAAAGACTACTTTGTTTTTATTAGGCTTCAATCCAACATCAGGTAACTGAACAGATGCATCACAGGCTGAGATGCATAATCTCTAAAAAGATGGAAGCGACTGTGGTAAACTCACTCCAAGGCCCTGTGCATGGCACTCAGAGCTAACAATTCACTGACATTTAAAAAACAAAGCAACAACAACAAAATTAATAAAAAAACACAAACAAAAAACAAAACAACAAACAAAACCCTCTAAGGAGAAACTCATCAAAGCTTTAAAACATGCTGTTAACAAAACCTACCATTTGTACTATCTAAAATCTACAGATATTTTCATGGGAAGAACTTGCCTGAAAATGGTAACTTCTATGTAACCTGAAACTTCATGTCTAGTAAAATAATTATAGCGCCGGAAAGAACAAAGTGAAAATCCTCTTTAAAATTTTTCCTTCCATTGACAGTATTATTTTCATGACAATTTATCTACAGAACCTTCCTCCAACAAGATTTTTATTATCATTTAATGGTCATTTTACTTTCTGCAGATTATGTTCTCATTCATGTTTATTCACAATAAAATACATAAAATGTTCCAATTTTCATACCTGTTTCCCCCAAGAGAGTCTTGAAGTAGCCTTGTAAGCTTTGAATCTCTGTATGGTACATGAGTTGCCTTCTTACTTTTATCTCCTAGTGCACTTATTACATTGCCAAGTGCCAGCTATAAAACACCAAATCACATAACACACAAGTCAGAACCAGCTCCTGTGTAGTTTTATTTTAAAATACCTATAAACTGGAGTCAGCATATTGTGAGAAAATTAATATACTCATGAAATTTAGGATAAAAATATTTCTGAGGATTTCTGTATTTTACATTTAAAAATTTTTGTGTTACTAACAGTGCATCAGAGGGCTCACAGTCTGGTACCTGGAAGTGCTCAGCACAATTCATATGCACTGTCTATTAGTATCTCATGTCAGTCACAACTTAAAGTTGGTAGTACTTAATCTAACAAACATTTGCTTTGGATGATAATTCAAGTTGATCTCTACCTCTAACAACAGCTATAATTTTTAAAAAATTAATCAATCTGCTTTATGCTACATTTAGAATAAAATATGTGGCATTTCATATGAAGGAAAAAAAACCCAGAATTTAGTACCTCTACAGTTAAAAAAAAAAAAGTCTGATGATGATTTGAGCATTTAAGACTTGAAATTAAAGGCTTGTAGTCCATGGCTACCCTGACTCATTACTAAAAGGGTCTAATGCATGTTTATAAACAATTGAACATTTTGCTGTGAAATTATTTTTATGTGGAACTGCACAGATTTCAGCCAAACTGAAGGATTTTGCTTTAGGTGGCACCCTGTACTGCACATTCTTGGTTTGGGAATGGTGCAGCTGCCACCAGCAGATGGAGAACTGCACACACCCTATGCTGTGCCTGCTTGCTTTGAAGGATTTAAAGCACTTCCAATCTGCATCACAAAACTGAGGGCTAGACTTCACTGTAAATAAAAGTTTTGTCATTTTATATAGTTACATCACACTGATTTTCACCTTCATGCACTTTATGTGCTCTTTGTTAAGGATACAACTATGTCGTCCAGATCCCTCAAATCCTGCTTGCTTTGTGCTTATGTCAGTGATGAAATTGAACTGAATATTCTTTCTCTTCCATATATAATATAAGCAGAAGAACTACAGAAAATAACCAATATCACGATAGCAAGGGAATCATTGAGAAAACTATAACTGGACAATACCCCAGAAAACTGGTACTTGCACAGTAGTCCAGAAAAATGAGACATGTTTACACATACAGAACAAAACGTGTATTTTTGTGTCTTATTTAAGAGTTGCACAGTGCCTCCACACAGCCATGTAGCACAAAACAAAGACATGAAACTACAGTCTCCACTGATAATCGCCAGCTCTACTTTCAGTGCTGTTAAGTTTTAAGTAAAATATTTAATACAGTTAATTAAAAAATTATATAGCAAGCCAGTATACAGACAAAAAAAAATTAAGCTCTAAGTTATAAATTTAATTTCTAAATGTTTTGCCTGGGGTTGTTTTACATTATATTGTATAGTTGTATAATCTTACTAGTCCACAGTTGATGGAAATGCCTTCTTTTGCCCTTTCTCCTGTAGCTCCTGTTCGCTTTAACCTTTCAGATCCCGCCAGATCAACAAAATGAAACTTGGCAGTAAGAGTTTCATATTCATTCATCTCAGAAGATTCAGATATTATCCTGTTATCAGTGGCATTATCCTGAAGAAAAGAAGAACCCACAAGGCTTGGTGAGATCTTTCACATTAACGTTTGCAAAGTTCAATCAACAATTATTTACAAAATTACCTCTTTACCATGACCATCTCCTTATTCATTCTTTTATAATAACAGTATTTTGAAACATTATCTCCATTTTAATCATATGTACTAACATATTCTTGAAGACCCAGTTCTAGATGCATGTGAATACAAATTACTTTAAGTACAAGCTACCATTATTTCTTGATGAAGAAATGAGGGGACACATCTATTAAAATATACAAATTTCCAGCAAGGTGAACAAATAGATTTCCAGCAAGGTGTATCTCTCCTAGAATGCATTCTTGAATTGATTGTCAAAGGAAAATTACTTTAAAAAAGAAAACTTTATTACAATATTACCCCACAAAACCACTACAGCCACCTAGTTCATAAACCTGCCAAATAGCTCAAAGGTATTTTGATTTTATACCTCTCTAAACACCATCACCAGCCTCCCTGTGGGATGATTCTTCAAATGGCTTTAGGAATTATTGTTGGAAGCCATTTCTCCTAGCAGTCAGTATTCCACTAGCAATTCTGACTTCCCCAGAAAATAAGAGGGAACAAGGGAAAATGAAGAGGTTCCTTTCTCCCTTCCACCTTCCTCCCCCAGGTAATACTGGCACTTGCTGCAAGCCTCTATCAGTGCAGGGAGTCTGCCCAGGAACACACTGCACTGGAGCAGGTACCACAGCCTCAGCCTCTTTCCACTTCACATCCCAAAGCACAGCAGGAAAATCATCCTTCTTCATTAGACAATACCAAACTTTTTTTCTGATTATTAGTTTAGTTCTACCATTCACTGTAAACTTTTATTTTACTCCGAGTGTAGTTAGATTTATTGTCAGGAAAGTAACACAGTTGGAAAAATCTTTAAATCACTCACTGTCTGACCTTACTGGTAAGATACCCATTGCAGGGCAATTTCTAACTTGGCATGGTGTCAGATAATAAGTATATATCGAGTGTACCCTGGATTCACAACTAACTCTCACAGCCCAAACTATAAGCCTTATTAGGAACTTCCAGCCACATTAAGCATAGAAAACCCAGAAAAACACCTTTAAAAAAGCCAAAACAAAACCAAATCAAAAATCCAAACATAAACCCTCAGGTATTCTTTGGTGACCTTGGCCAGATAATCTACAGTTCCCTTCACTACTGCAAGGGGTAATACAGGTCTCTGCAGACCAAACCATTCTCATGGACATTAAATATTTCATGCATCCTTTTGTAGTAGTAACAGAAGGGAAGAACTTCCACAAGACCAGGAATCATTATTTCTGTTTTTTTGATGTTTACACTCCGGGGGCCACACTCTCATTTCCAGCCCTCAAAGTCATGATTAATGCATCCTATCACTCTCCTCCATTAAGCAAGTGAAATGTACATCCAGAAACTTCCAGAAGCATGGATGGTGTTAACAGAGCCCCAGGAGCATGTCTGTGCACTGCAGCCCTGGCTGCCTGCCAGCCCTGGGCACGGGTGACTGCGCACAGAGGGGGCACGGCCAAGGCTGTCATCCGAGGAGGAGAAACTGCGTTGCCCTAGTAACAAAGGTCTCCCAAAACTGTTGTCTACAGAAACTTGAGCTACATCTCTCCTGGCCACCCAATAATAGCTTGTATTAATTTAGATTCCAGAAGCGTTCAGAGGACAATGTCAGGTCTATCCTCTACTCTCCTAAATGCCACAGGGAAAGATGAGGTTGTTGGCTTAAATTAAGGATTTAGAAGTGCCCAGCTCCACAGTCAGATTATCTTGTGCATATCTCCCAAGAAAAGCAGAAACAAAACAGTTTGACATAAGGCAGAAGATGGCCACCTCTTCCTCTAACACAAGCCTCTCTAAAAACACAGGCAGAACAGGCAACAGTCCCCTGGGGCAGCTCAGCTGGTGGGGAAGGTGGCAAGTGCACCACACAGGGGGACTGCTGTGCCAACAGCCTGCAGCAAACAGGCTCCCAGATGACTTCACCCTCTCCACTAGACAGTTTGCAACAAAAATTTCCAAGCAGACAGTGTCACCACACAGTGACTGAGGTGCCCAGTGTGGGTTTGGAGTGTGATGCCAATCCCTCCCAAGGGAAGACAGCTGACCACACCACCAAATCCACAGTTTCAGCATGGCAAGCTGAAAGAAGTGTTTTTAGCAGGTCTATAAAGCAGCTCTACATACCACAAAGGACCAGGAAGGAACACTCATTTTGCCTGTAAATGATTGTTTGTAGTATTAAAACAAAAAAGCAACCCCCCAAAATGCACTGCAAATCTAATTCGTTGTTCCACATACTTAAAAATGTGATAGCAATGGGCAGGATGCTAGCCAGATAGTATTTAGTACTTAAAAATTATACACAAAAAGGTCTTTAGAATATTCAAGTAAAGTCCCCCAGAAAGTACTGTAGTTTTCAATAATATGGATTTATTCAGAACTCTCCCCTTTACAAGATTCACCCAACAGCAACTAACAACTGAACAGTCAGACACAGAATATTCTACTGAACAGCTTCATGTTCATTCATAGTTTGACTTTTGGGTGCATAGATTTAACAAAATACCTGCACCCCGAATATACACCTATTTAAAATAAATATATTGAGCGTCAGAATTTAGTGCTTTTCTACTTGCACGTTATTGGATATCAATAATTAATCTGAAATATCCACGCAGTTTCAGTTAGCTGACTGCAAGTTTAAACCCACTAACTGCTAAGACACTTAAATGTGCTTTCCCAATTAGAGACAAATTATATTTTAACTTTCTCACTTGTGTATGTTGCAACAAAATACTGAAGAAAATGCTAGAGGAGAATAGGTAGGTTCCTGTAAGAGTCTGCAATTTATGGTTGCCTCTGGCTAGAGGATGGTAACATATGCACAGATTAAATCAAATTATTATAATGCTTAGCAAATTCATCAAGCATTATGATGACTACAGCATCCTTACTAAGTGCAATTCAAATAGCTGCAGCTGCCAAAACTAACCCCATTTTCCAAAATGGCTACTAAAGAGAAGTTTATCAACAGCAAGAATACGTACAGCGTTGAATGCAGGACAGACTCTGGTCTGACACAAGTGAATAGTGAAGATAGCGTGTGACCGTGAGCTCTGAACATTCATCTGGGTGCTGGCAGTGGTTCGAGACAAAGCTCCCAGCTTCAAGCACTGCATCATCTAGAAAACAGGCAAGAAGTACATTGCATCCCTTGCTGGTTTAAGGAAAAATGTTCCTAAAACACTTACTGTTTTGGATATGTGACTAAAATTTTTGTCATTGCTATGAATTCAGTTCCTACATAAAAAAAAAAAAAAAAAAAAAAAAAAACAAAAACCCCCCCCCCCCCAAAAAAACCAACAAATATCCTTACATAAACAAACTAGAAGTATTTTTTGTGATTTCTGTAAGAAAATGCTTAAATCTTCGTATTCCTCTTTACTATACCCTAGTAGCTATCTTCATTCACCTGTGGCAAGAAATGCATGATTTTTGTACTTTTTGTACAAAAAAAAAAGTGTAACAACATTTGTATTCTGATTTGCAGTGTACATGAATAACAGTTTATTTCACATCAGCCATACTGCAAAGCTTTCCTCTGAAATTAAAAATAACATATATAAGATTTGGAAGACCAGAATTACATACATGCCAAAATTCTCCCAGCAGAACTGTTCCTAGCTTTAAATGCAAGTGACATGCATTTAGTATCAAACATCAGATTTAAGGCTACAAAGAACTAAGTAAATAAAAAAATTTATTTTACTTTATTAAAAGCTTTTACACTTAAATTGCCCAGGAGACAGATATTAGCTAGCAGGACCTCTATTTTTAACTGTTCATCAAAGCATACAGACATTTTCAGAATCTACTTGGCATGTTACAGTGCAATTTTTTTCCAATTATCACCTCAGATTCTCCATTCACAGTTCGGGTTGTAACGCCCACTGTATAAATTCCTCCTGCTGAATCTTCATGTATTTTAATATTTGATTTTTTATTCTTTGCATCAATATCACGTGTGGTATCAAACAGATCAAGAATTTCTTCATTGTAAAGCTGAGGAGAAGAAAAAGACAAGAAAACATAACTTTTCAGAAGTAATTCCTTTGATGACTAATCAGTGCATAGCACATACCAGAAGTTGTAAAAATCCAAATGTCTCAGCTCCCAAAAGATGCGAAACATCCAAACTTACAAGAACAAAGGTGAGAGAGCAGCTGCAAATTAAGTGACCTGCACAACTTCCTATAATGCCGCCCAAAGATGCAGTAACTTCCTTCACATCACCAGAACTGAGATAAAATTCTTTGGTGGAACCAGGGAGGAGGAGGAGTTTGGTGCCAGCAAAACAAGAGTGGTTTCTGTGGCAGGCACCTGCTGTCTTCAGATTTAACCTTGGGCTTTTCTTTTGTGGATTCAGTTAGCTGTACCCTGTTCCAAACACCTCCACTCACTCCACTTGCTCTCCCTGTCATTACACCTTTCCTCATCTCCTCTTTCACACCTTCATAATGCTATGGCTCTCATTTAGATAAATTCTTCCTACCCAGGAAGGAATTTGACTTATAATAGCTTTTGTGCAAGCTGCTTCTTAAAGACACCAAGCATCAGTCCAAAAATACTATGGCATGGCTTTTTGAGCAGGGCTTTTGTACTCCATAAGAATGTTCTGAGCTTTATGCAAAGTGTTTAGATCCAATTGAAGATATCAGGGAGAAAACAACCACACTATCCCACTGGAAATCTCATGGCTCAAGTCTGCCTGTGTACACTGGAACATGTCAAGTGTCATTAATTTAGTTATACTAATTCATGTCAGCAAAGCTCAGCCCAGACTAATTCAATTCCTGATCAAAATCCCTAGGTAACATTCAAAGAACCACCACAACAGAGCTGTATTCACACAAGGTACTTTCTCATAACACTCAAAGTAAGTGATTTTCTCCTCTGAAAAAACAAAAAGTCATCCCTGAAAATTAAAAGCTCAGCATTTGTGAACGTGATGCTCTTAATCTTTTACATATTAAAAAAAGAATTATATTTAATTATTACGCACAGATATTATATGTAGAAATCTTCTTACTAATGTTTTACCTTCTTAAGTTCAAACAAACTGATGCCACAATTTAGAACAGATGCTGATAATGCACCTGCAGTTGGATGGGACTGTATACTGTCTTTTGAAAAAGCAGGAAAGCAAGGAGTTAAGGGAGGCAGACTGCAGCCAGCTAAAGAAAGGCAAGAAAGTAGCAAACAGAAGTCACTGTTCCCAACAGTTATCCAGCTGTAAATCTTCAAAGTTATTCCAAAAATACAATCTTGCTTCAACTTGTTCAACGACTAAATTATTGTGTATGTAATCCAGCTCTAATAGTAGATAGGATGGGAAGAAGAGGATACTTTTTGATACAAGGATAGTGTAAAGTATCAAACTAATCAGAAAAAGCTCCTTCTGGGAAAGTCTCAGTAAAATAAAAAAAAAATCTATCCACTAAAATGGCATTTTGTTAAGGGAGAAATTATTACATACATCATTTAACCCTTCTCTAAATTAGATAAACAAGACATGTTTCAGTATGTACAGTTCAGCTCAAATATATTTTAATGGCTGCAATTCTTCATACCATTCTCACTGTAACATTTAATCACTGCCTTGCATTTTGGAACTCAGTCATGTTTGTAATGTTATGTCAAAAAACACAATAAATTCAGAAACCACACTGGTTACTGCTCCTTATGCTACTCCTGTTGCAGCTGCCTAAGCAAAGCTGCAGCTCCCTGGTGCACAGAGCTGAGCATTCCCACAGCACATGCTCAACCCAACTCTCTCTAGGCAAATATTAGCCAGAGCAACAAAAGGTTCTGCGTAAGGGTAGCAATGACAGACCTCAACCAATACAAAACTAATGCCAGCTTGTTAATCTTTAAGACTGTTGTAGGAACCTATGACTAAAGGACTGCATTTATTTCAGCAGCAATAAAATCAATAGCCTTTCTCACAGGTAATATAGAAGTGATGGTTTCCACCCCCAAAGTAAAGTTGTCCATACCAAAGTAAGCAAAATAAATTTACACCTGCTCTTCCTAAAATGGATTCTGCCTCTCAGTGTGCCTGAAGTATCAGATTTTGCAGGTTAGTAGTAAATGTAAATACATTACATCCAAATCAATCCATTTAAAAAGCAGTTCCACAGTCAAGAGACACAGTATAAAACCTACAAGGTGTAAAGCAACAGCTGCTGCAGGTCAAAAAAAAATTCAAAAAAAGATCACAGATGTTACAGCCCCTTTACCAGTAACTGTGTCTACAAGAAAACACAAGGGGAGCAGTTCTGACACAGTACTGACCAAGTTTTTTTTCTCTGGGACTAAGAAAGAAGGGAACAGTGACACTGAAGCCCAATCCTAAACCAGTGGGAATTGCAGAAAGAAGTATTTCTATGCTAGGTTTCTTCTTTGGTGAAAGACAGCCTTCTGAACAGCTTTTGCAAACTAAAGAAATCTATGGCAAAGTGACAAAAGCAGGTAAAGCATGGTCACTACTCAAAGCCACAAAGTATAATTAGGGTTTTTTTAATAATTTCTTGTTTTAAAGCTTTGTCGAGAATTACCAACCGGCAAGAGCAACAGGCCCTACAAACAGAAAGGGATAAATGGTGACAAACATAACTATTTTTATACTTCAAAATAACACTACAAAGGGAAGTAGTAAAATAATTGGAGTAAGATAAAAAATACTTTTTCATAAATTGAAGAGCTAAAGCAAATCACAAATTTTCCTTTGAAATCTTGAAGATTAATTCAAAACATCTTAGGAGAAAATAAAATTTAAAAGAAACAAACAGAAAAATATTTGTTTTCTTAAATAAAACAAAACAGCAACCAAAAAACCCACATAAAGTTACACCCACAAATGTGATCATATTTACCTCTAAGAACTGTGCATTCACTTTAAAATCTGGAGGTGGAAGTCCTTGTTTAATAGCACCTTGTTTTTTTTCTTCAATACATCTGAAAAGGTGCTTAACAGCACGTGATATAATGCCTTGTTCCTCTTCTGTTATGTTGACATCAAATCCAGTGCCCATGGTGTATGTTTTGCCAGCACCTGTCTATTTTGAAAAAGGAGTAATCACAAGAACATGTTAATAGTACCAAATCATCCTATTAATACAATTTGTGAACACCAGTGTTCACATCAATCTGCCATCTTTACAATATTAACACACACAATAGGTCACTTTGAAAAATGGATAAACAGCAGGATTTGGACAAACTCTACTGTTTATCCAGAGATCACACACAAGAAGGCAGAGAACAGTTCAATCTTTCATAACCCTTCCCCTAGAAACTTCCCCTAACCAGTTTACATCAGCCTTGAGCTACCACCTCTAGGCAAAAAGATGAGTTAATGTTTCCAACCAAGGCTATTAATTAAAGCATGTATTTTGGAGATAAAAGCAGCATTTGCAATTCTTTACTAAAGCAGATCAAATTGCTCCCTTAATTAAGATGTCTGAATATCTCAGGTATTATATTCCCATTGTTCTCACTTCATACTAAAGAATACAAGCTCTATCTTCACTAGGAAAATAATCTAATTAAATGTGAAGTTCAATAGAAGACAAGGTAGTATAGTGTTTTCACTTAATTAGTGGGTCAAGTCTAAGACAAAGATAGGATCACAGAGCTGAACATAATCTGCTAAACTGGATCTGCAAACTGCTTTGACTAGGAATAGACTTCACCTGGCTAACTTGAGATGCAACACCTAACAGTGGTGAAATTCAGCATCCAAGGCCACATTTCATGCAATCAGCTCATAAGGGAGTATTCAGAGGACAGTAACACATTCTCTACATCATGCTCAGCTTTGAGTGTGCACAGTGTACTAAGAGGGTGTGCCCTCTAAGAAAAGTTCTCTGATTTTGGAATCTGATCTCTGCATTCTGCCCACAAGCAAACAATGTGGCCTACAGTTCCACAGCATCTATTTTTAAAATATTCCCAGAAGTCTCTTAAAATGCAGAGGGTTGAAAAGATGCTCAGAAAAGAATCTCAGTACAACCTATCTCTATAGTTCAAGTGATTAAGTCAATAATTTGTATTGCTGCATTGAGGTGAATTCAGGAATTATATGGACTGATACTATTTTCAGTATTATATTAAATTCAGATCTGCAGCCTATATATATGTTCTGTGTTTAAACTGCCAGTCTGAATAGAGTCTATAAAAACTCAACACTTGCCTACAAGGTAACTCATTGAAAATAAACTCATTGAAAGAAAAAATGCAGATTAATGCATTCAGAAATGTAAGAGAAAAGTCAGTTGCAAAAAAACTGTTTATTCCAAAATAAACACTTTAAAATACGATTCTGAAGCTTACCTGGCCATAAGCAAAGACAGTGGCATTATAGCCTTCAAAGCAACCTTCAATCAGCTTTTCTATGCACTGTACATAGATCTCTTCTTGCTGAGAGTCAATGTTAAAGACATAATCAAAAGTGAAGGCCTTATCTTTTCCCAAGAACACTTGAGGTTCACCAGGTGTGACTGATGTACAAATATGGCATCCTTCAATCTTCTCTTTGGCTAACTGTGGTCTAATTCTGTTTTGGAAGAGATAAAAAGAACTATTAGAAATTCTCATGATCAAAAATAGGAGGAGTACACAATATAAATAAGGGATCTGAGTATTCCTTAATGACTGAGAAGTCAAAATTTTTCTTCACCAAGCCAGAGGTTTTCGGTTGTCTGAGCCACAGTACTGACAGAATCAGAACACGTTCTACTACTTCAAGGTGATGACCTGCCAAGAACTCTGAATGTTTCTGTATGTATACTATGCATTACTGAAGAGTCACTTTTATATGTTGTTTCAGACTTGGAAATCAAGCTATCCAGTTTTATCAAACTTTGGCATGCTTTCATTGTAAAAACAGTAATGTTACTTTTTCTTTTTTTTTTTTTACGAGCAAGTTAAATGTGGGGGGGGAAAAAAAGCACAGGATAGTTTAAATAGCAATTTGGGAGCAAGGACCCACCATCACCCAGGTCAGTTGGTTAGAGCCTGGTGCTATAGTGATGCCAAGATTGTGGGTTCAGTTCCTGTATGGGCCATTCACTCAAGAGTTCGACTTCAAGATACTTATGGGTCTGTACTAACTCAGAATATTCTGTGATATCATCTTAAATGAAAGCCTCCTTGCTGTGAGAGCAATGGCAGCAAGGAAAAGGCTCATATTTCTTCTTTCCTTTTGTCAGAAAAGGAACTTTGTACAGCCAGAACACTTCCATGAAATGGTTGGTTTCAGTGAAGACGTATAACTTTGGACAACAGGAAAAGAACAATACTTAACAAGTTCTAAAGGTAAGAGCGTCTCATTCCTCATTATTTCCCCTCTAAGGCAAATTTCAGCTTTTACTTCAGTTTGTTCAGTTTCTTATTTTACAAAATAACTTATAGAAAATAGCTTGAATTTCTTATATTCTATCATTTTATTAATTCCTCTGCATTCTTAACACTCTTGCAGCCTCATCAAAACTGGATTCATGTACTGGCCTCATGACTAATAATGATTGCAGAAGCTTGTGTTTCAATTGGTTTAATGATTAACTATCAAGAAGAAAAACTCTGGCCCACTTAACACACTGTTCTAGCTGTTAGTAACTAATAATTTGTTTACAAAGCTACCTTTTAAAAAAGTATTTCCAAGTTCCCAAAGCAGCACCAAAAAAACAACCCAAAACAAAATCCACACCTAAATGCATGCAGTGTGCAGCTTAGAAGATGTGACAAAGAAGGCTAAAAAAATGAGAAAAAAGCAGCAGTACAGCTACATACAAACAGAATCATGGAATATTTTATATAGATCCTCCAATTATATAAAGCTTCAAGGTGGCTACTTTCAGTTACACAGGGTCAAAGATCTGCATGCACACAGTATACTTAAAGGCACATATTCATCTCATATTCCATGCTTTAAGGGACACAGGCACATTAATGCTCTGTTTGGAGTAGCTGTGATTGCCTTGAAGCAAATTCCCCAGCATCTTCAGATATCACACGGTGGTTTGGATCACAGAGCAGTTTCAGTGTGCACAATTTACACCCCCTTCGGCGGAAACGAAGCCAAAATGCTCGACTCCAAACACACAAAACTTGTTCCAAAACCTAATGGGAGCATAAGGGTCCAAAGCTACCTGCTGATCTACTTGGACTGTGCCAACACCTGCTGATACAGAGAGAGCTTGTCTCCAACAACTGACTGGACTGCTGCAGACTAATTATGTACACATTAGATGAAGAAGGAAATCTCTTGCTTGAAAAAAATTACAAAAAACCCCAGTTCTCAGAGCATGATGTATCTACTTTTTATTGCAGATCCTGAATTTTTCCTCCAGGGATATACATTATTGTCAAGAGTATTTTTCATATTTTTCATTCTGAGGGTTTCATTATATCCCATGTGTGACACTTAGAGATTAACCCTAATTTATCTCTAAGGTTTTCTGTACATTAATTCCAGTATGGAAACTTCATTAATGATAGGAGGTACCACCCTTGTCAGCCTACCCTCTGGTGTAAAGTTAAAATTAAGTAAACCTTTGAAAAATATCATTAAAGGAAAAATTATATTATGTGCAAAACAGGCATAAATATTCTACAGCTATTATTTGCATTTAAGGACACGAAGTGTATAATATAGGTCTCATTTTCTCTTTAACAACACCATAAGGGTTTTTTTCTCTTTAAATGAAACGTGAATGCTAAAAGTAATACAGGGTTTACATAACTCCTTCAATAACTACCAACTTGATCCACTTATACCTGTGACAACTAAACACAGAATGTGATCAATATGTACAGAAGCTTGTAATACATTTATTTCCTTCTAAATTAAAGAAAATTTTGGTAATAAAATAGCTTTCATTTCTAGGTAGAGAAAGTGTTCAAAGAAGAATTAATCATATGCCTTTTCTGAAAGCATTCTACATAACAGGAAGGTTGAGCAAATAAAACAGCTTGCTGTCTAAAACAGTATTTAGAAAATGCCTACTCAGTAGGTTGTTCTGCTGCCTTCTTTTACTGCCATGAAGTCAGTCAGAGGGCAAGCTCATTCTTCAGACTAAGCACTCTTACTCTTTTACTAATCCAGTGCACACAGTACAGAGGCCATCAGCTGTCCTTACAAGAATGACTTCTGAGGACTTGTAAAGCTCCAGAGGACTGTCTCATTGCCTTCCAGAGCAAAAAAGCCTAGGAAGATCTCTTCTAGAAATCTAGATGGAAAACACATTTTCAACATCAAGCAAGCTTTAGTCTAAGCACCTCAAAAACACTTCTCCCCATCTCCAAAAGGCATTTAGCATCAACTTGCAGAACTAAGTTGACAAGTTTTTTTTAGATGTCTTTCTCCATATGTTTTTATTCTACGCTTGAAAAAAAAAAATCTACACTGATGAACTGATGCAATTATGACAGGTGCCAAATAAAATTCTCCTTTCTACTACTAAGTAAAGGCTGAGTGACCATGAAAAGGAACAGCATGCCTAAAATATCAATGATAATTATTACAGTGATGACAGGACTTTAAAGTGAGCAGTTTCGATGTCGCCTGGCAAAGAATTCTCTTCCCATGAGAATCCTCGGGGCCAGGTCCTGCCTTGCAGCCAGGCAGCACCTCCCAGAGCTGTGCTGCACAACAGCAAGCCCATACACATCAGCCCAGCATTACCAGCCCACAGCAAGACACCACGCCAGAGACCAGCTGGGCTTAGGGGCATCCGTGTTACTGCTAGCAGCTTCTTACCAGCTCAGTCACTTCCCCTGGGTTGTCACACAACATTCAGAGATCCAGCAGTGATGAAGGTGTCCTTCCTCCCTAGCTTACTTAATCTGAAGGCAGTGCTAGGAGAAAAAGCAGCATTTCACCAGCACTTACGCAACACAAACGGAAAAACAAAGCAGGACTCGCCACAACAGGGAAGCTTCACACCAGACTCCCTTCTCATTCTGTCACTGGTCTTACACAATGTCCCACTCTGCTATGGAGTTGAGAGGCAGCAGAGACAGATCGTGGCTGCATCAGTTTTGAATTACACCTTCCTCCAAAAGAGGTGTGCAGACAAGAAACCTTCATCACCCAATCAGAGGTCTCCTCAAGGGATACTTCATGCTCTGAAATCTGTACAGCTCTCTTGGTAAGTTTGCCATGAAGTTAATGTGATGCCCTCAATGAGAAAGCAAGAGATTCCTCCCCTTCAATGTGATTTCTGGCCACTTACAAACAGTGTGAGTGCATCACCCAAACCTCAAGACTCTTACTATTTGCATTGAATGTGTGGTCCAGCAAACAGAAGTCCTCATGCAAGTCAGATTTTGCTCCAGCACTGCCTATAGGAACATCTCCTCCTTTTCCATCCCACACAGGAATTGGGAAAGTGATTTTTTTTCCTTTCTGCTTTCAGCCAAACATTTTCCACTCTCACGTCTTAATGTGGTCACTTCTGCTAGCAAAGCAGGCAGCGCCCACACTCTAAAAATGTCAAAGAGTTCATTCTGGTCATCTCTCCTTGCCCAGCCTGTGGTCTGGCAGTCTGCCCCTGAGATTTTTCTCCAGGACCAATTTGACTTCACCCATTTTGTCTTCTACATAGCCCCACTCCACCTGTTTTTCAGGCTATGCTCTTAATTGCAGACAATCGGGTGTTTTCTACCTATTTCCAATCACATCTCCTTAGATGTGGCAAATTCCCAAACAACATTTTGCTTTACATCCTTCCCTCTCCTCCTCTCCAAGGCATGAACACACCCAGTTCTTGTTTACCTGTACTTCACAGCACCTCCAGGCCACACACATGAAACTTAATCCCCTAAATCTCTCCTGCCTCAGCACACTGGGACAAGTTGTCAAATTAGGGAGTGCTAAAGCAGCCAGTGGCTGCACAGTAATGCACTGTATTGTACTGGAACTAATCCCTCAGTAGAACAGGGGCACAGAGTCTGTCAGCAGTCTAAAAGTACTGTCAGCTAGAACAGGCTCAGATAATATAGTTCAGGGACTAGAGTCATCATCAGGCCAATACCCTGTGTTATGAAAGACACCAGACTTTACAGAATTGATTCCTGTTTAAACTAGATAACATCATAATATCTCTTTGAAAAGCATCCCAAGTTTACTTCTAGGGATGAAAAACTGTGTCAGCGATCTAAATATATATTATCTACATAAATAACTACATGCATATATTAGGATATATATACACATACAAACACATCCCTTTTCAGTTACTGAACAGTTTTACCTCTGTGCCTGTTTATTTAAAAAACTCTCCATTTTTTAATTTTACCCTAGCAATCTCTAACCATCTATGATCATGTCACCCCTTAATCTCATTTCAGTGATTTTTTTAATTTGCATCTCCATGAGAAGAACTGTAAACTCTAACAAAGGATAATAATCAAAGTGTGTACCATATGCCTTCTGAGCACCTCTACAGAATAGCAATAAGCACAAAAGAACTTCTAAGAGGGATGTAAAAAGGGCAAAGAATCAACTTATTCTTGTTTCATAGAAAGCAAGGCAGAAAAAAATAATCATAGGTTAATCTTTCAGACTGCAATGACTATCCAGAAGATGTGTGTTGGAAAGTAAAGATTACTCTGAAGCCCCCTGTAAAGTTCTTTTTCATTAAAAAGGGCTGTTTTCACCTTGCTCAGAAAAGCATAAATTCAAACCACATGCTATGCTGAGCAGGAAACAAGTTAGCCTGTAAACCCAAGGCTCTCCAATACTTCTTTTACTAGACTAAGCCTATTAAATGTCACACAATTAAGTTTCACATGTGGGTATATGAAATATTAAATCCAGAAACACCTAATAAAATACTTAGTGAAGCATAGCAGACAATATGAAATGTGAAACAGACAGAAACTGACCAAAACCAGAAGAAAATAGCTTCTCTTATTTCAGCACGAGAATTCCCTCCCCTTACTGCTCCCTTAAATTTAAACTCATCAAATCACTCCCATTAAGCTCCCTTCAGAGCAAGCAGGGAGCAAAGAAAGATAAGCAGGTTTCAAAAACACCTGATACTTTGACTTCCATAAACTTTTCAGTATTTTTGCTTGCACACACTGAAATCTTGCTCTGCGATTAGCAACACTTTCAAATGAGATCACAACTATAATGTCTGAGTGCATTCATCTGAACTACACCTCTCAATGAGCTTCAAGGATACAAAAAGATCTGGCATATGCAAAACTCCAGGTTCATCTCCTGTTAATACACCAAAAAGGGTGCAGGAACAAATCTTTAGGCTCATACTGGCAACCATCACCTACAGAGAGTTTCTGAATAGCAGCATCACTAATGGTATAATTCCATATTAATGGTATCAATCACCAGTATTACATGTACTGGTATCAAGATGGAAAAATGGATATGCAATTACAGACATACAAATTACAGTGACCACAAGAGACACAGCTCAGCAGCTGAGTCACCCAGCCCAAGGCCAAGTCTTTCCCCCTGCCATGGGTCAGCTCCCACCCCAGGAACCTGCTTCCCCCTGTGCCAGGAGGCCAAGCACAGACGAGTCACCCAGGGCAAGGGTCAGAACCTTGCTGTGACTGGAGCTCCATCGCTCTCACATGACATTTGGGCACTGCTCCCATCGGTGTTTCCCTGAAGCTGCCACGGTCTAGACTGACCCAGTGCAGCCAGCAGGTGTGTGTGCCCAGAGCCACAGAAGACAGGCAGAGCCCAGGTGTTACTCAGTTTAAACTTACACCTCTGGCAAATACAAGTGAGGCAGACGCTTTGCACATGTACTAACACTAACCTACTTGGTGTACCTGAAAACTTCCTGGTGTCTAAATGCATTTTGGTTCAAGTTTGAGAATACCAGGGAACAAAACTTCCTGAAACAGTCTTGGATATTTAAAAAAAAAAAAAAAAAAAAAAAAAAAAAAAAAAAAAAAAAAAGCAGTAATGACCATGGCAAAAGCTTACGCAGGGTCTACATGGTCCAGAGTTTACTCCAAAGTCCTATTAAGATATTGATAAAAAGGTATTAGCATCCCTTCAAACCATATGTAGCCATTAAATATGACCATTAAGCCTTAACTTAAATATCCAGCAAAATCAGCCAAAAAATTACCAAAAGAACATTTGATATTACATTTTCAATAGCTAACTTACTGTAATACAAACAAAAAATAATGCTATTCAAAACCAGAAAATATTTTGGTCCAGTGCTGCAGACTGTCACTTCCAGTTTGCATTTAATGAAAAAGCAACAAACAGAAAACTAGAACAAAATTAAATTGAGGAAATATACCACTGCCATAATTAGATTTGTCTAGTTCTCCCATATGCTTAAACTCTACCTCTTCAATGTTTTGGGTTTTTTATTTTTACACACAAATTTAATTTCACGAAACAATTACCCTTTCAGTAGCTTGGGTCTGGTCAGCTCCCACACCCATTAGCTGTTCATGCTGGAGATGACATTGGCAGTGCCAGGCTGAGGCAGCTCCACAGGCTGCTGCTCTGCCTTGGTCCCTGAAGAGCTGCACAATAGCTGTATCTGCAGGCAGCCACCACAGCCAGGACACAGTTTAGCAGTGTGATTTCAGATTAACTCTTGTGCAATTCTGTAACAGCTTAGCAGGCTGTGCAACACAGATGGCATCCTCACACTGGCAGGCACAGCCCTGCACTTTTGCTAAGAGAAGAAAAAGCAGAGGGGAAACACCCAGGCCTGCTCACACATAATTCCTACTGCTCTGCATGCTTCCTTCCACCCCCACGGGAGGGCTAGAAGATCCTCCACAAGCTCCAGAAGATCTCCAACATCTTTCTTGATAACAAGAACAAATACAGTCACACAAACCTTCTGCATGTGGCTTTTTTCTAAACTAATTTACTCTCTAGTGAGCAAAGAAATCCACATCTTTTGAGAAAAAATTTGCCTTTTGAGAGAGGAGAACTGTGTTACAGGGTTTGTACTGGCCTTGGTTATTTCTAGTTCAAGACAAGGTCATCTCTGATGGAAAAGCTGCACTACCATAAGCTTCAACATGCCTGCCAAGCAAGGACTGGCACACCTCCAGATCCAAGTGCAGTTTGAGTAGCACTAAATAGAAGTGCCTTTTCCAAAGGCAAACAGATTATTTTAAACTGTTCTACTGTGCTACTTGCCTTGGTTTTCTTAACGTCTATTGTTATATGTATTACCCCTCTCAGAAAAGTAGAAGAGAGATAATAGCACAGTATCTTAGATAAAATGAGAGCTAAGCAAATGCAGTGAAGTATAACTTATGAACTAAGACTTGAAGTATTTTGGTTTACGAGCAAGAAATGAAAGTAGGAATTAGACCTTCCTAAAAGCAAAACTAAATTAATTTCATGCCATATGGGAATGCAGGCACACCTGTGTCGTGCAATGAAGTGGCAGAACAGAGACCTTGGTCACAGCAATCAGGGGTCAAACATGCTTCAGTGCTGAAAGGGTCAAATGTACTCTGGTGCTGGAAGGGACTACAGTCACCTGATCTCCACGTAGCTGATTAGCCCGAAGCAACTGCCTCTCCCCATCAGGGAACATGAACAAGTCATTCTCACAAGTAAGAAGCAAAAATACATATTTCTGCTGCACAATGAAACAGCACTCAGCTGCACTACAGTGTGATTTGCATTAGCTCAAGGTCTGGAACCATGCAGTATGGAACAAGTGGACATACACTGAAATAAACAGGTCACTTACTAGCTGCCTGTCCTTTAAGGATTAATTCTGAAAATATAAACCCTGAGAATCTTTAACACCTTTAAAATGAGAGGAAAAAAAAAAAGGAACTCCAGAAGGTGATAGGTCATTTCAGTTTTCATTTGAGGTAGCTTCCAGTCTTAGAAAGCCCTGTGTACATTTTCAGCTTTTTGTCTGCTTACACTGTACTTGTGGACATCACCCCACTGTTGGAAGAACAGCAGAGACATCCCAAATGTTGTTCAGACATGAACAACAGGCTTCTTCCCCAGGAGGTCTGGGAACCTAGCATTTCTAAAAGGACAATCAGAAATCAAAGAAACGTCTTCTGAACTAACACAAGAAGTACACAATCAAGGGAAACTGTAACCAAAACATTTACCCCAAGGAAGCAGAACCATCTGTGGCTACGGGTTTGGATGGCTCCTTCATATCACTAAAACTGTAGTTTACCAGAGTTCAACCAGTCTGCAATTTGATGGCTGTGCTCCACATATATTTATATACCAAGTCCAACATCCATAAAGCAAATTAAGGACAGTACTTCCTTTAAACTGCATATTAAATCAGTCCCTCTTACAATGTCTGCACTTCATTCTTGTAAGTCAAAGGTTTCTATTGAAAAATCTATTTTAGCTTTTATAACTATTAAGCTCATGCTTAAAAGTGTGAAACACCACCTTCATTTCACTGCTAGTGTTTCACATCAATCACTAGCACTAACAATAATGAAGACTAGTACAGATTACTACTATGAAAAATTTATGGCAATAGTACCCAATGATTAAAGAACGTAGAGGTCACAAATTCAAGAGAAAAGGGAAAAGAAAGGTTTTTTGGTGTATCCCCAAACCAGTGGGGATATTTTGGGGATTCCCAAACCAGTATCCCCATTTACAGTTAGGGCTCTCATGGATACAAGTAGGCCAATTAAGCCAGAAAGTATATCCTTCTGAGGGTAAGGGTTCGTGAACAACACAACTCCACATATAAAAGAAGAGAATGATACCCTATATTTCTTTTATAAATTTTGGAGGGGTTTTTTCCCTCCAAAACATAGCTTTAGCATGAATCTCAGCAGCCTTCATCATTCCTGCTCCGGGGCTGGCAGCTGTAAGGAGTGGCTGAGTCACACTGCTGGGGTAAAGCTTACCAGAGCCTGGTACTAATTATGTAACAAGGGCAGCATCAGGAAAAGCAATACACTTCCTGTAGCAATTTTCTGCAGGATGACTGAATGCTTAACAGAGCTTACATGTGCTAAACAAATACCATTATAAGTAAATTCAGATGAAAAAAATAAAAAAGTTTAAGGAAGCCTTTTTGAAGAGTGCACAGCCCAGCAGCCTAATGTTCCTGAGCCAGGATAACAAGTGTTGCCAGTATCTTAGAGACACTTTGCTTCCAGAAATTTTAGCATCAGAATTGAGTTGACAAAGTAATGTATTGTCAAAACTAATGTGGTGAATATATGCACTGTAGTCACTGCTGCTTTACCAAGCTACAAAATAACATTTATTTAGGTCCAAGGGGAAAAAGGGGAAAGAATTAAAAACAAAGCAAACAAAAAACTAAACAAAGCCAAAAAAATCCCACAGCAAACATCCACAACACCAAACCACAAAACCACTGTATGAGTACCTCCAAACTTAAATTGAGTCACATTTAGAGATCAGGGATTTTGAGATAATTTGGATACCTCTTGCATGCCAGTGACCCAGCATATCCAAATACACCAAGCCTGTAAAAAGTACATTGGTCAACAAAAATGTGGTTGGTGTCAACTCTTTTTAGAAAGCATATTTGTAACTGATGTTTAAATACCAGAGTCAAACTTCACTAAAAGCACAGTTTTGTGAGACAGTTGGTTTCAAAAACATTGCTAGCAGCATCAATACATCAACAAATGACCCAATAATGCCCACATAAAGGCACAGAAATGACAGCGGGTTTCTAGTTCAAAAGCTGAAAACTCCTCCTTGCAGAGCAATAACATTATTTTTGCACACCTTCACATACAAAAACATTTATCTGCAAAGTCAAATGAGTAACTTAAAAATACAATTATTTACTGCAATTAAGTGACATATTTTAAGAATAAGCACATGCATTCGGAAACTTCCTCACATTGCAACTTATCCTTGATTTCTTAAAAGCATTGATAAATACCGCAAATATATCCAGAAATAAGCGTGGAAAAAAATGTTTCTTCACTATAGAAAAACAATTTTTTGAATAGAGCAAAGAACTGATGTAATGTAAGGCTATCCAGATGACCAAAACATTGTCAGTCACGCCATCACTAGGCTTCATTCAATTTCTTCCTCTTCAGTTAAATGTATGCCTGTTCTAGAAGTTCACTACTTCTTCCAAGCAGCCTAGTTTTAAAAATAGGCAGTCAGTTATTTTTACACAAAGTTAAAAGGGTTTGCTATGTCTGCAGCAAAAAACTCCTAATTGCCTCTCTTACCCAGATTTCCCTTTCCTTTTTAAACACCCACACATATTCACTTATGCTCCCAGCTCTTATAGCTATACATCACTACATGTTCATGGCAAAATTATTGTAGCTCTGAAAATTGTTCTCATTTTTTTCCCCTCCACACAGAAACACTGTCTTTCTAGTTGTATATTCTCAAGTTTAGGGCAGTTGGTTGCTTGATGTCTCTAAGCCACACCTCTAAGGTGAAGTCCAATAATTACACTTCACCAACTCAAAACAAACACAAAGTTACCAACATAACTATAGGGAAAGCTACAAGCCACTTCCTATGAAATTACAGTTAAATAACAAAACAAAAGACCAGAAGGGTCAGGTCAGTTTAAAAAAAAATAAATAAATAAAATTACAAGTTATCTTTAATCATTACTGAAATGACTGCTTAGCTAACTACTAAAATAACCATAGACTTCACAATGGAACAAGACAGCTAAAAACAGTGTTTCAATAATCTGCACTGAATAGTGCCTTCACTGTTAACATTCAAAGCAGCATTCCTGGAACAAAACCCACTGTATGACTTTTTTGCCACGCCTTCAAAGGAAAAAAAAAAAATCAACACAAAAAACCAAGTTGTATCCATAACACCCGATACACCAAGTTCCAAAGCAAACTGCAGAAAATTTCTTCATATTTATTGTTGACTGTTTCTAATGAACAGAAGTTGCTCTGTTCCAAAACAGAAGGTAGACTGTTCAAGCAGTGACTGAAAGCTCTGAGCTGGTAAATCCTAACTCTGGAGTAAGGAAAAATAACTCACTTGCTTTATTTAGTACTGTCTTTTCAAACTTGCAAAACAGAAAGAAAGAATGTTATCCACCTTCTCCAGTCACACTGTTTCAGTTACACATTGTTTTGTCTGAATGTCAATCCTCAAATTTAATTCTTTTCTTCATGTCTATTCATGATATTTGCAAGGCTGCAAAATCATTCACATCAGCAGCAACAGCATCAAACAGAGAATTTTTCCATCCTTACGCTCCTATGCAATGACACTGTTTTAAGCTGCATTCTAACTTTGACTACCTTGCTGTTCCTTCTTGGCTTGAAAAATTCAGTTAAAATCAGGGCAATACAGGAAATTACACTAAAAATTAGGTAGCATTTTCCCCACACTGAGCCATGCTTCAAATAGATTGCTCATTGCAATGCTGGATGCTCTTTTTCTGAAAGCATTTCAGACAAATATAAACTGTTAATCCCAAACTCTCCCCTAGCCCTCCTCCATTCCTCAACCCCTGTCAAATATGAGAAGTCTGCAAGTCTCTCAGTACTGATTCTAAATAACACTCTCCATGAAGTTTCAACCAGGTGCAAAACATAGGTTATCTGCAGGCCATAGTACTTTGTTACACTAAATGCAGGCTGACTTTCAGATCTGACTTTTCAGATTGCAGAGAGGGGACGAGGAAAAAAAGTTGTTAGCAAGAGAGTATTTAGCATTTATATGGAATACCAGTGGAAAGCTGAAGTAACTGGAGCTTAAGTAACACAAAAAGTCAAAAGAATTGGATTTATAACAGTTGTCTGGTGAAGTAAGTTTGCAGTTGGTAGTGCTATATCAGAGCCTCATTCAACATCATCTGTGCAAGAAATCCGCTGGAATCTGGAAGCTCACAGCAAAGCCAGTTTTCACACAAAATTTCCCATCCCAAAGGTAGAAGAAGAAAGAGCTCTCCTCTGCAACAACACCTGTGCTTAGAGTTGGGCTGCTGTCATTTCACAAGCTCAGCCTTTCATTGAGTCCAGAAGGGCTTATATGACACTATATAAATAGTGACTACAGTATCCAATATATCACTGGAGATTTTAACCTAAGAGAAAGTGAAAGAGAATGCTTTGCTACCTCATCAGGAAAGCATGGGCTGGTGTCATATTCTTCACTCTTGATAATACACAAAGTAGAAAAGACTGTGTGATTTTGTAACTGTTTAGCTTCCACATTAGGGCAGGCAGGAGCTCCTTGTTGCCTAGGCTAAACAATTCAGTGTGGAAATCATTGTGGAAATACAGTCATTCTCCTGGTTTAATTGTTACTGGCATGCAGACCTTGCTGCATTAGCAAGCTTACAGTTTGGAATTACCTCTAGTATTAGCACTGGTACATTTCACCAAAATATTAGCTCCAGGACAGAGCACATCCATGAAACAAGTGCACCCTGGTCATGCACCACAATGTAAACTAACAGCTGCACAGGACTCATAGCATATACTCTGAATAAAGTCTAGAAAGTACCAACTAATGCTTTAGACAACCATTATCTATGCTGGCCTAACCGCAAGGCTAAGCACTTTCTGCTTCATGTCCTAGCAGTAGGCTTAAATTTTCATTACAGCTCAGGTTCCCTGATAAGATTACAAATCCAGTCAGAAATCCAAAACTATTAATGCAAAGTCACTTCACAAAAACAAACAAAACAACCAACCACAAAAAAAAAATTAAAAATTATGCAGCAGGATAGCTCACACAAATTGAAAGCAACTATCTCTATTTTACATCGTAAGCCTGGGAGGCTCTGACTCCATTTCTGGAACAGTTCTCCTGTGTGCAGCTGCTGGCCTGGGCATTGCCCTGCCAGTCTCCCTCAGCTCCAGTGCACACAAAGCAGCAACACCTGATCCTGGGATCATTTCTGTCTGCTGAATGCTTGGCTGCAGCTCCTTAGGGACATAAGGTAAAGTCTGTCCTGACAAGCTGCTTCAAGGTCAAAACCCATTTCTTTTGCCTTGACTCAATTAAATCAGCTCTTCTTGGCAACAAATAGTTTTAAGTCGGGCATTTCCCAGCTGCTCTCAGAAATCATCAATGCAAATCACTTGTGGTTTGTCTGCATCAGAGTTCGTAGTCCCTCAAACAGGAGGTAGCACAGACGCTTTCAAATTAAGTATTCATATATTAATAGCTTCAAATTGCCTTAAAAGTTTAAGTTTATGGTAACTGTCTTGTTGTAGTCCTGGTCTGTAAACCAACTGAGACATTTACAGACATGCCACAAAATTTGTGACCAAGCATCTCATTCCTTCAAGCACTTAACATCAGAAGAGCTTCTTTGGCTGAAATGAGACCTAAGAGGACAGTGGATGAAGGGAGTGCTCACAAGGTTTTTCAGGAGCTAGGAAGGAACCTCACCCGGAAATGGAAAACTATGAGTTCATACAAAACAGTGTGTTAATGGTATACTGGAAGTGCCTCAAGGCCAGGGAGGGTATTAAACTAAGCCTTATATAAAGCTTTCATAATGGGTAACACATTTATTAAAAGCTACAGACAGAGATATCTCTATACTAATCCATAACTTTACAGCTGTTTCAGATAGTTTTCCTCACCAGCACCACGAAGCCAAAAGACTGGATGTTAGCACAAGCTACAAACTCTGCATTGCCAACTGGTATGGATCAGGCAGCTGCCTCCCACACCTCTGATCACCACTCCACAGCTACACTCAGCTTCAACCACTTACTACCTCTTCAAGGAAAAAGGAAGAAGGAAGAAGGAAGAAGGAAGAAAAAGGAAGAAGGGAAAAGGAAAAAGGAAAAGGAGGAGGAAAGAAAGGAAAAAGGAAAAAGAAAAAAGGAAGAAGGAAAAAGGAAGAAGGGAGAAGAAAGAAGGAAAAAGGAAGAAGGAAAAAGAAGAAGGAAAAAGGAAGAAGGAAAAAGGAAGAAGGAAAAAAAAGAAGAAAAAAAAGAAGGAAAAATGAAGAAGGAAAAAAGAAGGAAAAAGGAAAAGGAAGAAGGAAGAAGAAAGAAGGAAAAATGAAGAAGGAAAAAGGAAGAAGGAAAAAGAAGGAAAAATGAAGAAGGAAAAAGGAAAAATGAAGAAGGAAAAAGGATAAAGGAAGAAGGAAAAAGGAAGAGGAAGAAGGGAAAAAGGAAGAGGAAGAAGGGAAAAAGGAAGAGGAAGAAGGAAAAAGAAGGAAAAAGAAAAAAGGAAGAAGGAAAAGGAAGAAGGAAAAGGAAGAAGGAAAAGGAAGAAGGAAAAAGGAAGAAGGAAAAAGGAAGAAGGAAAAAGGAAGAAGGAAAAAGGAAGAAGGAAAAAGAAGAAAAAAGGAAGAAGGAAAAGGAAGAAGGAAAAGGAAGAAGGAAAAAAGAAGGAAAAAGAAAGAAGGAAGAAGGAAAAAGAAGAAGGAAGAAGGAAAAAAGAAGGAAAAAGAAAGAAGGAAAAGGAAGAAGGAAAAGGAAGAAGGAAGAAGGAAAAGGAAGACGAAAAAGGAAGAAGGGAAAAAAAGAAGGGAAAAAAAGAAGGGAAAAGGAAGAAGGAAGAAGGAAAAGGAAGGAGGAAAAAAAAGGAGGATAAAAGGAAGAAGGAAAAAGGAAAAGGAAAAAGAAGGAAAAAGGAAGAAGGACAAGGAAGGAGGAAAAAAAAGAAGGAAAAAAGGGAAAAGGAAAAAGGAAGAAGGAAAAAGGAAGGAAGAAAAAAAGGAAAAGGAAAAAGAAAAAGGAAGTAAGAAGAAAAAGGAAGGAAGGAGGAAAAAGAAGAAGGAAAAAAGGAAGAAGAAAGAGGGAAGAGGAAAAAGGAAGAAGGGAAAAGGAAGAAGGGAAAAAAAGAAGGAAAAAGAAAGAAGGAAGAAGGAAAAAGAAAAAAGGAAGAAGGAAAAGGAAGAAGGAAGAAGAAGGAAAAAAGAAGGAAAAAGGAAGAAGGAAAAAGGAAGAAGGAAAAAGGAAGAAGGAGAAAAGGAAGAAGGAAAAAGGAAGAAGGAAAAAGGAAAAGGAAGAAGGAAAAAGAAAGAAGGAAAAAGGTCATTCTGCAATAACAAAACTCTAAGTGTTTTTTGGCCAAGCTTGTTTCCACTTAAAAGAATTTTTCTTAGCACTACAGACAACATTTGAGGGATGGGGAAAAGTGGTAAAGGCTGTTTACTCCAGCATATGCTACAGTACCAGATATTTAGAATGAAAAATTGAATATTTAGACAAAACTTAAGGTAATTGGTGTTCTGCAGAAATTGCCAGCAAGTAAAGAGTGTGTCAATAGACCAAATTTTTTCCCTGGAATTTACAGATTTCCCTAAAACAGGCACTTAAATTTTTTTCTAAGACAGTCTTCTTTTACAGTTTGTGTCAAGGAGAGAAAATTCTGTGCTGTTTAAAACTTAAATATTTTGTTACATCATGCTATCCAAACTGTTGATTGTATGTTTTAAGG
Source organism: Certhia americana (assembly GCA_018697195.1). Lineage (NCBI taxonomy): Eukaryota > Metazoa > Chordata > Aves > Passeriformes > Certhiidae > Certhia > Certhia americana. The sequence continues at coordinate 13,102,051 of CM031879.1, read as the reverse complement.
GATTTCACCACTGAATCTGAAGAAAAGCTAAGGCAAGAAAGACAGCAAAGAAGGCTCTTTCAGCTTTTTAACAGTTTTTAAAATAAAATACTGTCAGGATTGGGTTTTGATGGAGATTTTTTGTTCTTGTTTGTTTGTGGGGGTTTATTTAAGAAACAAGATAGCTAAGCAGACAGTATGACCTTAAGATCCTCCCAGGAAAGTTTGTTTTCTCCCTGGTTTCAACTATAGACTTTGACTGCCCGTGCCTTATCACTTGACATTTGTTTACACAGAAATACAGAACTCTGTCATCAAATGAAGCGCAACTGTAATGCAGCCCTTACGTAAGCTCTATCACATGAATAATTAGTAAGGCATAGAAAACTACAAATAGCTTATTTCCCAACTCTACTTACCATTAGAGTTAACCATTTCTAGACCACTGAACTAAGAATCAGTGGCTGAAGAATGGGAACAAGATAAACTGAAACAGTGACGAAGATTCAGGACAGGAAGCAGGATTACCTAGCACAAATGAAAGGAGGGGATTTCTTTGACTCAGCATTTGAGGTCAGGATTGGTTTTACTTCAAATACAATCATGTTTTTAATAGAACACAAAATTAGATTCTTAATCCAATCCAGTTGACTGGTGTTATACAATATGTAATTAAGTGTCAGAATGGACAAACAATTTGACACAAATCTTTTGTATTTTTCCTATACTACTATCCTAATCTCGAGGTATCACAGAGTTCTGTTCAGAGAAACAAGACTTCAGCCCTCTGTTCCCTAGCAGCCATTGCAATGCACTAAGTTGTTTATCTCTGATCTGCAGCAGCAGTGTTGGCAGAGGAGTGCTGGCAGAGGGGTCTTGCAACAGCAGCAAAAATGGAGCAACACACAGACTCAGCAGCTCAAAAATAGTCCAACAGTGACACTCCACCTAAAACTTGCTGATAAAGTAGAAACTACTTCAGTACCTCTAGCAATTCTTGCTGGGACTTTAAAAAAACCTCAAACAAACAAGAAAACAACCCCACACCACAATGAAATCTGGTATGTGTAGTCCTTTGTTACCTACCTTAGCTAACAATTTAAAATAACTGGACCAAGTTAGAGGTGAAAAAAATAATTTTCCTTTTTAAAAGAAAAAGCCCTACACCCCACAAGAGAACTCCCTGTGTAATCTGAAGTTCTCCTCTAATTTTTGCATCAGTCACAAGCACACTGAACCGTGCAAGTCAAGTATGCAATTGCACATAACAAGGATATCCAGAAAGACTCATGCATTAGCTGGAACAGTTTCTGGCTGTCTTTGAACCTTGCAGACTTCTCAATGAAACTGGAAAGTCCATTGCTCTGCAGCATTTTGGCATCCCTATCTAGCTGTGGAGGACTAAAAGGAGAGCTTGCAATGTCCATTTCTTTTGGAAACAAAACTTCTCAGCTATTTCCAAAGTAATTAAAGACATACCATACCTCTGTGCTCCAATTGTACCTAGATCAATAAGCAATAGAGTCTCCTCAGTGAATTAATTCATTCTGAATGAATACCAGAAGATGGGCTCATTGTTACTCCTACACCAGAGCTGACCCTATAAACAGCAGTGGACCTCCAACTCTGTGTATCTTAACCCTGTACTGAAGAAAAATACCTAAAACATTTATTTCTAATCTTGGAAGTGAAGTGGCCAGTGTCCCCTAACCACCCAGCCTGGCACACAGAAGCAAGGACCCATAAAAGATCTATGGCATCAGCCACCCTGACATGTAGTAGCATATCCAGAGGATTCCCAGTCCTGGTAACAGCTGCAGCAGAGAGAGACCCCTTGAACACAAAAGCATCTCCTATATTCTATTTTTTATTATCAGAATGGAAAAACACCATCATGCCAATTAAAGTTACTTGTGAGCAAAGGAGAGGACTTCACACACACCTGCTGTGCTGGAGTGACCATCCCCCTCTACACCAAAGAGGTGGCAAAACAGGAGAGCAATTATCATTGCAGCAGTGCAGTACATGACAAGCATTCTGTCCCACTGGATATTCTCTGGACAGACATATATATAGCCTTGAACAAAGGAAGTTTTCTTAAGGTGAAAACTGCATGTATAAATTACAGAATACACACATAAAAGAAGCAGTTAGGTGCCCAGCTAGACTACAACTAGTCATATTTCCTTTATCAGACATATCTGATAAAATTTGGAAGTCAGTAGCATTCCCCAGCTACAACCTGAGAAATCAAAAGCATATAAAATTCAAGATACAGATATGAGCTTTCAAGCATTTTATTCAGTCTACCAATACATTCCTCTGTTTTAAACAGATTGAACTTCAACCAGACAACTCTTACACATACTAGGCAGATATCCAGCAACACAAACCAAACTGAGTGTGAACTTTGCCCAGTGCTCCACATGCATTTTATGAATACACAAATCCAAATAACTAAATAAAGTTTTAAAAATCCATTTTTCATACACAAGGCAAAAACTGATAACATACAAATTATAATTAATTTCCAAAGAGTCATAAGAAACCACTCCAAGGAAATCAATGCTTTGGGTTGTATTCACAAGATTATCACATACTTCATGTGATAAACCACTGACTATTGTACACATTTCTTTCTGCAATACTGAAGATACTGTCTGAACAAGCCAGAAGAACTGAAAGAATGAAACATGAACTATCAAAGCACAGGACAGGGAAAGAGATTATGAGACAGCTGAGCAGAGCACATCTGAAAAGCAAAGAAACATTAAACCATGATGGAGGGTAATTACTCCCATCAGTCAGCTCAGTCAAAATAATGAGTAAGCCTAAATTATAGTAGAGAAAATGCAGACAGGTGAGCACCACATTCCTGCTGGGAAAAAAATTCAGTTAGCCCAAACTGAATCACACTCCAAATGCTTTCACAGCTGCAATATCACATTTACCATGAAATAGTCTTCAAAACAGGTAAGGGTGGGTCATATGAGGAGAATGAATAAACTTTACACAGAAAGAGTATAGAAACCATGTAAAAAAACAACAAAAGCCTCCAGTGCTTCACCCTGTGTATGTTTACAACACATTATCTCCCAATAGCAGCCCTATTATCAGCACCACTGGATGACTGTCAGTCCCCCAAAGAATTTGCTCTACCATATTCAGAACTCAGCTGGAGAAGAGGCTGCATCCCCTTGCTGAAGGTGTGCCCCACATCTCACCTTTCCAACAGTTCAGACGCACAGAGCTCTTCAGTGTCTTCTTGGCTTCCAGGCCTTGTCTCCTCTCTTTCAGTGCAGAAGAGATTACAAAGACAAAAGGCCCAAGCTACTTGCTAAGGTTTACATTGGGAAGACAAGAGGCATTGGTCATAAAACAAAGGAAGAGATTTCCCAACTTGGCATAAGGAAGAAATCTGACCATCAAAAATTGTACAGTCAAGTACTAAATGCCCAGAGACACTGATGAATCTTCTTCTCAAAGGTTTTTCCTTTAAAGGGTTTTTTCCTTTAACTTTAGACAGAGCCTTGCAAAACCTCACCTGAATTTAGTTTTGACACTGCTTTGGGGGGGGGGGGGGGGGGGGTGGATCAGATGACCTCCTCAGGTCCCTTTAAACTTGGACTAATCTAAGCTTACCCTTCTAAATCAGTAAGGCTTTACTGTTCATGTGGACATTGTCACACCTCTGTGAACACATTCTGACATTTGAATGGGATCATTCAATTGTGCTGAATTCAGGTCCTGGCACCCTATAAGCAGCTTCACAGAACTACAGACAATTGGGGTGGAAAAAAACCTGGGAATGTCAGTTTATTCACTCACTCTACCTTTCTGGCCAAAGTACTATCAATTAATTCAAATTCTTCCTGGAAGTTACCAGTCTGATTGAAGAGTATTCTGTATGGACAATTTCACATCTCCACAGCCAAAGTTTTTTTCCCTCACTACTCTGTTCATTCCACAATATCCATCCTTACAATGGAAAAATATTTTCTCTTTTACTTTTCTTACTGAAATTTAAATCTACTACATTTTATCAAATTCACCTTGAGCATGAAGAACATTTTATTCCCTTCCACTCTGTACTTGACTCTTAGTATTTTAGGATGTGTCTCTTATAAATCTTCACTCCTCGTGTCTCACATGGAACCATCCGTGTTTTCTAGACAAAGAGCCCTTTCCCTGCTCCTTTCAATTCCTTCTAGTCAGTCCACATTTTTTGTGAGCAGCAGGACCCAAAACTTACCACTACACATCAGCAGTACTGAACAAAAAACAGATTTCATTGTGCCTTCATAAAGACTCCAGTTTCTACATGCACTGTTTCTTCTTCTGCTACAACACTGCCATTCCACACTTATAAATAATGTGTACATTTTTTGAACATTTCCCTACAGCGGCAGCAGAGAGTGCATCAGCCCTTTATTTTTAATCAAGTATCTCCCAAGATGTAGGTCAACAACATTCTATGCAAGTTCCCTCTTCCCAAAGAGGCATTTCAGCAGCTGCAAGAGCTCAACAGAATTCAACAGAAGCAAGGCCAGCCCTGTTCTTGGGGCTGCAAGCACAAAACAAAGCACTTCCATTTGAAGCTCTCAGCTGTACAATGTTTCCTGGATGTCCTTTCCAACCTTGACAAGCCTATGATTCCTCTTAAAGGCCTACCAGGGCAATACTTGTTGACATTTAGAGAACAATGAAAAGTCCATCTGTTCCTACAAGCCTTGCTAATGACAATAATGAAACAGATCAACAGCTACATTTTAAAATGCAGAGCCAAGACAGTGAGTTGATCAGCCAATGTAGATGACTTTGAAGACTGTGTGAGGACAGTGAAAGAAAAAGAGCAAACAAATAAGTTAAAAAGAGGCACAAAGCAAAAAACTGAAACAATGAAACAAAGATTAAACCCCCACAGATGCACCCTCCAACAGCAAATTCAATTCAAACCCAATTCAAACAAAACCTTTTTGGGAGTACGAAAAAGAAAAAACAACATTTAATTATCCTAATGTTTAACTGTCAAATAGTTTACTTGCAAATACCAATTCAGTCCTATCTCTCATCTCATTTTTAGAGCTTAGTGAACACCAATCCACTTTTGCTGAACTCAGAGTTCTGCTTGTAAAGTTCAGAATGGCAATTTTATTGTTCCTGAGCGATGGGCTGACTGATCAGATTAGACAGAAGCATAAGCTGCACTCTAAGTGGTATAGATTGAACAGGTGGCCTTTACTCTGATCTGCAGCCTCTTCAAACACTTACAAGTAGAATCCTTCTCGTTTCAATCACCTCTAGAAAATATGCATTCAGACACTTAGTCATCCTTAACCCAATATAAAAATACATTTAAATACATTTCAAACAGCTTGCTTATAAACACATCAGCCTTTCCCAAATGCACCAGTAATTCACATGTATGACACAATTTTAACTGAAAAAAAAGAAAATATAGATGTTTAGATGGTATCAACATCTATAGTCTGCAAAGTAATATATATAGATAATTATAAGGAAAAATTCTAAGGCTTCACATTACAGAGACAGAGTCTAAAAATTATATCATACATACTTAAAGATTAGACTTCAAAAAGAATGCATTTCAGACTAGGGAGTGAAATAAACCTTACCTGGACAACTTATGCAGACTGACAACTAAAGCAATGTATGGTTTGTTTAGCAGGTAAAAAAAAAAGTGTAGTCAGCTACTTCCTCCAGATCAAAGTGTCAGGTACAGGCATAATTTTTTTTTTTTTTACTCTTCAGAGAAATGAGAAAAGAGGAGAGGGAGAAACAAAGCCATATATAGAATTTTTAATTGTAAGACTTTTCATAGAAGATAATGACTAATTCAGGTGTTTTAGCAAGAGTTAGTTTTCTCATGATATTACATCATGTATTATTTATATTGTGTTTACTTTGAAGCTACATCTTTGGCCTGAGGATCTTATGACATGATTCTAAGATGACAATAAGCAAAGTGCCATGGGAGCATGGGGAAGGAAAAGCAGGAAAAGAATATTAAAAAAAGACAAAAGCTTACTACCTACACTCATACTCCTCTCATATTCTCATACAGGTGGAGATGGGTACGCAGGGATAATGTCCTATGACAGAACCGTGCAAAAACTAAGACAGAGGCATTGCTGCAGTTGGTAAATCAATACTACTGAGAGAGTGATTAGCAACGCGAAGACTTGGGATAATGAGCTACTCAGAATGACACAAAAGGCCTCTGGACTCATCTCCCAATTAGTCCCATGCTTAAGAGAAAAAATGTCCAACAAAATGAATGCTAAGGAATACTGACTTTGAAAACTAAAGTTAATTAGGTAAGTATTTTGAATAAAATATATATACACACATTTTAAGTCAGTCTACCTTTCTATCACTTTATTCTAAAAAGTTTCACAGACAGTGCAAGTCTCACACACCAAATACTTACAGGAACCCAGATATGCCACTTTCAACCTTTTATGCAACATTAGAGGTTTTACTATACATAAGAAATTTCCTAGCAACTTCTCATGCTAGGAGTGACCCCAAAATTATACAAGGCTGTATTTCTTCATTTGCAATATATTTCTAGAGGATAAACTCTTCTTTTGTGCTTTAGCCTATTATCACTGATTTGCATAACTTCTTAAACAACACTGCTAACAAGTCCTGTATTTAATATAGTTTCTTGACTGACATTCGTACTTCACAGCTATGCAGCTTTCCAGCTTAATATGACACTTAAATTTGTTTTAGCAGTATTAAGCAAAGGATAACTAACGTAATTAGAAATGGAAGGAAAAAACAGCTCATTGAAAAAATACACAGCTTAAAGATAACCAAGATAACCAAGAGGTTAGAGAATTGACTCAAGATGTGGAATACCTTTTTTCAAGGCCCCAGAGGAGATTAGACCCAGTAAACAGAGAAGCCTGTTTGATCAAACTCTTCCATTATCAAAAGAGAACGTGGAAGAAAAGATAAAGTGTCAGACTTTGAGATGTCTCACAAAAGGGAAACATTTTCTGTCTAGTCTCATTATTGACAACATTCCATGTGTTCAGCTCTGGTAGTTGAACTGGTAATACTAGAGCATGCTACGGTCCCTTAACTCTTACTCACCTTGAAAATAATGCTTTACTCATGCTTTTACAGGATCAGTTATTCTGAACATAAAGGAAAAGGAAAGTAAGTATACTTCAAAGCTGCAATATTCAAGAGGAAGCATTTCAAGAAATCTGGAGTGTTTGAGAGCTTGTATGGAAAGATTACATTAAATCTAAAACGTCTGCAAAGAGACAGTTATTTGCTAACCAATTGAACTATGCAGAGTTCCTACAGCAGCACAAATGCAAGAGCCAACTGTGAGACACTAAATTACCTAGACAACAAATCCTCTAGTCCATTTTTAAATTCAACAGTGGAAGTGCACTATTCAATTTGAATGCTTATAAATTGCTGTGTATAATAGAACAATCATAACCTTTTACTAAGGTCTTGTTGCTCTCAGTTTTCTGTGTTGAAGCTCCAGAGCAAACAGGCTCAAGGGATAAGTCACCCTTTTTTGTTAGGTAGACTAAAAGATGTAAAGATGCTTAAAGAGTGCACTGTCCCAGCCAGCATTTGTCAGCTGATTTAAAGAAGAAAAGTATAAATTTTTTTACACAGAAAAATAATTTTTCCAGCAGTGTCCAACTCTACCAAATCTGCTGAGGATACTACTAGAATAAAGGAACAGATGGTACTCACTCCTCACTCTTTATGTACACTCAGATTCTATTGAGGAAATATTTTATGCTAAACTTTAATAAGCTCTGACTCAGCAAGTTTTCACATTTGAGAATACACTTTGAATGTTTTGTTTCTCTATGCATCAAACTCACTGTGACACTAACCTTATCTTTTCAATATTCTCCATTTGTATCTTGTTGCCATAATAAACACATCAAACAGGACCATTTTTGAAAAATAAGGCAGCGTTTCTCCCCTTTCACTGGAGCAGATATATTTCACAGAGAAAGCTGGAAATTAACACAGCACTAAAAAAAAAAAGCAAAAAAACCCCACGAAGATGACTAGGAAGAAAATGAACAAAGATTTTAAACTATTCAAGAGAAGAGAAAGAGAGCACAATAAAAAGGCACAGCTCATGTAGTTACTCTTGCTAGACTTGTTCAGATCTGGTTTGATTTCTAATTAAACTTTCTTGTTCACCAGTTCAAATGACACTTCTTGAAAGTGTTTTATATGGAAATAATACTAGCATAACAAAAAATTCTCTAGCCACCACAGTATTTAGTATTCTGCTGCATTTTCCTTAAAATAAAAAAAGCACCTAAAGTTGCTTGATTTCAACAGCAGTAGTCAGGCAACAGAACATGAAAGCAAGAATTCCAACAGCCATCTCTGAGTGGGCAGCAAGGGCAATCTATAAAAGGCTTAAAGCAAATCAAGGGAAAGCTGGGAAAGCAGAGGGAGGGAGCAGGATTCTTGATCCCATGCACAAGAGTCATTCAACTACTACAGAAGAATTTATAGATGTCACACATTAAGCCCTGAGTTCAGTAATAAAGGAATATCTAGGCCAACAGATCACAAGTAGTAAAGAAAACAGCATTAGATGGAAATTAGTGACTAACTCAATGGTTTTTCAAAGCAAAGTAAACTCCCGAGTCTTCTGCAAACTTTGGGAAGCGACAAGTTAAAAATATACTTCATCCAAAAGCATGAGCAGACTGCTGAGGTACACCACCCACTGCTTCTTCTTCTTCCTAAATTCAAGACACCCATTTTTTGGCGCACATGCCACAATACATTAAGGAACACATGGCATTAAGGGAAAGGTCCAAGTAGGATTTCTTTCCCCTCTATCCAAGAATGAGTTTGTGTTTACAACACGAGTGGTGAAAAGGGAAGTTTATTTCCTAGAAAGCAAGATCACAGATTTCAGCCTGCCCCAAGCAATATCAGTAACGGATGATCAAGTCAGATATTATGAAACCAGAATTAACTCAGCAGCAGATGGTGCCGTGTCTTTTCTTCAGCTAAAATGCAAAACATACCAACGGGGTAAAGTTTCAGAGAAGGACAAGGGGATGTTTGTTTAAGTCAGAGAGCAAAGAAAATCAAAACTAACCAAAAGATATGCAACAGGAGCTTTCCAAAACAAGATTTCTTTTGTAGCTTTCCATTAACAGGCTCTGTGCAGAAGAGTTATTTCCTAACACCCTGCTATTTAATGCTGTTGATAATTTCTCTTTTATTAGGTGGGGCATTCTTGTGTACTTGCAAACTGCTGAACTGCATTAACACAGCTACATATTTTCCAAAAAAAAAAATCTTTTACAGCTGATTACAGATGGATAATAATTACTGTCTGTTAAAATAAAAAAGGTTGATTTGTTTTAAGGAACAAATGGTTAGTACCGTAGTCTATTGCTGTTGCTTATCTAGTTATAGAATGATTTATGAGAATGCTTAGCAATGTATGGGAAGCATGAAAAGAGTATCTCCAGAGCTTATAATATATACCACATCATTACAGGCCCATTCATCTGGCATCCAAGGATCTGTTCATGGTGGGAAGCTTAAATACATCTGTAACTGTTTGCACAACAGCAGCCCAAGAAAAAAAAAAAAAAAATCTATCTCAGCTGCCATCAAAGTGATTCAAAACAACCTGTCTAAAAAGACAGGTTCCTTTCACTCAGTTCCTTTGTGTATCAAACAGCAGCTGGATCTAGCACAGAGGAAAACAACCTCACTATAAAAGCTTAAAAAGAAAATGCTTTTTAAAAATGTGAAAAGGGAGACATGACAACCAAAAGCAGATTCCATATCCACACAGAAACTAGTGAAGTAGGGAAAAACCCTCATAAGACAACCAACTAATCACACAGTTCAAGAACTGGGGGTATGAAAATAATTCAATACCAAAGCTTTGCAATGGGAAGCTAAAGTTGCAACGTATGAACATATTACATATTCTTGCCTAATCAAAAGTCAACACTATCCTAATGCCATGCTACACTAAGCTTTCATCGTAAAAATCTCTAATCTACACTGAATTAGTAACCAATGTGTTTTTCCAGCATACTTCACCTCCCTTTCGGAAAACCAGAAACAGAAGCTGTGTGGTTTTAATTCATCAGCTGCACTTATGACTTCTACTGTTACTAAAAATGTTTACCATAGATCCATTACATTTTGCACACAGTTTCCATACCTGGCTAACATTAACATTTCACTTTTGTGAAGCAGTGTCACAACACATTGCAGACACGCAGGATAGGTATAAAAGGAAAATTTTTAGACATCTAAAGGCAGAACTGGGTGCCCAGATCCTAGAGCCTCTCTACACATGTGAGGAGCAGACTAGCAACATTCCTGATCTTCACAGGAGGGATGAAACAAAGATGTCAAACACAGCACATGAAGCAGTATCAGTGAGGTATTTTGGCCAAAGCAGGGAAGAAGGCAGGTAAGACACGAACATACCTAGGATAATGAAAAGTGGAAACTTTCACTACTCTGTTCTTTACAGATATTAAACATGCCTGATTATAAATACCATCCCCTGAAGCTTCTTTGTGTTCTGTCCATTAGCACAGTTTCAACTGGGCTCCATCTTTCACGAGAACGTGCCCAATACCAAAGCTCTTCAGCTTCACCAACTGGTACTTCATGTTCTTTTTACTGTCCACTCCACCTGAGGTGTCACCCAAGCATGTCAAAGTGACTATTTTCCATTGACTACTGGTCAGCTTGTACAGCAATACATCTTTTCACATTGCACTTATTTCTCCTTCTGCTTTGATACAGCATCTCTAACAAATCAACACTGAACCTTATCATCTAAATGCACGAGGCCTCCACTGACTCAGAGTGGAACAAGGCCACCTTTCACCTTTGAAGGGCTAGAAGACAGACATTTCCTTCAACATTCTACATTGTTATTTGGACCCTGTTAAGGAGAAGACATAACAAACACCCTTACATGCTCTGTCAGTTACAGTCCCCCATACACCACTTCTGGTTAGACCTATCCAAACATCATAGCTCTCTGAAAGTTCCTTTGTTTAACGTGTATCCAAAAATTCAAAGGGCTGAAATGCAACTTTGTCTTCTCAGATCACCACGGCCAGAACACCCTAAGGGCATGGCCCCAAGCCCCATGGAGCAAGGACAGGCATGAACTGTTGAGCCATTTCAATGCGACCCAGCTCAGCTCTGGCTGGTGAAAGGGTGAAAGTAACTGCACACTTCTGACTGCAGTGACCCCACCCAGCCCCTTCCATACAACAGCTCTAAAGTGCAGTAACAGACCTAGACCAGTGGCTTTTGAGGATCTATATCTTACGTAATAACTTCATCTACCCAACATGCCAGAAGCCTACACACTGTTTTTTGCTGGTGGACACCAGGAAAGTGGCCAGAGACAAGAATTAGAAACTATTATCTACATCTTTTTGTGAACTTGAAACAGTTGCCTATGATGTTGATAACATTTCATAGCCTTCTTGTCAAAAGTTAGTCTTCATTTGCTGAAAAGCAGACAGAAATTTTAGACTTACCAAAATGACAGTTTTTCACATTTAAAAGAAAGTTCTCTAAACAGATAAGTATTTTCTATCATGGGGGCTCTCTGACTTTATCTGAAAACAGAGAATACACACAGTCACAGAGAGAGCAAAGCTCTTTGCCAGAGTTACACACCATCATCCACAATGTCCACAAGTCTTTCAGCGGTGGGTGACTAAAGAAAAATGTTTTTTTAATTGGGGAATTTAACATTAGTTACTGGATTATCTGCCAAACTATTTTCAGCTTTCATGCTTCACTAAACCAGAGCTCATCAGTACAAACCCATTATTACACTGAAAAAAATGGGCAGCAATTAGCATATAAGATGATAGCTTAAAGCTGGTGCTAATTGGAAAGAATGAAGTATTTTTCATTCCTGTTGGATACAATTAGGTGAAACAACCAGGTTCTGGAAAAACAATTTGCTAAACAATTTCAGTGAAGTCTATTCTGTAACCTATGTTTAAAGTCTAAGCAAATTCATGCTGTTGCAGTGTATCTGGCAACCACGGGGGTTGCAAACTAAAAGCTGGTCCAGCTGTAGAGCCAGCCTTGTTCAGAAACATACGTACAAAACACAACGACTAATTCATCACAACAGTGGAGATCATCACTGAACCAAGCTCAAGTTGCCAAAAAGAGCTGAAGAGCAAAACCAACAAGGAAACAGAATGTAATACTCATGATGCACAGTACAGCATGGCACCAATACACACTGAAATGCAAAATCAGTTGAATTATAGGACTGCATAAAATACACAATCAGAAATAAAAGAAAACCATCTACAAGAGCTACTGGTGTCAAAAAAAGTATTATGTATGCTTTTGTTCATGAATGCTAAAGAGAGGGGTAAATCTTGTATATGAATGTTTACTTTGCCAAAAGGAAGAAAGCAGACAGGAGGAAAAATGCAATCCTTCATTATTAGTGTACTGCACTCAGGCACAAAATGTTAATTAGACAATTATACTGCAGAAATACAACATTAGGGATTTGTTGTCAAGAACTACAGCTGGCTGACTTTAATTTACTTCTACAAATTCTTTACCATATATAACGCCTAATCTATTCACCACACACCTACAATTATAAATGTATGTCTACCAGTAGATTTTTTATTTAATTCTAAGCTGCAACAAACCTCTGTATTCGTAAGCGAACTTCTACATCACTATTTCTTTTGGCTCAGAACATATTTAATATTTTCTTGAAATGAGAGAGCAGTCTGTAAACCTGTAACACACCCTATTTTTAGGATCACACCTATCTCATATTTTCTTTTATAAAAATGCAGCCTAATTATGCTTTAGAATAGTACCTCCCTGAACATTATGTGAAAAACGCTTCAACAGATAGCACTCACAAAAGCATCTCTCCCAACAGAAAATTCTGGTGCAATCAGACTTTAATGAACAACTGCAGCATACTCCATGTTACCATGCAGGGGTGGTGCTTCTCTGTTTACTGAAAATGTTATTGCACAGTTCCCCCTACACCATGTATCAACAATAGCACGCAGCAACATCGCTTATTTCTACCTCCTTCAGAGAAAACAAAACAAACCCAAGAAATCACCCTCTTCGCCTTCCTGAGCAACCCTTGAATTCTCTAACGCAAGACTGTCCAAGGACCCACTGAGACAAACAGACCTTCCCCTAAGGTGTGATTTCTTGAGTTGTAATACTCCAAGTGAACCAGCATAAAGAAACTTCCTTAAAGTAAAGAAATAAATCAACAGACAGTATCAGAGTTAAGCCGCAAATAGTGAAGTACATATACATAAACAGACACAGATATATGCACACATACATGCATTTCTCCTCATGCCTCAATCATGTAAAGACATCTTGAAAATTGAAGCATCCACGAGCTAAATTGGAAGCGCTTCAAACAATAAAATAGTATTTTCACATAGAAAATCGAGAAGAGCCAAGAGCTCACTGATGAACAGCAGATTTTTATCTCTGATTAAAGAGCAATTTGAATTAACTGATGTTTTCAAATTATTTAAGCTCCCCTCCCATCCTGACTTCTACATAGACCTAATTCCTGCGCACTGTGAGCAGCCTTATGGGAGTCCATCCCTCTGGTATGTGAGGTTAGACACAACCTCCGAGGGATAAAAGCCTTTATCCTTCTAAAAATATCAGTGTGCCAGGATCCACTCTCGTAAAGCTCCGTGATGCAAACGGCATCGCCACAGTCCAGGGGCTGCTCTGCTTCCATGAGTAAGCACTAACAGCACCGGGCTATAATTAGTTGGAGTATTTTTAGGGTCACTGCTCAAAATTAGACAGAAATCACTGAGAAGGACCTCAGAATGGTGGGGGGCTTCCCCTCTCCTTTGGCTCTTTCGTACTGCTGTGAGGAAAAAGAGGCTCCGCAGGCGCCGAGGGGAGGGGACCGCCCCTCTGCAGGGAAGATGTGCCTGGCTGCTGTCCCCGGGCGGGTGGGCGCTGGGAACACGCCGCGGCCCCGCCGCCCACACCGGCCCGCAGGAGCCGCCGCTTACCTGACCGCCACCCGCACCGAGCTCTCGTCCGGGCCGGCCGACATGGTACCGCGGGCCAGGGGCACCGCAGCCCCGCCGGGAGCTCCGCCGGGCCGCGGAGGAGGTGGGGGCACTGCTGCAGCTCCCCCTCACCTCCTCCTCCTGCTCCGCCACCGCCTCTCTCCAGCCATTTTAGGCGACTGAATGAATAGGTAGGAGCCGCGGCAGTGCAGGGCGCTTCGCACCGCTCCTCCTCCTTCGTCTTCTTCTCCTCCTCCTCCCGCCCGCCTCGCTCCGGCCCGGCCCGGCCCAGCCCTTCCAGCGCCTGGGCGGGGAGCGCTGTCAGTCAGCCACCGGCGGGCCGAGCCACAGCCCAGGTCACCGGCCCCCCCGCCCCGCCGGGTCCGGCTCCTCCGCCCGCTGCAGCCGCAGTGCGTCAGCGGCTCCGCCCCGGGCAGCCGGCGGGGCTGCGGGCACTGTGCTCTCGGCACACCGACAGACACACAGACACCGCCTCCTCTACACGTGCCCCCTTGTACACACACCCCCTTCACACAGACACCCCCTGATGCGCCGTCTTTCCACGCACACCTGTTCCTTAGGTGGACACACGCTCCCCGCGTTTGCCATTGCACACGCACACACTCCCCGCTTGCCCCCGTACACACACAGCTCTCCTCACTCCTGCTCGCCCTTGAAGGCTCAGCACACACGCCCTGCACTGTGGGCGCACACGGCGCCTTGGAGGTGCCTGGCTCACGCGTGTCTTGCCGTGGCTCACACGGGGACACGCGTGGCGCTGACACGCCTGCACGCAGCGCTGCACACGCACAGCTCGTCCCCACGCACCTCTCCACACGGCTCTTGCACACGCAACGCATGAGGGCTCTGCACGCAGCTTCCAGGCCTCCCTCCTGGGAAAGAGGAGCTTATCCTGCTCTCTGGGCTGGGTCGTTTGCCCCTGCACATATTTCCCTTTCCCAGGCAGGAACGAGATGTTCTCCTTCCTCTTGTAGCCCTGTGTGGTCCTCACGACCCTCATGCCCGCGGGAACACGCAGTTCTCCCACCTTTCTGGCGGTACTGGCAGGTTGGTTTGCCGAAGCTGCTCCAGCCAGGCATCTCTGTTCTCACTTCGCTAATGAAATGCCTGGCTTTGAGCTGGAAACTGAGTGGGCGGATGACACTAATTTTTGATGCAAATAGTATCCTTGCCAGGAAAGAAGCCTGATTATTTTGCCCAAAACAATTCACATTCCTAAGGAAGATTTTCCATCAGAATAGGCCCGGGTTTGAATTTGTAATGATATGCTAAAAACCTTGCAGTTCTAGTTGTTTTGCTTCTGATAGCGAAGGTTAATCACGCCCAGGCCCCAGCCTCTGTCAAAGATGGGCAGGTGAGGTCTCCCAGCCGGATGGGGCCTCTAGCTGTATCCCTGAGTCTTTCAAAAGTCTTTCTTTCTCAGCAGGAATCCACTGTGTTATTGTTACTCTTCATGTTTCTCATAGTTATTTTCTCTGGTTTTCTTTACTTACTTAGAAATTGTCTTGTTTCTAGAAAATGGCCCACCTGGAAGCTGCTGTACAAACTGATGGTTTCCTTTCTTCTGAATTACACAGCACCAGCATTCAAATCTCCAACAGCATTTGAAAATATGGGGAAGTTAAGCTACATCCCCATATTACTGAGGAAAACTGAGATAACATTTATCCAAAAGGCAGAAAAATGGAGACACAGATAGTTCAGTATGAAATCATTGAGGGAATCTGGAATGAGCAGAACAAAGACTACATTTGCCTGAGCTTCTCAGCTCACTATTCTGTATTTGATGCCATAGGCCAGATGCCTTTTTTCTCCTTTTGCCATGTTATTTTATGGGATGGGCAAGATAGCAGATAAAGCTCCTACAGGTGAATTGTGTTGGCATTCATACCAAACATCCTCAAAATTAAAGTGATAAGAGTTTTGTAGTTCAGGGTGTTTCCATCCAGAGGGGACTGAACCCTCTTGACTGTGTCGTGCATCTGGGGTATTGTACTGATCTCTTTTAAAACACCTGCAGCCCACACACAGTCAGTAAAACCTTGTGGTGCCTAGTAAAACCTAATTGGTTCTGACAATTTACGTGCACCAGATTTACAAATCCAAATCTTATCCAAAAGTATCCAATGCATTTTATTCAGCTGGCACAGTTACAAGGTTAATGTAATAAGCATACTCAAGCCAAATTTATACTTTGGCAAAATCTTCCTGCATTTTCTTCACACAGCATCTTTTGCTGGGTGGGCCACAGTCCAGCAAAGCTCCTCCACATCGCATTGCCCATGCCCGTAAAATCCTGCTAAGTCAATGTCTCCAGTTTGCCATGTGAGCTGTGCTGAAAACCCAGCAGGGAGCAGCAGCTGCAGGATGCTCAGACTCAGAATCATACTCTAGATCTTTCCAGGGCCATTTCTTTTCTGGCTGTTGTGTGGCTATTATACATTTGCTTCATCTTGACTTCATCCAGCTGTCTCTTCCATGCTGAAAAAGAAGTTAGCAGATCAAAAGCCTGTCAGTTCTCCTGAGCTCATGTATATAAATGGGTTGGTATCCACAGACTTCAGACGTTAATGACGAAGATTTTTTTGTCCACATTAGTAAACATTAAACAATTTTGATGCTATAGTAAAATTACTCTAGTCTTAGTTATGGTTATTTCAGTCCTACAGCATTATCCACATATTTTTTATCTTGGATATTTCACTCCAATTCCAGAGTCTTCTGAAATTGATACAGCAAGTGATATTTAGCTTCTTACCATGTTTCATACAAATTGCCTGATTTGTGTCCATTCAGATGTAAAGCAGGAAAAATACGTAGGTCCTATTCCTATGCAGGATTTTTCTTTGTGTTCCCCATTTCCAGAAAACATACAACCCTTCTGTCAAAATGAGCTTTTACTTTGTTTTTTTCCCAACTTGTCCAATGTAAATAAGCAGAGTGCTATACTGTTAACTTGGCTGCACCAGGAAACTTACATCAAATCTGCTTTTCATTTCTTAGAATGTGAATGACCTGTGCCCTCCAGCATCCTATTCATCTCTTTGAAGGATTAACTTGAATAATTAAGGGCACAATATCTCCCTTTGTTTTGTTGTCTAAGTACACAGCTAAATTGCCGATGTCTTGTCTATCTGAATATAAAGCTGTGTAAGCTAGATGGTAACATTTACAGATTTGTCCAATCTCACAGCTAATGAATGAGGCTTCCCTAAAGGTCCCCTCTTCTCATGGCTACAACACCACAGGTACCAACCACCTCTGGTCCCTCCCTGATCAGCTGCAGACAAAAAGGAAACAAACTGCAAGGCTGGCGAGCAGGGAGGGAGTTTACAGCTCTGGTCCCTGCTCGGTGCTTAGAGGAGGACTGCTGGGAACACCCCTCATCCCTCCCTGGCATCCGTCCCGGGTGACGGCTGTCACACTTTCACTGCCTCCATTCTTCTGCCATATGACTCAGCACCATGAGCTTCATTCACCGGGCAACCAAACAAAACCCTGTGTTTGGAAGGGTGAGCGCTCTGCCTAACACACACACAGACCGCACACCCTGCACAGATGGTCAAGCTGCCCACAGAGTTCCTGTAAGCCTCAGAAGCTGCCCAAAATCACTGAGCTGCACACAACCTGAACGAGCCAAGCACAGCCCGCCTAGGAGTCAGAGCCCTGTAGGTGCTTTGACCTATGTATGTTTGCAGACAAGTTGTATCAGCTGTGCCTGTGCTGTAACAGTCGGGTTTGAAATTATCTAATTGAAATAGACCACTTAAAATGGAAGAGACCCCACTTCAATTTTTTTAACTGATAACCTACTGGTGCTAAGTAAGCCTATTTAATCAAAGTTTTGACTTGTTAGTTGCTTATTTCTTTGATCTGTTGGACATTTAATTTGACAAAGAGATTATGTTGAGCCATGGAGGTGACTCGGTTTCATCGAGATAGGCAATAATATATAAAGCACTGATTTCTGATTAATCTGTGTCAAATAATTGCATAATGACTGGTAGAAGGCTTCAAGAAAAGTCCTTAGGTTTTGTCAAGTGAAATTATTAGTTTTGTCAAGTCAAGCATCTGACCTGGGCATCTGCCCACCATTATGGAAGGCAGAGTTTCTTTCAGATACAGACAGCGGAACATTGAATATTCAAGTGCTATAAAAAAACAATATTGAAGGACATTACATCTTGTCATCTGCATAGTTCATGCTGTTTTATTAAATTCACACACACAAAATAATCAGCTAGTATATCACCTCATTAGTGGCTATTGTTTTTCTGAATGTATATACTAAAAAAACTATTCTTTGCCACATACAAGCCACAATTTATTCAGTGATTTTTGACACACCATTAAGCCTAAACATTAGGCAAATAGAATATAATGCATACATTATAATGAACAAAATTTATATCATATTCATTCATACAATAGTTTGAAAAATGGGGATATTTTGGCTCATGTAAGTGTCCACAGATTTTCTCTATAGCTTTTCCTTGTCCATGTCTGTCTATGAACTGTGTGACCCGATAACTCCTTGTATTCCCCTATCTTCTGATACAAGAAAGGTAACTGGACTCCTATGCAGCTGGGTTTCATGAGCTGTTGCTGATGGAAATTATGTCAGCAACATTCACGCATCAGCAATAATCACTCCATTTTCTCTCATAAACACTAAACTCTTTAACATTAATGTATACAGTGCTTTCTACTTGGCAAAGTGAAACTTCTGTTTGCATTTTCTGCTTGATGCCTTGGGCTTACATGAATCTTAGGCTTTTCCATAGTCATCTCTTGAAATATCTTCACTACAAACAAAACTTCTAAAAACTGTTGTGTCTTGGGTTTTAAGAACTTTCTGAAAGTAGTTTTTTCTTCTCTGACTGTCTTCTCTTTTTAAACTGCAGGTCTTGGAAAGCTGTCAAGCCTATAAAAGACACTTAAAATACCTTCTATTTTCTTCGCATCACTCACTAAGACTTTTGGTTAAATAACAATGAGTAAAGAAAAGTGTTAAGCCACTTTTAACTGGCGGGCTAAAATATGTAACAGGGGAGCCTTTGCTTCCCATAACTGTGGAAAAGAAAGCAAGCTGCTGAAGGAAATTATCACTTGGCTCATGACAGGATGGGGGGAAGTAATCTGAAAGTTGAGAAGGAAAAAAGGAGTGCAAGGTGATGTTTATGTAATTAGAATAACACCAGATAAGGAAAGGAAACAGACTGGTTTGGTACAGATGTTTGTGGAGAGAAGAAGGTAGAGAAACCAGAAAGGACAGGGTGGAGAAGGAAGAGGGATTTCTGGAATCAAAGCCAAGCAATGGCTCTGCAGGGTTATTGCTGGAGCTGATCAGCATAAGAGGAAAAGCAGCATGAGGCACCTCTGAAGTGAGAAGAAAGGAGGTTGGTGTTTTCCATCTACCTTTCAGAAAATGAGTGAACTGTACAGGAGAAAATACAATGAAAAGAAAGAGATGATAAAAGGATCATATCTGGAGCTGAGCAGCGGACTCAGATGGAATAGAACCACTACACTTGAAGAAAGAAAGGATTTCATTATGCATTAATGGGTTTTCACTCATAAAAAATTTACTGTGTTAACCATGTTGTTGTTAACAAAGCAGTACATTTTCCTCTGCTCCTGGCAGGCCAGAGTGGTTGTGTTATATAACAAAAATGTGCTTTTACCCATACACTAATTTATCTTTCTCCTGGGCCTAAGGAATTTGTAATACCTTTGTAATTTGTACTACCATAACTGCTGTCTATACTAAGATGGTTATATCAGGGTGATATATATTTTGATGTAAACATACATATTGTATTATATCCCATGTAGAACAAATACACAATACATCCCCACTGAACCAGTACTGCTAGAAGAAAATGCATGAAAAAGAGCAGGGCCAAAACGTACCTCTGGGGAAAATATCCACTATATAATCTTAGATTAATGATTCAAACCAGTGGATATCACTAAGAATGAATATGCCTTTTATGTCAGTGTGTTTTGAGGATTTATTGGTTAACTGAAAGTTGGGATGACCTGTTTTGCAGTAAAGTCTTGCAAATTCACTCTGGCAACTGGAAGTCCCTTCAGGTATTAAGGAAAGAATCTAAATAATGGAGATGAGGGAAAAAAAAGACCAAAAAATAGTCTTTACAATAATGTAATTTAGTTCAATCATTTATGATAATACTATTGAAATCTAGCACAGTATGAAGAATAAAATCAGTCTTAGCAGGACAAGACCTTACTGGGTCTTGGGGTTGTTAAAAATCTCCCAAGGTTGGCCCAATCCTGTAGTTCTTTGCAAGGGATGTAATCCTGTGGGTCAGAATCTTGTACTTCTAAGCCTGGTCCTTGGGCCTGATTCACTAATGCTTTGAAATAAACCCAATATGATCGTGATAGCTGAATGTTATGCTGTCTTCATGTTATTGCAAAAGACTACAGAGTAGTAACAGTGTAGCAGCCAGCTTCTTTGCATGTCTTACAGAAAGCTTGTACAGCTCTTTCCCTTTCTTGTACTGAGAAATTGAGGCAAGAAGGACACGTGAATCTCAGATGCCTGTAGAAGAGATGGTTGTCAAAAATAATATTAGGGCTGACTCCTGTGCCTGTGCAAACACTATTAGACCACACCTTAACGAGATGAATTATTAATACAAAAGCTGCACGGGAAATTAATTTCTGCTGCCTCTCACCAAAACCAGCTGTTCAGACTTGAATGTGTCACAGTTGCACAACATAAATTTTGCCTTAAGGATACAGTTACCCAACATGATGGATTTTTCATGATGTCCTTCCTAACAGTATCCTCACCCTTCCTCTGTCTTTCCCATTTCCCTCTTTACCACTGTGATTTCAATTTTTGATTCAGCCTTCTGGAAGGTCCTGAATGATAGGAAACCTGTATTTGTATGGTGAGTACAACATTACCAGTTCACAGGGCAGACTCCTCTGGATAGCATCCTCTAGGCAGCCTTGCAGATCTGCCCTGGATAAGGTAGAAAAGATATTACATATTTAAATGACACGCATCAAACTTTAGCACATTCCAGATTAAATCAATGATAAGTTACCCATCTCTGCTAAAAACTCCAGATGAAAGTAGTTCCAATGAGGCTGGGAAATTTTCTGTTTCCCTACAGAACCTGCTGATGACTACTAGCAGAGGTTACTTGCTGGCCACTTCTATTGTTACACATCTGTAAGATATGTAAACATCTTATCCTGCTGTACTGTGTTCCCAGACTCCCTCCCATTTCTCTGTTCACTACCCATGGAGTGCCTAAGACAGAGATGGTGAGTTCTTTGGCTTAGAACTTGTACAATATTTTACAAAATCCCATTTCCTAATTGGAATCCTTAGGCATTACCACAATAAAACCAATAAATAGTAATAACAAAAAAAAAAAAAAAGAATGGAAGGTGGGTGAAGACATGACTAATTACCTAAACAATACTTGGACCACAAGCCACAGGCAACATAGGAGCTTGGGGAAGAGCAAGTGGGTGGAGAGTTACCTGAACAACAGAGGGTTGGGCAGGTAAAGAATAGATATTGCAAGACAAAACTAAGAGTCTTTATTTTGATAGCATCATGGAATTTATAAATTAAGGGATGACAGCTGTAGATTAAGCATGGCACAGGTTGCTTTGCTCTCTCTGTGTGCAGCCTGGCTTGGCACTGTCACACAGACTCGTGAGAAAGAAGGTTGGTTGAAATGGTGGTATAACAAGCTGGGAGATGTGAGAAGTAGAAGTTCCCAAACAAGGTTTGCAGAAGGACCACGTGCTGTCCCATGGCAGGTGCAGCACCAAGCCTTACCTCCCCTTCCCATGAGGAAGGATGTGCTTCCATCTCAGGGCTGGGCTTACACTTAGGTGGAGAAGATGCATGCACTTATCCAAGTAGTAGCAATGGTTAAACAACTCCTCACTTTCCCCTGGAAAAATGCAAGAAACTTGTTTGTCTTAGTATTTATTTTAAATTATTTTCATACCACTCACTGTGTGTATATCAATTGGAAGCACTTAGGCCAAAAGATGATACAACAGTGACAGACTGAATTTTATTTAAATTTATATTTACGGACTGGGAGCATCGATACAGTTGCTCCTGCAATGAAAGAGCACTTCTTTTTACAGTGGGTAATGAACTTCCAGAAGTCGTTGCTACAGGAGGTTGGGAAAGCAGGCTATTAGCAGGCATATAAAGGGATTAGACAAGATTTGTGAACAATGCCTCTATTAGCAGATAATAAAAGGAACAGGCAGTTCCAATGTCTGTGAGCTTAGGAGACTGGACCAGAGGAAGAGGCCAGGTACACGTGCTCTCCCTGAAAAGTCTCTCCTATGTTCTCAGGCTTTGCTATTTGGATCTGCCTGCTTCATCTCTGTTAATGTTGTGCTGGGAGTGTGGGGCACTTTCCAGGCTCTGCTGGGGCCTTCAAGACCTGTGGCTCAGCCAGGGCAGATGGCCAGCACTCATGCAGCTACCCCAGAGCCATCATGGGCATTGGGCACCAATAGCACCTGCAGAACATTTCTTAATGCTCTGATGAGTTAAGCCCTAAGTGGTGCTGCTCTCAAAGAGGGCCAGAAACCGGCATGGTGGAGTTGAAAAGAAGTTATAAAGAACTAAAAGGAACTGGCTTTAACAAGCTGTTCACTGAGGATCAGGAAAATATAGATGGACAGAGACAGAAAATTCTGTTAATACAGTATGAGTTTGATAATTGTTTGGGATAGCATCAAAGGGGCTCACTCTCCAAAAAGTGAATAAGAACATGTATTCTTTATTTCAGGGGACCCACTAAAAGGAAGCTTGAACATCAAATTAGACATGACTTTTCAGCTGTCTCTTTTTCCAGCTGAAGGCTCTAAATCCATTTGATTCTGTTCATACCATTTCTGAGAACTTTTACTGCCCTTTTCTTGATTCTTCCAAATGTGTTACCTTCTGCCTGAAATCAGGAGACTGGACTGGAATTACACTCCATGTTAGGCTGTACCATGGATACTTACCCTAGCACAAGGATGTTCTCTGTTTTTCCCATTTCATTTTCAAGTCCTGAGGCTAAGTTTGTTTGATTGACCAGCACTGAGCTGTCATTCGCTATTCACCATCTAATATTTTCTTCCTGTATGGTAATAGTGAAATATCTTTTTGTTTTGTTTTCCCTGTTAAAAAAAATGAAAACCAAAACCAAAAACATTTCTGCCTCTGTCTTTGTGCTCTGAATTTCATTTACCACTTTTTATCAGAGTCATTATTTATTAGGAGATTCTTCTATTTATTTTCATAACTGTTAAAGTTATCTCATTGTCCAGTTTTTCATAGAAAATGAAGATCTTAAATATTATTCTGAGGCTCAGATAATCAAAGCACTGATGAAATTAAGGCTGTTTATAGAAAAATATGAGGAATGAGGAAGACCTGTAATAAGTGATAGACTGGTTACAAGGGAAAAGACTTAAATTAGCTCTACATGTGTGTGTGTCTTTGTGTATGTGTGTGTATATGCACGTGTATCCCTGGTTACATAATAGCCACAGAGCACATAACTAAAGAACAGAAATACCTGGAGGGAATGAGTGAAGAATGACTTACAGAGGAAGAGACTGTGATTGAGAATGCAGAAGGGAACAGAGAGGATCTCAGGAATGAAGTTTATTACAGTGATCTATGTACACATCCAAAAAAATCTCTTTAGGAAAGTAAGAAATCCCTCACTGCTGGGACACTGTAAGTACCACTGGCAAAAAAGGACCAGGAGCCACAGTAGTGTCCATTCAGAAATGGACACTGTGACCTTACTTGTATCTCTGGGCCCATGGACAATGACTAATCAACACAAGAAAGAATTCTGGTTTGTTTTATGCTTTTTCTTCTGCGTTTTCTGTTCTTTGAGTGAAGTCCTACTTTAACAAATGTAGCAGTGTAATGAAAGAACAATTCCCTCACGACCATTGAATAGTAATATAGCAGAGAAAAGAGCACCACCTAGTGCTAAGTGCTGTTTCTTGATGCTGAGGTGTCTCCACGTACTCTTATCTTCTGGATGTTTTGATTTTACTGTTTTCCTGCAGTTTACCCATCCAGAGAGGATCTAGTCCTTAGCATGAAGGAGTATCCAGCTCCTGATAAGAGTTGCGGGTTCATCAAGAGCTCAACAACTCTCAGAGTTTTGTGCACACTAAGGGAATGCCCTAGGCACCTAGTTAACATAATTGTGGTTATTTGTCTGATTCATTCAGGCTGGAATCTACTACCCTTACTCACCCAAAGGAGTTTTGTGCTCCACAGATAAGTCTCTCTACTTTCACTCTAGAAACACTTATGGGATAGGCTTAAGATACCAAAGACCAGTCTTCTAATGCTTGCACTTAGACAAGAATTCGTAGCATTTACGGTCTGATCCTACACTCACATCAAATTTTCAAGCTTTTCTTGAATATGTGAAAATTGTACTCTTTGTTTATTTGTTTGTTGTGTTTTTCCTGTTTTATTTGGGTTTGTTTGTTTGTTTGTTTGTTTGTTTGTTTGTTTTTAAATATTCAGGAAATCTTCAGAAAAACCACTGTTTTGCATGAGAGTTGCTTTCATTATCATGATGATAGATCATATGCAACCTTGATTATTTTTTTAAGCATATACAGTTAAAATCTATTATTGTTTTCTTCTGATTATCAATCCACATTATGTTAGTGTTCTTATTTTTGGTCTTCAAAGCCTTCTACTTTGTATCACAGCACTGAGTTTTCTGTCATAATGTAATTAAAATTTCAAAAGAAGACAAGAAGCAGGTAAATCAACTTAGAATGATTCTGCATTAGCTATCGTTATGTATTATTTAAATAGCTCCAGACTTGAAGATACATGTAGCATTGGCTATGTGAGTTAATTTACATATAGATGTCTATAGTAAAATGCCATTTAAATGGTCTTCCTCCATTAAAATTTGTGATCTTCAGTGACACGTATGGCAAGATTAAATGTCTCTAATAATGGAGTTATTTCTTCTTCCCTTGAAATTATGCATCATTCACCACCATTTTAACAGGCAGATGGTGAAACTCAGCTACTCAAATTCCTTCCACATCCTCTGATTTGCAAAGCATAGCTTAGCCCATAGAGCTTTTTATTTACCCTTTATAGTCCTACATATTTATCCTATCAGGCAAACTTCACCAGGTATAGTCTTTACCTGAAAAGAAATTCTCTGTGACACCTAGAGCTCTTTCTGCCATATTGTGTCTATAGTCTCACTGTTGCAAATATTGCCACCCACTAATGACCATTTCTTATTTTAATTTGTAAAATATAAGGTGATTAGTTTGGATGTTTTTCTTAAAAGGAATGTTTTGTTGTTTTGTGGGGGTTTTTTTAGTTTATAGGAACTTGGTTTATTCTTACATATTTTTGTCCTTTACCAAGAGAAAACAGCGGAATTTGTCTGTATGAGTATGTGTGTGTGTGTGTATACACATATATATATAAAATACTTTGGAGAGGACTGGCATTTTGCATCTTTTCTGTAGTGACAACTGTGGGGAGCATAGGAGAGTCTGTGGGGAGTATCTCATTGCACGTGGGTTTAATTCTGTCACCACACTCAGCAATAGAACTTAACATCTATTCATAGCTACACCACTGGCACAGTAATTAACTAATTACCAGGGACTAATTGTTAAAAATATGGTATTGCAACTACAGTGAATTAAATAGCCTGTGCACTTCTAACTGGGAGAGTTATGAGTTCATGCTTTTTCTCCTCAGGAAGCAAATAAACTCCTGAGAAATGAAACCAAACTCAGAAGTTCAAAGCAAAATTATGCTATGAGTAACTTTGCAAAGCAAAGCAAAAAGCAAAACTTTGCTATGAGTAAATCAGAAGCAATAAGAGACTCTGGCAACTGCATGAAGTTCAGGTTTATGGCCCCATGCAAGGAGGGTGTGTAGTGTCACCATTAATGACATACAGTAGCAGTTAAGGTCCCTGCTGTCACCAAGGGCCTGCTCCTCTGCCCTCCCCAGTCTGGCACTTTGGCTTTTTGTTTTAGAGGAAGCAGAGGTCACCAATCCTACCTTTCAAACTGAGTGGTGTTGGACTCCCTTTACACCAGTGCAAGGAGAAGGCAAGCCCTGCTCCACTGTGCCTGGCAACAAGCACACTTGTCTGTCCAGGCTTTGTTCCCCTGTTTGTTCCACGGGGTCTAGGGAAGGAAAAAAGTATACCTGTGTTAATGCCAACTTGGGAGAGTTGGTTATTCCCTAGGGACTTCTTTCTTTTCCCACACAGCATGCCCACTGTCAAAAAAGCTTGGCAAGGGGGAGGCTAGTTGCAAGCAAGAAGACAGAGTCCCACTCTGCTGTGAGTCCCTCTCAGCTTTTGCAGGAGCAAACAAATGGGAGCTATTTAAAAATTGCTACAGACCAAAGATTTTTTTCCCAGACTGTGTATTTGTTCCCAGTTCTGGTTTTGTTCTGTGTTTTCAATGAGCATATAATTACCATGAATTATATAGCAGAACAGGGTGTGTATAAGGCACACCTTGAACAAGCAGGTTCTCATTGGCTTGAGCAATGGCTTGAGAGGTGTTGTTTCCCAAGCACAGCTTGCAAACCCACGGTCTGGGAGGCCTCTGCTGAAAACTGTTCTGTTTTAAAACTTTAAAAAGTGACATATCATACCTCCTGCAATGACAGGGCACTCTATAGTTCTTGAATTAATTTACCATAGCCTCTCCTTATAACAAACATGGAAACATTAAAGATCACAGACTAAAATTATATTAAAGCAGACACAGATACTGACTGTCAATCATTTTCAGATGTGCAATAAATCCTTCTTTTTATGTTTGGGCAGGGTAAAGTAACCATCTTGCAGATTTCATCACCGTAGTTCAGTTTAGTCCTGAGATTATTCATAGAATGGTTTGGTTTTGAAGGAACCTTATAGATCATCTCATTCCAACCCTCCTGCCATGGGCAGGGACACCTTCCACTAGATCAGGTTTCTCAGGGCCCTATCCAACCCAGCCTTGAACACTCCCAGGGCAACAAGATGAGACTGACTAATCTGTAGCTCCTGATATCTTTCTTTTTTCCTTTTTTAAAAATGAGGGTTACGACTCCCCTTTTTTCTTTACTGACTAGTGGTAACTTCACTGGAACACCACAACTTCTCAAAGATGATGATATTGGCTTACCCACTCTCTCCACCTCAGGACCCACAGATGGATCTCATCAGATTCCACAGATTTGTGCACTTTCAGGTTCCTTAGATGGTCTGAAGCCTGATCTTTTCCAACAGTGGGTAGTTCTTCATTCTCCCAGTCCTGCTGACTTTCTCTTTGCATCATTCCTGAGTTTGGAGGAAGTGATCTTTGAATATTAACCACTTTTCTCAGGCTTATCTTCCCTCCAGGACTTTTTCTCCCATGGCACTCTATCAAACAGATCCCTGAATAAGCCAAAATCTGCTCTGCTGAAGTCCAGGATATTGAGCTTGCTGTGCACCCTGATCTCCACCCTGAGGATCTCAAACTCCACGCTTTCATGGTCACAGCAGCCCAGGCTGCCCTAGAGATTCACATTCCCCACCAGATCCTACTTGCTGCTGAGAACAAGGTCCAGCATAGAACCTCTCCTTGTTGGCTCCCCTGTCTATTGCAGGAGTTACCATCAAGGCATTCCAGGAATCTCCTGGATTGCTTATGCTCTGTTGTGTTGTCCTTCCAACAGATATTGGGGTGCATGAAGTCCCCGATGAATACCAGGACTTCTGAATATGAGAACACCCATAGAAGGGTGCTCCCTGGCCTGGCAGCTGTAGCAGACCCCCAGTACCATGTCACCTCTCCCTGCCCTCCCTTCAGTCCTGACCCACAGGCTCTCTGCTGGCTCCTCTTTCCCCCAGACCTTGCTCCATGCACTCCAGCTGGTCATTGGCATAGAGGGGAACACCCTTCCCTGTCTCTCCTGCCTGTCCTTCCTAACGAGCTGTCCCTTCCATTCCAACACCCCAGTCACAGAAGCCATCCCAGGACACAGGATCACAGCCCTGCAGGTGTGTGCACCTCTCTGCCTCCTCCTGTTTATCCCCTGAGCCATGTGCGCTTGCACAGGGGCAGTGAAGTCAGGTCCCCAGTAAAACTAATTCTGGTTGGAGTGTCTGGAATTCCTTTGTTCTGCCCTTCAGGTGCTCTCCTGCGGACCTGTGATTCCACTTCAGTGTCTGGGCATCTTTTGCTTTCCCTGGCATCAAACTGGTAGGACTGGAAAGGACTGAGGTTTCCCTCCCCTGGCAGCTTTACTTTAAAGCTCTCTTCACTCACTGGGCAAGCCCTTGACCAAAGATACCCTTCCCTTTCTCTGACAAATGGACCCCATCAGCTGTCCAGGTTTCTCAAAGTGGGACCTGTGGTCTAAGCAGCCAGCTTGGCTGTGACTCCAGTTCTGTAAGCATTTGTAGAGCCACCAGGTTTGACTGGCCCTTTCAAACTCCTTCAGACCAGGAGAACTGATGAAAAAAATAACTGCTCCCCAGTGTCCCTCACTCTTCTGGCTCTGTTGTCCTTGGTAACTCTTGTTACAGCACGAATTTGATACCCCTGTTACTCATTCTGTTACAGAAGCTTTTCACGAAGGCATCCTGAAGGCTTCAACATGCAAGGTGATTAAAAAAACTGTCAAAGACTAAGGAGAAGAGCAAATAACTGTCAGTCAAGCACACGGGTAGATGGAGCTCACCTACTTGAAAATCAGTGCTGCTGCTCCAGTCAAAAGAAAAAGTAACTGATTACCATTATAGGCACAAGACAAATACATAGGAAATATTTGTTGATATTTACTCTTCCTATTTACTTTTTTCTGTATGGATCTGATCAGTCTAATTCCTCAGTTAGGTTGATACAGCAGCAATTCATAATTTTTTTCTGGGAACTTGTTATGGTACCTTCCATGCTCCTCACTGACAAAGTAAAACACAATAAACCCAGACAGCTACCTGAATGGTGGTTAGTTCAGGTGCTAGATGGGGGCAGGGGACAAAGAAACCCCTAGAGTATTAAAGAGTATTTCAATACTAGTCCCTTTCACAGAGTTAAGGGTTTTTGACTGAAGACCAAAAGACAGTCTTTATGCTCTGAATTTCTCTGTTTACCTGGTAAAACAGTGACCACATTTTGCTGCTTGACAAACTGTGGGACAAATTTCTAACTCACTTCCTCTTTGCTCAAGCATGAAGTGCATGATGTACAGGCAGGCCTCTGATGTGTACATGACATCCCTGTCACAAGATACCCTCACACCAAACCCCCCAGGGATACTCAAGAAGAGACCAAAGTTTTCCTGTGCCCTTGGTGAGGTGCTCCTTGGTTGTAGAGCAGATGAGTGGTGCTGGCAACTTGTACTTTGCCATGTGATTACCAATGATAATTACCAATAAATAACCCCATACATACCAAAGTCCAAGCCACATTGTGAATAACTGGGGTTACAGTAAGCTGTTCCTATGGGCAAATTTTTATATAATTGTCCAGTATGATGGACATGTTCACACAGCTTCCAAACTATCTTTCAAATTAAGCTAAACCACTCCAACATGTGACAGCTCATTCACCTGGCAAACCCTCTCAAGTCCCATAGAAAGTTTGGCCAGAATTTGAGTTAAAGCACAAGGAACTGATGTAATGCTGCTTTTAGAGACAATTCCTGCCTCCCCTTGGCTAGGCAGCAATGTGTGCAGCCATGTCATTAGAAAGACAGAATTTTTCATTAAAGCCTTTTTCCTCTAAACCCTAAGTCAGGAGGCAGCAAGGATAATCAATGAGTTGTGCTTAAAACCCATGAGCCCAGAATCCTTCTACATAATAACACAACTCAATATTCATTACTATCTAATTTGCTATTCAGTCTTTAGCTTCTTGTATTTATCCAGAATGCTCAATAAAACATTCTTAACTCTTCAGGCTTTCCTGTATATTTTTTAACTGAACTACTACTTACAGAATTTCTTTTTAACCTGTGGGTCATGCTCTTTGAAATGAATCTGAACTTTAACCTGTTACTGTCATCAGCCACCTGCTAAGCTATCTTCTATTACTCAACAAGTTTTTGTGTAGAAAATACTGTGACTTATGTACTATAATACAACCTTCTATTTAGTTACATGTAAAATCTTGTGAAATTTTTTCTGGGAAGACTAAAATTTTCCTGGCTTGACTCAGTTTAAAGGTATACTCATAAAATAAAAAATAACATAATCTTGTTTTGTTTTGTTATATGGCATAAAGACAAAGTTATTTTTTAAAGTTTGTAGTTGGGCTATATCTTGTCATGTTATCTCATTGTTAAGAGTTTCAAATATGTGATGCTTTTCATAAAGGACAAACTCCTGCACACTCATAGTTATGCAAGAGTAAAATCTTTCCAGATTAATAGGAAAGTGTCCAGCACTCATATTCACAAAGAAAATATGCAAACTCAGATTAGCCACATAATGAGGGCTTTTAAGTCAGAAATATTAAGATAACAACAATCCAGTATTTGTTGTTTTCTAAAATATCTCTATTTTAAAGAAAAACTGCTCAAGGTGCAGCATTAGCAAACATGAAACCTTGCTCCATTTTTCTTCGTGAAAGCATCAGAAGTGTTTGAACTCTGCATTGGAAACAGATTGTGCAAGCCATCCCCAGCACGTAGAACCTAGTTTTGAAGCATGAAGAAACAGGTTTTGTATCACCAGGGAAATGGTACTGAAATATCTCTGGGTAAGAACAGGCGGGGAAACATTTCATCATGTTCTGTAACTCGTGGGTCCAGCTGTTTGTGGCACGTGCAGCAGCACTCATAAGAACACCTATTTTCCACGTTTATTTACACAGTACATGTGGCATGTCATGAGAGTCATATCAAGGCAACATCTACTGGAAGCAGAGGAAGAACTATGCAGAAAAGGCAAAAGCACCATAAAACTTTGCCCACTTGTTTCCCAGGCTGCAGCAAGCAGCAGGTTAGAAACACTCCAATCTTGCCATCATGTTCAGGACACAGTTGATAATCTCCAGGAAACACCCCTAAGGATATGCATGGGTGTAAGTCTGTGCTGGCAACATTGAGTGGTGCTGCATCTGCACAAGGCACATCAACAGCTCTCATAAATCGTGATTACAGTGGAAATAAAGAGTAATTTCACATCCATGTGGGCTTGTTGGCAGTCCACCAACAGCCTTCATGCACTTCTTTCCGTCCCACTCACACAATAGTCACCAGTTTTGCCGTTCTACCCTGGAGTCCCCTCCTCTGGATGATGAGAAGCTGGCTGCTGTGGGTACTCACATCATCACATGCCACACACAAAGCACTAGGAAGCACTTGCAGTCTGTCCCTGTGCCCCACACACTCACCATGTTTATCACTGGACCCAGTGGGTGGCCTGGGACAAGCGTCTTCCAGCACAACAAGAGGATGCTGGATATGCTGGTGTTCAGACTGAGAAATCATAGCATGCCAGAAAGGCATTGCCATGGCCATGGCTGGGTATGGCCAGAGCTTCCCAAAGGCATATGGGTGTCCCATAAGGACCAGGGGTTCAAAGAAGTTCTACAAATGGGTTAAAAAATAATCATTAAATTTTTCTTTGGCCTATACAATACCTGCTGAAGGGGTTGAAGGGAGCCTGGCTCTAATGATTCATTAAAGGTGGGTAGCAACCTCTCCTGGCTGTGGGCAGGCTCTTCTGGAGTGGGAATGAGGGCTCTCTGCCGTGGAAAGGGTGGTCTTCCAGCTGCTCCACCTAACCCTGTCAGATGGTAAGGGATGGGTCCCTGGCTGGCAGTCCCACCACACTGCTCCAGCTGGGGAGCGGCTCCTTCATCTCATTCTTGGTTGACTTCATGGCAGCCCTTGCACAATCCCTGGAACTACTGCCAGGCATCTATGTTATGTGAACACCCTCAGAGCTCTTATGTACTCAGCTTGAAATAGACTTCAAAGATGCACTGCTTCTAGTCTTCAAAAGAAAGTACTGCTGCCCCCAGAGGGGAAGCATTCCCTGGCTTCCCTCTTCCCCAGCTTTCCCTTTCCTCCACCACACTGCTGGCTTTTTGCTCCACTGAAGTGCAGCTGCCCTTGCAGCCTCCCAGCCTTTAACCTCATCCCATCAGCATGAGATAGGAGTTATGCTTCCCTCTTCCCCACTCACTTCCCCCAGCGCAGGGCCTTAGGCGGAGCAGCAGAGAGTCCTGGAAGTTATCCTTTTCCAGGAGCTCTGCAGAAGGACACCCTGGGATTGCTGCTGGCCTCAGCCCCACTCCTTCACTGGGGCCAGAAGGAAAAGGTGTTTAGGGAAGGCAGGCTGGCAGCTCTGCTTCCAAAACAGCACAAATGTTTAAGCTGGAACAGATCAGAGGAACTAACCTGTTTTCTCAACAAAGCCAATTCTCACCCTTTTTATCACAAATCTCCTAAGAGCTAGGTTTCACCCTGCCCTGGGAATTCCAGTACTGTGGAGGTAAATAAAGGATAAATATACACAGATTTTATTTTTTTTATAAGAAAATAAACAAAAAAGAACTTATTTTTAGTTTCACAGCCAGAGAATAAGGCCTGAAAATATGAACCACAGGCAAAGCCAAATGCAAAGCAGAGCCATGGGTGTGTGTAGTGGGTAGGTATTGCCTGTGCTGTGTGGCAGCTCCCTGTTCTAGGACCTTCACCAGCAACTCCTCTTGAGAAAGACATACCAGGGTGTAAACAGCTGTGCTCAAAACTCAGTGGATAAAATGAAGGACAAGCACAAGAGGAAAAAACTTAGAATTCCAAAATTTCCAATTTCCAAAATACATGACCTCCCCTGACCGTGTCAGGAGCATGTCCCTCTGTCTCTTGCCTTCAAACTCTGTGGTCTGTCAACACAGAGCAGTGTCAGTGTTCTCTGCAGTGGAAACCTGTCAGAAAGGGAGTTCTGACAGTCTCAGATCAGCTCTCTCTGGAAGCTTTTCTGGGCTAACCTCTTCAAAGTGCAGGAGGGACACACCATCTGCCTGCTGGATCAGAGGAAGAGTGTATGAGATTTAATTAAGATGATTTTGCCCTCCAGTCAGGCTGTTTAAATATTAATTTTGGTTCTCCTACCTCTTCCATTAAACTCATAAGCTAGAGGGAGCAATGCACCCTGAAATATTGATTCTGCCTCTCAGATGGCAGTGACCTACATTCATGGGTGCTCAGCCCATGAGCTGATGCCCAGGACTGTTGCTGTCCCACCACAGCAGACTGGAGGAATGATCAAGGTGCTGGTTTGGATTAGAGGCACAGCTTGACATTAATCCTTTACTTTCTTTTAAATGCACCATGATTCATTATCTCAGGCAGGATCCCATATCAGGTGCATTAGGAAAGCTTTGTGAGAGACAAGCTGAGATTGTTTGATCAAAGCTATGCCCTAGGCAACATGAGAGTTCTTCCCAGCCTACTACTGCTGGTTTCTGTAAAGGCAGACAGCACTGGTTTGAGTGCTGGAATTCACTGGAAGGGAACTTAGATGCGTTTCATTTTTTTCCCATTTTTTTTCTCCTTCAGCTTATCAGTCGCATCAGTCCTACTAAACAAGGAATAACTAAAGGCCCAAATTCAATTCATCTTTTATTTGCACCTGCAAAGCTTACATCATTCTCACTGCAGCCTTCCTAAGTGTGGCAGATGAGTATTCATCTAGGAAAATGTCAGCCTGGAAGAGATAAAGTCATGAAACTCTTGGGAAATGCCGTGGTTACTGAGCCTTGCCCACAGCAGTGCTGCTCTAATGAAGTAATGTAGTGTGCAAACAGTGGGGAGAAGAATTTGGGAGGAAATGTAGGATTTGTGAAAAATTTTGACTTCAAATCTCACCAAATAAATATGCAATAAATAACCAATTGAATAGTCGGTCACTCCCAAGAGCAACTAAGCCTCTTAAAATTATATTAGTATAAAACAAAACTGTTAAGTTCCTTCACAATGTTAGGGGCCATGAATAGAGTCACTATTTTATGTGTTATGCCTGAAAGTAATGACAATTTCTTAGCCTACTGAACAGAAAAAGGAGTTGTACATGTCATCATTGGAACTCACTATCAATAATCCTTACAGGAAATTACTGTAAAGGAAGCAAGCCTGGATTGGGAGCAAACCTTGGCAATGCTATGCTGATAGGAGTCTGCAAACTCAGCAGTAACATGGGTTCTTTCAAGTTCCTCTCTAATAATCTAATCAGTGCAATTAAGGAAACCTTTTCAGAACAGCTGAGTGATTGCTGACTGGTGACTCTAAGCTTTATGTTTCAAACATTTGTTTTGTTTAGTTTCCCTGACACGCTCTGTGTTTCAGCGGCAACAAATTTGGCTCCACTGCTCAACATTGTGTTCAACTCAGCATCACTTTGCTTTTCTGACAGAAGCCCACAAGACTGGAGTTTTAGCAGCCCAGTCCAAACAGGATTCCTGAGGCTTAGCATTACAACTGGAACAGGAAACCTGAGCCACTAAGACAAAAGAGACAATATACAAAAGCTTGTGTATTTG
The DNA here is from genome assembly GCA_018697195.1 of Certhia americana. Classification (NCBI taxonomy): domain Eukaryota; kingdom Metazoa; phylum Chordata; class Aves; order Passeriformes; family Certhiidae; genus Certhia; species Certhia americana. Next base: position 13,067,378 of record CM031879.1, on the reverse strand, counting down.
TGCCTGAATCTGGTGCTCAGTCAGCTGCAGGACCACCTGATTGAGTTAAAGAAGCAAGACAGAAGGTGAACTCTCCCAGGTCTGGAGTATTCCTGAATGCTCATGGAGCGCATTTCTGGTGAAACTCTCAGTCTGAAAGCTCTCTATGGCACGCAGCAGAGTTCTTACCTGAGCCTCTGTGGGTGAGGACTCATCTTCAAGGGCAACAAAGCAAATAGTTTCTGCTCACACACGCCTCATTCTTCAGAAGAGCATGTAGCTGTGCCTCTTCTGTCTTTACCCACAGGAAATCAAAAAAAAGCCTTGAAAAGATTGTGACAGTCAGATAGGATTAAAACACAAGCCCAGATAGATTATAGCCAGTCTAAGACCTGTTTGGGCAGGTGAGTGCAGACAGCAGAGGTCTGCTGGCCATGCTCTGGGCTGGTGTGGCAGGAGCCTGCTCTGATCTGGAGGCAGCCCAGCAATGCATTTCATGCAGCCCAACATTGTGTTTCACCTGGCACTGGGTAATGCAGGGCAGCTCCTGAGGGAAGAAGTGAGTGCCTTTCAGGGTGGGCAATGCTGACTAAATGTGCTTTCATGGGTGCTGGGGCAGGGCAGCTCAGGTCTGTCTGTACTTGCTCCCAACAAAGGCAGGAAAAGAGCCGGAGAGACTCGTCCTTCATGGCTCCAGGTCCTTTCCTCCCAAGCTCACAGTAGCTCTTCTGTGCAGCAGAGCTCAGCAGAGTGGTTGTGCTGTCCATGAAAGTACAGGGTGCTGCAGTCCTCTTGACTCCAGCAGCACGGGAGTTCCCACTTTCCTGCTGGCCAGGAGGGACTGGTTTGGCACCACTTAACACAAGCCATAAGATGCCATCAAACAACACCCTGTGCCAAACAGGCTCTTTCTGCTGGAGTACCCCAGCACCCATCTGAAGTAAAACCTGTCCTGGCTTCATTAGAGTCTGAATTTGTCTACTTCCAGCTTCTGCATCTCATTTATGTCTCTACAGCAGCATAAGGCCCTAAATTAGCAACATCTACAGCTTTAAACAAACTGAACCAAAACACTTTGAACATGGCCTTACAGCAGGCTAGGCAGATATTTAAACTGACCTAAACTATGTCCTAGGTAAGAACATGATTTGGGCCCATCTGGTTTGTCTTTAAGGCGCCCCTGAGAACTCCAAACTCCCCTGGAAATTTGGACAGGCAAAATAGAAGTGGAAGTCAAGTGGCCCAGCTCTCACCAGTACAGCTCCATCCTTGACCATTGTCAGAGCAGGGGAGAGGGTCTCAGGAAATCTACAGTGCCAGATCAGATCAATCAAATCAATTAAGAGAACAACTGTCAAGCCCATTTTTTAGAAAAAGATACTTTTTAATACCTTTAAAACAGATGTTGCCACTGGTTATGTTTTTTTTTTTTTTTTCTGGTTTGTTGTTTTGGGTTTTTTTCCTGGTTGTTAATTAAATCCTCTGCCAGACAGAAGCAGTTTTCAGTCCATGACTTGAAAGAGGAATTGAACCTCCCTTTAGAAGTCCCTGGAAAGAAATCCTTACAAAGGAAGTGCAGTCATTCTCCCAGGCCGGATTACCTTGCCTCCACTTTCATCTTGGCATGAAATACACTAATCACTCTTTTTTTCACCCTTAATAATTTAAGCAAGAGTGTAATAAACAGAGTCCTCATCCTCTGATGCTCAGCAATGAGCCACATGGCACATACATAGGGAACATTAGTGATTAGAATGGAGTTGAATTATCTATAACATGATTACAGTATAAAAATAGGCCAGCAAGAGTCAGCAACAGCAGTCTCCTTGTATGCTCATTTTGCACTAGCAAGGATATGGGAATTTTCAGAATTTTGCTTCTGTGGCTGCCATTTCATACTGCTTATAAAGGGATTTTGGTTGAAAAGCAGAGCTCAGACAAAACACGTTATTTAAGAACAGATTATATGTATCGGTTACCTAGAAATACTCCAAAGGACACTATAAAAGGCAATTGTGTGCTTCTGATGAAAATTGGGGGCTAGGATTAAAAGAGTAGTCTTTTCATAAGTCATACTTTTCATACTTGCTTTTCACAAGTATGAGCTGTTTAGGTTTAAATCAACCTGGCTTTGCAGGTATGAAGTGGTGCTGGGAAGTGTTTGCTCAGTGCAGGAATGGCCTGTTACTGTGAGTGTACATCTAAGCAGAACCCAGCTTTACCACTACCAATTGCTGTACCTTAGTACCTTGCATTAGTACCTTGCCAGCTGCTGCTTTTTAGCTGTGCAGACATTACTCCTTGAGACTTTTCCCCAAAGTGTTTGGATCTATTAAAAAAAGCAGATTATTACACAGTATTAGACAGGACCCACCACCTCCCTCTCTCTCTTCCAGCACTTGCCATCAAAAGCACTGCCCTGAATGTCTCAGCACTGCATCCATCCCAGTGGGGACAGAAAGTGGGATAAAAGGGTGAGAAGGAAGACTTAGTGCAACCCATATAATAAAGACAGAGATCTCCAAACACACCAGCACAGCAAATATCAACTGATAAAGAAGTACCTCATAAACTTGATGTATTTATAGGACGCTGTGGCTACAATTGAGAAATATTTTATCTGAGAACAAGAATATTGGAATTACTGAAGGAAAGTTTTTGGGTTGCTTTAAATATTAAATAGATTGGGTTTGCTTCAATATCACATAATTTAGGGTAAGAATAATTTCTAATTCCCAAAGACTCAAATCTTTATGAAAAGCATTATGAATCTGATCTATTTGAAATTAATCTCTAAAATCCAACAAATACGAACTCTCTTTCAAAGACAGTTATTAATTAATTTCAATCTAATTAACTTTTATTACCTTTTTTTTTATGCTAGGGTTGATCAAGAAATTAGTTGTCTTGAGTTTTCATTTGTGTTATCCTAGGAATGCTGTGTCAGAGACAGCTTGTCTTTGTATGTTTGATGACAATAAAAGGAAACTAATGTACTATTGCACAATTACTTTATTTCCAAGACAGGTTTCATTACTCTCTTTTTCTAACATCTGGCTCCTCCCATGGGCTCTCCTGGACTGCTTTTTCCCAGAGCTCATCCCAGTCTGGTGTCTCACTGGGAGCCCAGCCCTCAGTCTCAACAACCCAGCTGGCTCCTCAGTCCTTCATCAGCCACCATCACAATCTCTTTATCCCTTTTTTAATTACCTGTTTAAAACCAGATTGTTCAGACACATCAGACTTGCATTGAGTCAGTGCAGTATTTTTGAAAAGTCACTGTTACCCTCTCAGAGATGGTATCACATTAGGTTAAAGACACTAATTTAAAAAATACAAAGCAGGTGCAGCAGAATGAGCTATAATCAGAAATAAGACTTACAGAGAAAGTGTTAAGATGTTTTTCCAAATATTCTCCACCTAATAGAAAGTTTCACCTTTGGGAAGTCTTTGAACACCTTTGCTCCATTTCCTGAGTGCTTTTAGCTCCCATGATGCAAGTCTTGCTGTTCCTTCTCTTCTGGGAATTCCTAACCCTTGGGCAGAGACTCAGGACTTTGGCACTTCAAATCAAACCCATGGTACCAGTCCTCCTGATGAGAAAGCAGGAATGGTCTCCAAGGAGTGAATACCAAAGCATTTCTTGTCAAAAAAGGTGAAACTGAAGTGTAACCTCAGCTTTCCGCTCACCTTCTCCACTACGACAGTATCTGGTTTGATGCGTGAGCCCTAGCCTGGTCCTACAATTCACCCAGAGACCCCCCAAAATTAATTTCTCATTGCTCATGTCCTGGATTTCACTCTCTGCCAGTGCTCTCAGAGAGGCTGCAGTGGCTGCAAGGGAGATGCAGGGGACCAGACTCCAGTCATCCATAAGGATCTAGCTCTCAAGTGACCATCATTTCCAACTGCATAATCCAGGTCCAGCACCACACCTCACCATCCCCTGCCACACAGCTGGAAAGGGGCTGGACACAAGCCAGCTGTGTGTCAAGGCTGCTGAGGAGCCAACCATTGCCCTCATACTCCTTAAGAAAAGACTTGCCCCACTGCTAGGCCATTGTGAGCTCTAGCTTGTTGATTACTTGTGGCACTGATGCTCTATGCATAACTGTATCTTACAAAAACCCTAACAACCTTTGGGAGTGATGCTGCTGATGCACCCAATGCTGCACTGCTGACACGGTCCTCTGGCTCACTGCTTGGTGTATTCCCCGGCAGAAAGCCCCAGCAGGGGGTGGCAGCTCTTGTCACCTTCCTGTCATCAATCAGGTACCCACCAAAGGGGATGGCACGAAAGATGAGAAACCTCACAGCTGCCTTTGACGCCAGCCTGACCTAGGAATGAAATACTTGTTTTAACTTGAAAACGCACAGCATCCACCCTGAGCTTTGCTGCTCCATCACACAAACAAGGTTGGGAAAGGACTCCCAGAGCACATGCAGGCAGGTCCTGACTGCTTTGTGAATGACTCATAAGAAATACCGTAAACTGAAAGTAAATTCAACATGTTTTATTTGAGGTTGGAATAAATTACAACTGTAAAGCATATTTTATTGCTTTATAAATTGTCTGCTCTTAAAAGGCATTAATATCAAACATAAACAAAACAAAGACACATTTGATTAACAGTTCAGTTCTAAGCTTCATGAACAGCTCAGTAGGGGGATTTCTTTATATGATTGGCTCAGAAATTTGACTTTGACATGCATTATCACCATTCATAAGTTTGAGTGGACTGCAGATGTGTTCATTTGCTTTAAGATATAATTTTCTCTAAAAATATCTCCCATTTAATACCCAGTCGTTCATTCCCTACTCAAATACAAATCCCATTGCTTTTGAAAAATTTCTTTGAAACATATATGGGGTTTTCTGTCCCTGCAGAAGGAGGACTTCCAAGTCCAAACCAGGAATGATTCTGACCCCAAAACTAAGTGAAAAACAAACTCCTCCCAGGTTAAAATAATGAAATCCCACGCACAAAAATTGTGTCCTTTCATTCTGAAGATTCTTGCAAAAACACTTTTGCATTATCTGAACATACTCATGTGAAGAATTCGTATTTTTGTTGAAAAGATACTACCTGCCTGAGGCAGGTATGAATTTTGCTCATCGCCTGTACTCCTCTAGGTGCAAACAGACCCAGGCAATCCAGTCTCCCGTGAGCCCTGGGGGTGAGAGGGTGCTGACAGGGCTGGGTGTGCTCAGCACTGGGCAGTACCCAGTGTCTGGGAGTACACAGACACTGTGATGGGGTCTGGCTAGCTCCACATAGGTATGACAAGCAGAAAGGAGGCCAAAAAGTCACTTCCTCAGCTTCCTGGGAAGCCACAGCTCCTGAACACCAAAAAGGGAATGAACATTCATAAGCAGTTCTCACTGCACCACAAAAAAGCTTCTGCCAAGGTATCCTATTCCACTTTGACCCTCTTGCACTGCCAGGACCATGTGTTCCCCATGCCCTGGCTCCAGAACAGTGTCTCCTGAGCCATACCTGAGCTGAGAGCATGCACCTCTGCTAGGCTCGGCCCAAAGCAGCATAAAATGAGCTGGCCTATGCACTTAAAAACTCTCCAGAAACAGAAATGGAGACTCCAGTCTCAACTAGCCCTTGGAACAACACAGAAAGTTTGCAGAAAATGCCTCCAGAGCAGCTTCTCTTCCTGCCACGAAACTAACTTGAAAAACAATGAGCCACTAGTACTGAAATTCATTCTAAAACCAGCTCAGTATCACTCAGAAAGGTCTTGTTTAAAGAAGTGTTTCTTCTCATAGCAGCCTCTGATGTTCTTGCCATACCTACAGGAATGCAAACAGCTGAGTGAGATGCTAGAGTGTTTTACACTATACAGCTGAATGGGAATAGTTGTCTATTACTAGATCCAAGAAATACATGTCGAACTTCAAAGAAAATACTATTAGACCGATTCTGGTGTGATTTCAGTTTTCATCAAAATTTCATCAGTAACATATAGAAATTTCATATGTTTTATGCATAATCTCTTTTAAAAAAACCCAGCAAACGAACTTTCTTCTACTAAACAAGGTTTCCTCAGAAGAGAATTGTTTTGTGCCATGAGGGAGAGCCAGCTTTCATCTCTGTAAGGCATACAGCAGATTTCAGGTGCTGCAGTTGCCCACAATGGCTCCCAGCAAGTCAAAGGACAGGGGCAGAGCTTTGGTGGGATATCTGGAGCTGTGCCAAACTGGGCCAATTCTTCAGCACTTTTCAGTATCCCACTCATTCAGGCAGTGGATAACCCTGGTTTAGTTCCCAGCCACATATTAAAGTGCTTAATGGAGAGGTAGGGAACAATGATGCCCCTTCCTCCACCTCAGGTCCTGGCTTGGGGAAGGCTTGTGGAAAGGTGGCTTTTGGCTGCCTTGTGCTACCAGAACACTCTGCAGCTGGGACAAGGGTATACACATGGTGTGCCCTGATTCATATCATCTTAGAGAAATATCAATCAGAAACCTGCAAGCTTTTACACTCATCAGTCATCTCAGTTACACTCACTGAGAACAGATTCTTGGCTGACTTCTTTTTTTCCTTAGCAGTTATGAATTTTGCTTTGAAGATGAGAAAGGGGAAAGCTCAGCTTCAGGGAGAGGGACAAGCACAGACATTTGCAAATTAAAATGCCTGCACATGTCAGCCACCCCAGCAGTGACCTCCATCTGTGCTTTAACATCTTATTATCTTGAACCTTAATTTTTCAGCCCTTTTGAAGGTTCCTAGGAGCATTCCTTTCTATATCAATGAGATGTCTCAGGGGGCTCTACAGAAAAAAGCAATGAAAGAAACCAACTGTTGTCACCAGGGTAAGTTACAGGGTTACATTCAAGCCACAGACTCTGCAGGGAGCAGACTTGCTCCATTTTCTGGTGCAAATGCCAAACCAAGCAGCAAGCTGAGCACACTGAGAAGGAATATTGGCTAATGGTTAGTGCACTGGACTGGGATTTGGCAGATGAAGTTAATTCACCTTCATCTTGTTTTTGAAGCAGTCAGAAAAAAGAAACAGTTTGTATTAACTTCAGGATGCTCAAACATTTCCAGCTCAGCAAATGCCCCTAAAATATTTCTCCTCTCCAAACAGCTCTTAACAGTTTATGCACTGCCTTTCTCAGACTAAGAACAGGAGACAGAAATCTTCTAAGGATTCACACTTCTGGGGAGAAAAAAAGAACCAACAAACTTCTGGATTGCTACATCTTGGCTAAGGCTCATTTACCCATCTGCAAAACCTCTTACCCCTCCTGATCTCACTCCTGAGCTGCCCATTTACTGTGCACTTGCAGTCAGAGAGAACAGGAGCTCTTAAATACATTCACATCTTTATTTCTAATTCTCCAGCTTTTGCATTCAGCAAGGCACTCAGGCCAGCACCGTTTCAGGCAGTTCGGTTAAAGCATCTTCTGACTGATTGGGGACCTGAACTGAAAAGCTGATGGGACAGTCAGTGAGTGCATCTGAATGCAAGGCTGTTAACCAGTGCATTTGCTCACAGGGAGGGCAATGTTCAGCAACTCCACCAAAATATGGCAGGTATATTAATTAGTGGTTACCAAATGCTCTAACTTTTCACAGACCTTTATAAGTGCTGAGCATTTCATTTGGCAGGACAGCCATGCCTGAGAATTCAGCGTATTGTTAGAAACTACCATTTCCTTCTCCTACAGTCCTTCCCATCACAAAGCGTCTCACAGAACAAACAAGTGTCTATATTGTGATTATGCCAATGGAGGAACTGGGTCAGACATGGATGCCAGCTGGATTGGACCCGTAGAGCTGATGAATGATTTAGTCAAGCGAAAACTAAGTCACTTGATGCCAGGCCCAGTGCTCCATCCACACCACCAGAGGTTACCGAGTGAGGGACATAAATAATCCCCTGAAGGAACTGATGTATCATGAAGGGCAAAGAGCCTCTAAAGCTATGTGTAATGGCATAAAGCACAAGTAAATTACATGTTTAGCTCTGTCCCTGCTGCTCTGTCATGAGGGCAGTGGGTTGCTCAGACAGTTGTCTTCTGGTCAGCCTATTACGTTATTTCCTATGGAAATGCAGGTAAAGGCATGTATACTACGCAGTAGTAGAACTGAAGTCTTGTTTTACATGGGCTGAGAGAATGTTTCTTATACCCAAATGAGATTTTTGCATGCATCTGCATACTCACCCAGATACTGCCCCTGCTGTGCTCCATGCCTGAGTGTCATGCCCGGTTGCTCTGCGTAGCAGGCATGTCATACGCACACAGTGACCCGGTACAAGAGCACATTCTGCAAGCCAAGTCTCAGGCAAAAATTCACCTATAAAACCTCAGTTTGTTGGTCGTTTCTTGCAGTGAATTGGGCTTTCATTAAGAATTAACATAAGCTGTAATGACTAATCTTATACTATGTGCACTTGCTTATTTTCTTTTCACAATTCAACCAGTTTCCTCCTTAATACCAAAACACTAAAGTCTTACATAGCATTCAGAGCATTATTTCCTGCTGGCTGTGTTTTGCTATGCTCTAAGCCTCTGTCACAATGCATGCAAAGGATAATGGCTGAATTTGTAATGCTTTTAACTAAAAAAATACTTTTAAAAACATAAACCATAAATTATTTATTCCTCTTTCTCCATTGTTTTAAGCACTGAATCTTCTCCTAAGATTTTACACAGTTCATTCAGTCTCTGCTGCATTTTAGGAATTCCTGCAAGCTGGGATTCCAGTCTCTGTTTTTCCTCACTCAATGACAAACGGATAGCCGTGTCCAACTGTTCGAAACGCCAGCCGCCTTGTCCATCAAACTGCAGCAAGTGAGTGTGGTACTTCCTGCAGTGGAAATTAAAGCATTAGTAATGGCTCAGGGCACAGATGGTTTGTTTTTGCATGCAAATTTGGATGTATGTGTCTCTTTTCAAAGGTGCCTCTTAGGAATTTGAGTTGTCCAGTTCTGGATCACTGGGTAAGACTTTTTTCAATGACTTGACAACCAGGACACTCTTTCATAAAGGATTTGGGTATTTCAAAGCCTGTCACCAGGACTGCCCTGAAGGAAGGCCAGTAGTGAAATTCAGTGGGTGCCAGCTGGAAGCAACAGCACTGGTGTGGGCTCCCAGCCAGGGCAGTCATTGCCTCTACAGCCCACATGGCTGGGATCTGAGCCCCTCACCTTTAGGGATGCTGGCAGGAATGGGCAGCAGGGCCATGGATGGGTCACTCATCACCTGCTGTCCCTGGCCAAGGGGGTGGCTCCCACTTACTGCCTCCTTCTCAGAAACACTGTGGCTACAGTTGCCTTCACTACAACTCCATCAGATGCCTTTTTCCCCAGGAGCTAGAACAGCAGCATCAGACAAGGTTCATTTCTCCATCAGGGATTCTAGTCCCAGTTTGCTTTATTCACCTCCCTTTCTGATAGATGTCTTACCTCCTTAGCAGCAAAAACAGGGAGGCAGGCATGATGCACCTGATCCTACTGATAAAACTCAACTTTCTTCAAATTACATTTCAATTTGTTCCCTTGTGTCTTATCAGGTTGGCTAAAGGGAACTTTATTCCTAAAACATCGTTCAGTTTGCAAGGGGCCAAAATAAAAAAGTCTGTGTAAGAGTCACAGATCTTTCAGTGAGTATCAGGGTGTGTGCACCAAAAATATTCAAAGGTGTACATGTGGAGTTTGTCAAGACCTGACAAAACATTTTTCAGGAGGTACCAGAGGAAGAGCAGAGAGCTCCCTCAGAGCTGCTGGTATGACTATGTAATTTATCACTATAAATTATAGAAGGTAAAATGCATCATAAAACACTGATTATACATCCCATCCAGGGAATGTGACAGTTTTAATAAATTCAATGGCTTATGACATGGGACTGAAAAGAGACTCATCTCCAGACTAATATTCACAACTTCTTGCATATTATCCTTTGTGATACCAAATGCTTAACCCATCCTCCTCTATTTTTCCCCCACCAAACTCCCAAAAAATCAAGAAGCTAAATGCTGCAGATAGAGAACACAACTGTTAAAAAAAACAGACATAGTGTTTCTGTGGAAGAACACAGTATAGTTTAACCACTAGCCACGTTTCCCATCTTCTCCCTGCACTGGTAAATTTCCCCTCATGTATTTGTCACCTCTACAGAATAACCTGGTGATACCTGTTGTGGCTGTGACATACACTAATGAATTACCTCTTACGCATCTGCATATTAATAACTTAAACACATAAAAAAATAAGAGGGATGAATAAATACCTTTCAAAGAATGAAAAATATCCATGCTAAATAAATTTACATCATTACTGTTGTAGACACTTAGAAACTGCAGTAGATACTGACTAAACAACTGCCCCTGTACAAAGAATAAAGGCTAATCCACTGCTTGTCAGAGAGCTAAAAGCAAGTACCATGATAGAGCCCTGAATATACTTACCAAAGAGAAGGTCTGTGTGTTATGGAAAGCAGGGATATCCCAGCAGCTTTTGCAGCTTGGAATATCTTTCCTTCGACATCAATGCTTACAGCACTTGTACATTCATCCAGCAATGCATACTTCGGCCTTTTAAAAGCAGATAAAGAACATTACTCTTCTAGGTTTTGGACAGTATTCCCATGTACGAGGTTTAATTGAAAGAACAACAGGAAGTAGAGAGCTATTTTTGCCAGACAGCTGTCTCTTATTTACAGCTGGAAGCTGGCTAGAAACATCATGAAGTTTCCATGTATTATTCAGGTGAAAAGACAACTTCCAGGAAAAATGGGGTTTATTTCCTGTCCCATTTGAGTACACACTGATCTAACTTCTATGTCCTAGTCTGACCTAGTAGTATTTTGTACTCTCATCAAGTTATGCATTACCTAAAGCCAACTCAAAGCTTCCTATCCACTGCTATGTAAGGACTGGGCTGCCTTTCTGTGCTTGCAGTCTCCAAAATCAAAAGGTTACAGAGCTTGGCTTTCAAACTCCAAGAGCTTCTTGCAACAGTCCATCACACTTTGGCAACATTTGTAGGAGGGAAGAGGTTTGTGCCTGAGATGTTAAAGAAAGAAATATCTGAAAAATGTAATACTATGTTGTCAAAAGCAAACCTTAAGAAGCACTACCGAAAGCAAAGGCAGAGCTTGTATAAATAAACAAAATTTATGCAGGTTCCATGCTAGACAGTGTTGCATATTGCATGCAGATTATAGTCTACTACTGTTCAAACTGTAACAGGAAATCTACAAAGCTCTTTCTCATTTTCAAATGCTTCTTAAGGAACGAACCATAACACTTACCTGTGGTAAAACATCCGGGCCATGCCCATCCTTTGTTTTTCTCCTCCTGATAAGACATCTTTCCAATCCATGATGGCATCCCAACCTTTTAAAAAATATGCAAACAAAATGAGTCAGGACAATATAAGTTTATGAAGGAAATGCAGCTTCACTTGCAACACCTCTGCAACATGTAACCACAATCATAAAGAGCATTTCAACTCTGGAAGAGGCAGCTCAGGCTACTGAATCTCATCTTCTGAAATACCTCAATGCCTATCCACTGGAAAAACGTCCCTTATATCGTGACAATTTTGAAAGTGGAATTTAGACTTTTTGGTCATATAGTCATATTGTCAAAAAACTTTACAAACCATCTCTTTGAAAAAAACTCTTTAACCTGCATATAACTAGTAATTTTATTCTGTCATATTTGTTTCATGGAACAATTCTCTATTTTTTCTTGAAAGGTATGAATGGAAATTTAAAGGCAAAGTAAAATAAAAAAAGTGTAAAAAATAAAGAACCTTGTCAGACTGCACCCATGACTGTGGGCAAAGAAAACTGTCAGCAAACCCAGCAGAAACACAACTGCAGACACGATATCTGTATGCACAGACAGGCAGTAAAACTGCAATCAGACAGAAGAAACTTCTATAAAAATTTCCTACTACCTTGTATTTAAAAATAAGCCACAACTGCTATAACATGGGCTATTCTTATTTAATATTCTGCATAGTCCCTAACTGATTTATTTATCACTTTCAGGTACATGCAACAGGAGTGTGAGGCATTTTATCTGTGATCTTACAGCAGACTAGTGTTCTGTGAGTACTTGGGCATGATTAATTCCTCCTACTGAAAAAAAAAAAGTAACAAATTACTTACTGAAAATAAGTATGAACAATCAGTTCATACTTTCAGTTGAACAATCCAGATGGATAGAGTACATACAAAAACATACAAAACAGACGAGTTTTCAAAAAGAAGAGTGTGGATATAGCAAAAAATCTGATTAGACATTTTTCTCAACAGATCATCTATTTATGAAACAAGCAGCTGAAGTGGGGCTGAGAGGAAGAGGACATTTTTTCAAATGACCCCCAGAAATACTGTAACTAAAAAGTTAATAACACAGCCAAAACCCTTTTCTGCCACTGCCAAACTTAAATATTTGTCAGAAAATACTATAAGTAAGATAAAGCAAGAAGCGTGGGCTGTGTTATTTCTGATACTTGAACAAATGTGAGACAGTGGGGTTTGTGAAGGTGCAGGAGGCTTGGTACTGCTCTGCCCATGCTTGGTGCTGTTCCAGGGCTTGGCAGGACTGAACAAAACATCAATGACACATCTGATGAGTGGCTGTGTGACCAAAAACATTAACTGATAGTGACAGAGACGAAATGTCAGTATTTTGCTCTACATAAAATTAGAAATATAATGTAATGATTTTTTAGTAAGTATTTATAAAACGAGATTTAAAAACCAGGCATACACAAGAAAGACAACACCTTTAGTGATCTTGTAGTTTTTTCCCTATCTTCTTTCCATTCTTTTCCGTTTAAGGATGCCAGTGTGTACCCTCCCAGGAGCACAAACAGTGCTTTCTATCAGCATGCTCCCAACAAAGATGGAGTTGTATAGTGGTTAACTGAATCACGATTTGGATATACTCTGGTAAAGGGAACAGAAAGGCTGCTATTGCTGAACCATCCCAGCACTGGGACCTCAAAGAGAGCTGGAGTGCTGTTCCACTAACACCTCAGGCTTCCAAAAAGCACTGTAAAATACCTGGAGCCCTCTCTTTTGGCAAAGGGTTCTAGCAAGGGATGGGAACGGTTCTTCACAAAAGCCATAGAAACAACTATGCTTCTGAAGACAACATTTAAGCTGCTGCTTATGTTCTGCTATTTTTAAGCTGAGAACACAGATGAGCTTCAGGACCTGGATCTGAGCTAGGGTGTGGGTGGGTGTGCATGTGTGCACATGTGCCTGGGGAAGCAGTGCCTGTGTTCATACAGTTTCTTCCTGATCAGCTGGTTTATAAAGGCTTATTAAAAGACAAAAAGGGAATGAAGTTCAAAAAGAAGCACCCTCTTGTCAGCAAAATAATTATTTTATTTTCTTTAAATGTGTAAGATTTAACCTCCGTTTACCAGGCTACAATCGTCATCTCTATGGTTATTCCAGCTTACATTTTAACTGAATATGACATGCATCTTGTCTCTTCCTGCCTAGCACCCTCCCTGAACCCTCCTATTTTCCACTTGAAATGCCTCGAACAACAGATAATGAAGTGTGCAATTTTATATTACCCCTTTAAAAAACTCTTTCTTAATGTCTAAACAATTTCATCTGAACACTTAGGCATTGTAGCTCACAATAAATCAACCCCCCCTTGTCTGTGAACAATAGTGCACCTACTTGTCTGCTGTTTCTTCCTGCTGACATGGCACAGGTCAGTGAAGGTAGTACTTAAGTGTTCTGGAAATATCAGCCAAGTCAGTGGCTTAGGTCACCCATCCACTTCAGAAATGAAGAAATTAAATGGCTCATCCACAAATGCAGCACAAATATCTCAGTGCAAGCACAATCCTGACCTTTAGAGTCCAAATTACTTGCCCACCTTCTTGCTATAACTTTTGCAGCCAGTAAGACAAAGAGCATGTTTAATGCGCTGGGGCACAGTAACAGCAGCAGAAATACATACAGGTGCCAGCAAAAACCAGTGCTAGCTTCAGGATAGCAGCATTTCATTTTCTTGCAAGGCTTGTTTTATAATTCCTTTAATGTCAATTTTCTGAAGGAAAATGCAAGCTGTATTTGGCAAAACCCAAACGGGTTACTCCTGGGACCCACAGCCCTCTGTATCCTTCATCCTTGTGAATCCTTGAATTTTTATGCAAGCATTCACCTGCCATGAAAAGATAAGCTTAAAAGTTCCTTTTCCAGATCTACATTCCAATGCATCTTATCAGACATGGACTGAAGGACAGAAGAAAGGCTAATATAGCAGACCACAGGTAGAGAGAACACCCCTGATGAGTTTTTGGGTGTGGAAGCCTCTTTCAGTGTATGCAGAGAGCCCAGTGCCATGCAGGAAGAATATTCAAGGACAACCCAGAGCTGAGTAAGGAACAAAGAGCCATCGATTGCATGAGCCCCAGCTCAGCATGACACTGCAGGGATTTATGTATCTGGATTTCAGAGCCACTGGAAAAGCTAGCAGAGCTCTCCAGAGTTCCTGCTGGTACCAAATAACAAAAACAAATCCAGGGCTAAAGCAATCAGATGAAATAATCTCAGAGAGAGGAAATGGGTTTGTCCATCTGTTTATACATAGCCTAACACAAAGGCTCCCTGGACAACACCCAAAGATATGACAAATGTGCAAAATAATGAGGAATAATTATAATCTGGGGTGCTGAGAAACCATAAACAGGTTGAACTTGCTCAGTAATGTCATCAGCCCCAACCGGACAGGCCCAGTCACGCATGCACCGTGCAGCTCCTCTCCAGTGACAGGCTGCAGGCAGCCTAGGGCTGCATCTCCACTGACACTTGCTAAATATACACAGATTTTCAAAGCAGGTCAGAAGGAACTACTTTATGTATATGTACTGCATATCTCTGTGCTTTTAGCCCCCATCTCTGGACATGCTTTTTCACCATACACGCTGAATACAACCTTCATTTTGTATGAAATTATGGTTCTGGTAGAGCTAACAACTTTGCAGATGTTGATGGGGGCACCTTATAGATAATAAAAAAGTAAGTAACAAAGCAGCGTTCATCTAATATGCAGGTGGTGAGAAAAACATTAGTGTGGGCCTCAGTGGAAAGGGAGCTCTGCCCCCAGCAGCAAGGGGTGCTACTGCCAACAGCCACTGCACTGGGTTCTTCGAGGGCTTGGGCTCAGGAACAGCCAGAACAGTGCTGGGGAGGGGGATTGTTGTTCTGGTGGACTTGATGTATTATGTTGATACCAACTAAAAAATGTTTCATGAAGGTAACACAGAAGCTAAATGCCAAATTGGGCTGTTTATTTTAGTTACTTCTAACTGGGTCAAACCTTAATGCTAAAAAAGAGGAATTTCTGTCATTGGCAGCAACAGAAGCAACATCAGACACAATACTTGGAATGCGGTGATACTTGTACTGTTGTAATGTGGCAGCAATTCAGCCCAAAACAATAACATTATGCCAGAACAAATAATTTGAGTTAAAGTTAAGCACCTCTGGCTTCATGTGAATTTTTTATAACTGCCCACAAAGAACAGAACACAAAACTGCAAACATATGACATTCGTGATCAGTTAAAGCACAGGAGGTTTACATGAGATTTTTCATTATTTCAGAAAGAAAAAAAATTCAATTGTAATAAAAATATTTTTAGTTAAAAAATATTATTTGAAACAAAAGAACAAAATAAAAATTTGAATTACAAAATATGAGTCTATGTATAAACAAAAAATTTCAACTGTTTACTTTCAGCAAGCATTTCTCTGTCTTGCTGGTTCAAAAACCCCCAGAACATTAGTCTTTGTCCCAGACCAGGGCAGCTTTAAAAAATATCTAAGTGTAGGAAATCCATGTAATGCGTCAAATCATATGTCACAGATTTCCTCTCTGCTCTTACCTTGGCACTTGCCTCCTGTAAATGCCCAAAAAGAAAAGTGGACAAGTAAGTATATTATGGTCCTAAAAACTTTCTGGTATGTGGTAATCTCTCTCCTTGTTTTCCGGCTTTGGCCACTTCTGTTGCTTTGGATCACAAAGCACCTAAGACATGTTTTTTCACATTTGTTTGTGCAAACTTTTGCACAGTGTGCCCTTATCCTGAGCTTCAATATAGCACCAGTGAACAGTAACAGTGTCCTCTAGACTTTGTAACAGATTGTGTGCATTGTGCATGTGTAGTCAGACAGGCAGAAGAGCAGTAACAGGGTCAGAAATAAATATTTTCTTTGGCACAGAAAGCAGCATGAGACTGATCCAAACCTGGGGTTTCAGTGACTGTAGTCAAGGCATCTTGGACATGGGGCACAGTGACTGCCCCATCACCAGTTACACACTCCAGCTGCAGGAGTGCATGTGCACTCAGAGACTGCTGGGGGGGTGGCTTTGGCCACCAAGGGTCATGTGTTGTGCAGTCCAACCACAAGCACCAGCACATAGTGAATGTGCACACTCCACAGTGACTTCTTGTCACTGCCACTGCTCCAACTCTCCCTGCTGCCCATTCCAACATTCCTGCTTGTTTTTCAGCAATCTAGGCACCTCACTTAGTGAAGTAAGTGACTCAGGAATAACAGGTATAGTTGTAGTGTAAGTGTAGGAAGGGGAGGTCTTCTCTTCAATTGTTCCAGTCACAGAGCTTAGCTCTGCCTACTTTTTCTTGTGTTATAGGATCAGATTTGAATAACATGAATCAGAATGATGGCAGATTCTTATTTTCTATTGCAACAGTCATTATTACATTCTTAACAAAGAAGCATTAACCCATGGTGGAGAAGTATCTTTAGGTATACAATTGCTGTTGTAAATTATTACTACTTCCCACTCTAAAATGTGCAGAAAAGACTCTGAAGTATCCACACATACTTTAACGCCCCCCTCCCCCAGTTTCTGCCTCTTTAACAGAGCAACAGGCTGACATCCAGGAATGGGAATTTAAACATTCTCTTGGGATTCCCAATGGCTGACTCTGTGCTATCAGAACAATCCTGAGACTCACCAAGCACACACAAGGCAAAGTACCTGATCAAAACCAGCACTGACAGCTGGCAGAGAAAGGCAGGGTATATTCAGCATACCCCTTATAGGGGTCTGAAGATCCTTTTTCTTCTCCCTAAATGTTACCAACTTTGTCCAATGTCTGTTTTAAAAGCATAATTATGGGGAGGAAACTGAAACTAGAGATTCCTGTCTGATAGGAAAAAAAGGATAAAAATTTTGGCTGTGCTTGGGGGAAAAAAAGCCATGAAATGCCCCAGTTCCTTAGATTCGAAAGAAGCCTTTAGCATCTTGATATTTATGGTGCCAGAATAGATATAAACACTGTCCCCAACTCTGAGAACAAACAGTGCTGAGAACATATGGCAACTTAAACCGCAAGCAGTAGATGGCAACATTCTACTGCCAGCCAGTGTTGCTTGGTTATTTTTAACTTGCTCACACTGGTGGGGTGGTTTCAGACATTCCTTCTCATGGCACATAGCCCTGTTGATCCCAAATTAGGGAGGTGAAAGCAGATCTGACTCTCCATTCACATGCTTTCAAGTTGATGTAGTCAGTGACATCACAATGTTTACATGTGTGTGACTGTGTCACATCACAGGTTACAATTTTTATGAAAATCAAGGAAGGTAAGCGATCCCACAATAGCAGGAAAAGTCTGGCCATCACAAGATATTGAGGATCTTCAGCTTGGGCATGGATTTACCAGGGAGGGGAGGAGCACTCAGCTCTTCTCCCTCTGCTGCATCAGGAGCGACAACCATGTGTATGTGCAGCTCCCATAACCACAAAGGTCTGAATCCAGTTTTGCCAGTTCAGTTAGTAAAGGTCAGTCACACTAAGACACACATGCAAGGAATGGATTTTGTCGCATACAAAAATATGCAATTTACCTCCTTCTCTTTGAACTATGTGGTACAGATGAACCATATGCAGAATAGACTCCAGATCTTGATCTTGGTAGCCTTTCTCATGCATGTCTTCCACTGAGTCTGGATAGATTACTTGATCTCGTAGTGTTCCAATAGACATGTAGGGCCTGAGGAACAATACAGGGAAACTGGTAATCTGAGGATGGCTTCAAGTGAACACATCTTGCTCATTCTTTACCAACAGAGTATAAGGCTTTAAACACTATGTTCCTAAAACTGGATTTATCCAGTGGGTTCATTGTGGGTGAACATTTTTCAAAAATTACCTTAGGGACAATGTATTGTTTCCATAACAGTTGATTATATGGTAACAACAAGGATTTTGTTAGCATGGAAACACAACGACCGATTAAGCAGAATAAATATCCACTTCATAGCCCATTTGAATGCTTTCACTTGGAATCAGCAGAGCTATCCTGTATTCAAGGTTTGGTACTCGTAAGAGATTTAGAAATTGATCTAAACACACACATGTTAAGATCAAGTTGTAACAAAAACATTACAGCTCAAACTGGTAAAGAATTCCATGGTGCAGCAAGAGACACTCAAGTCAGACAAGAGAGCACTGTAAACCTTCTTTGCACTGAAAGCCTTCTTTTTCTACTATTCTGAAGTGCAGAATTCAGACTGGGCATAACTTATCTGGCTCTAGAAGCTAGCGTACCACCTCTGAATTGCAAAATAGCACATATTAAAGGGGCTGGTCACCTTAAACCTCCCAGCACCAGCCTCCCTTTGCCAAGTACAAGGCTGTGCTGTATGTGAAGTAGCTTCTTAGTCACCATATTTCCAGACCAGGTAATACCATCTGTCTTATTAAAACAAGCTGTCTCCAATTTGAAGCCAGAGTCCCCAGTCATGGCTGGGGAATGGCTGTGGCTAATTGCCACAATATCATGAGCAGTGCTCAGCCTGTGGTACAGCTCAGGGCCCAAAAATCCTCCACATCTCAGAACAAAGAAAACTGAAAGAATGGTTTCACAGCTCACTAAAAGATATCACGCCATTCAGGTTAAGACAGCAAAGGCAACCTAACAACATCTACTTGACCATTTCCTCTGTTGGTCTAAGAATTTCTTGTGAAGGACAAATATCCATCCTGTCTCACAGACAATGCTGATAGCTCTTGGAAAGTGGAAACACCACAGTAACAGTGGGATTGAGTTTGGAAGGGAAAGTCAGAGCCAAATAACAGTCAGGCTCCAGACTCTGTCCTGCTTTCTGTGCCAAGTGTTCCACAACTCCCTCTGGGTTCATTTCCTAAAACAATACTAGTCTTATTAAAGCTGCAGTGCCAGGGGATGATGATAGAGAGCAGCAGTCAAAACTGGGCCAGCAATGAGGAGGCTTCCAGGCAGCTTGCTCTTGCCACCAAAAACTGCTTCCCACAACTTCACAGTGTGTTAAAAAGTGGTCAGTTTTCTTCCCTAAAAAGCTCTGGAACTGCGTGGTGGTAAGGTCTCAGCCAAGCAGAGGCTTTGCCTGGTAGAGATGTGTAATACCTCAGCAGATTTCTTCCCTTCCCTTGGAGGTGTCTGCAGAAGGGTGGATCTATCCATTGTTATTCTGAGAGTCCCTAAAATACACGACAGAGTAATGTGAAGGGACTCACAGTGTATCAAATGAAGAACTACAGAACTAAAGCTGCCATATAAACTAAAATTCACATGTAAGCTGGCACCAGCTGCACTGGTTTTAGCGCTGCAAACATCCATGGTGAACTGTCTGTACCCGCCTGTGGTTAAACTACGTTCTCCACCAACTGGGTGAGGATGGGAAGGGCAGGGGATCTGAACTTTGCAAATATTTGGTCTTGTCTGTGTTGTGGCAAGCACCCAGATGGAGCAAAACCAGAACCACAAGTCAAATACAAGCACTGCTTGCTCCTCTTTGCTCACTGGTCTGCCCTCTGCTTATTGTGGCAATAGGACTGCTCTGGGCTGCTGCATGAACACTAACACCAAGTGCAGTGAACCACTTACATGAATTGTGCTATTGCAAAATCTCAACTCTAAACATTAAGTAACTTCATGAAGTAATGAGCTATTACATATCCACAATGCTCTCCATCTAAAATCCCAAAGGGCTTGACTTCTTGCATGTGCAGAAATCACTTCACTTGCTCCAGACTGCTGCCACCTCTGGGACAGAAGAGCAACTCCACCGGGGCTCAGAAAGGTTTATATCAGCAGATAAGACTGTGTAATTTAGGTGAAGCTTCAGGTAAGGGCAAGGAGGACAGAGTTACCTATCATGTAATTTGTCTGGGGTTAATACCTTACTCTTGTGAAGTATGATCCTGTAATGACTAGCAGCTCTGAGATTTAACCTACGGCAAAACAGTGAAAGCATTGCTCAAATGCACTGTGCCAGGACACTTGGTGCCATGCTGTTTACTGAGTCACCAGCACTGCTTCCTGGCACAGCTGGATTTTCCTTCTGGCCTCCCAGCTAAACACACTGGTACTACCAAGCATGGCTCTCTCCACCAGTTTGTAAAAATTACAGAACTTGTATATTTTTTCGTTTGTTTACAAACAAATTTGTCATTTGTTTGTAAAAATTACAGAAAAGCCCAGCTTGCAGTGGAGTAACAAACCCCATCGAATACTAACTAGCAGAAAATAAGAATGGCCTACAAGGAAACTACTGTTAAGAGGCAGGAACCATGTGTCCAAAGAAAGAATAACTGGAAAGAACCTAATTATATTCTATACCAGTCAGAGTCCTCAGCTGGAAGGAGGGAGACTTTAGTACCAGTCTTTTTTTCCCCAATGCTCTCTAAGATAAAATTTTGTAAGTATCCTAACCCTTCAGTAGTATTGTAAAAACATCTAAAGGGGGTTCTAATCTTATTTAGGTGCCTACTCTCAGAAGTGATAAATGGGTTTAACACTTAAGCTACAGTAAGTGGCAGAAGATCAGACATACATTTATACATAGACATTCCTATAGGTTAACTGTAGGTGGCTCCCTTTACTTACTACATAGATATTTTGGACCATTTTCCAAAAGCTTGAAACTTCTGCCTGACCATCTAGGGGATCCCCCCATATTTGAATTTGAATACCTTGCTTGCCAAGATCATAATTTTACAAGCTGCTATATTTTGTCTGCAATCACCTCAGCAAAACTCCAGCTATTGCAACGCTCCTGGTTTAGATTAATAGTAAAAATTCCAGTTTTTACCAAGAGCAAATACTGATCAACAGCAATGAACAAGAAACAACAGCCTCCACTAATTAAAGTAACTGAATTTGTAATAATCCTTTGATGACATTAATAAAATAAACAGAAAAAACAAAATGGCACCAGCACTACAAATTTGAGAAAATAAAATGTCTTGAATGAATGTGAATTAAGCTAATTTTAAGTAGTATTGGATCCACTGCTCTCAAACAGAAGGTGCTATCATCAAAGAGTTAAAAAATAATAAATAATATTTAACAAGATTTTTTAAAGTCACAACAGGCTGTTTATTGCCCTGTGTCTAGTTCAAGGGATTTTAGGGCCAGATTAAATTTCAGTAACTGTTCTAAATATATAAATAATTGATCTGTCTTTAAACTACCCTACACTGAACTTTGCTCTCCACTCATACAGAACTGGCCACAAACATCCTCTAAATATTTCAGACAGATCAGTTACCTAGTGGAAAATCCTACCAGAGCACTAAAGACCATAATGCCAAGGAATATAGTTAACAGAAAATTAAATGCACAGTATGAAAGACTGAATTCTCAATGCATATAATTAGAATCTGGTATCAAAGATTGAAAAAAATCACTTTAATCACTCTGTGAATTTTTTTTTTTTTTTTTTTTTTTTTTTTTAAAGCTGTGCACATTTCAATGAGAAAACAATCTAGGAGCAAATAATTACCAGAAAGGTAAAGGAAGCCTTTAAAGTGGTATTCATACTCAGGTATCATCTCATGATTTTTCACTATTACCAAGATCAAATATATAATATTACTAGAACTGGACAGATGGCAAAAAATGTTTAAGGTGAGCAACTCACATAATTATTCAGTTCAGTCTGTATCTTGTGATAGGCAGAGAACACACAAAAACATATGTATAATTAAAATCAAACCCCAAACAATTTCTATAAAATTTTAGCACCAAATGCATTATGAAATAATTATACCACCTGCAACAAATCAATCAAATGAAGAGAAAATATTTTCCTTTTCTTAAACTACCCCTGCTGTAGGGACAATAAAAGGATTATCTGGATGGATGATCATGAAGATCAATGAACTGGAGGGAGAACAATGAGCTGTTCTGGACAAGGTTCTAGCCTATCAGTACCACCAGGCATACTCCAGCCTAAGAGGTGTTTTTGAGTTTTATCACAGCAGCGTAACACAATGAGCAAGGCAGTTTCCCTCTTCTAGAATGATCCCAAATTTTTCACAGTTTTGTAGATGATAAATGACACCTTATTTCACAGGGAGGAGGAAGTGTAGATGGCAAAGCCTCTAGAGTAAAGGCATAGCTTTTCCCATGCACTGTGATATGAATATACAAGTATTCACAGAGCAATAGTGTGTCTGCAGTGAAACACCTGCCACAAGGGAGAACCCACACACTGCACTGACTTCTCTTATCTGCTATGAAACACTGCATTATACAGGACAGAACAAGACAGACAGAATAGAGACACACCATGTATACGGATAAATGGAACATTATTATAGACATTTTATAAGCATTATTGGTATGTGACACAGCTCTTCAAGGGAGCTGTAGTAATAAGCAGAAACTGAGATTGATAGGGTATAATTAATGCAAGATGTTAGGCAAATAACCAAGCCTGGAAAAGTCTTCTCTCTTGGGAAAGCCACACTCCCATCTAAGCTAGGTAGGTGTACACATGATGAACTGACGAAAAAGTCCCACCTGATATATTGTCCCATGAGACCATGACATAATTAATGGCTAAAGAACAATGAAGGGAAAACCCAGTGTTGTGGGGACTACTCTGCATTGTCAGCAGAAGAGGCTTATCTCACCTAGAAGTTACTCATTTTAAGTATGAGTTAGTTACCCCGGCCCTCTTTGTAGTCAATGGTGTCCTCTAGTGAACTGGTCCTAGGACAAAGGCCAAGCAGCTGCAGTGACCCCAGCTGGAAGACTGTGGGAGATTACGGAGTTGGTGATCTATGATGCAGTCTTGCTCTTGTGTGGCCATGGGCTTGTGCTATACTTTGCTGCACTGTGTTGTGTTGTGCTGCACATACAGCTTGGCCTTCAGGCCTGTGCTACACTGCACTTATCTCCTGGGTGCAGGATAAACTTTATCAGCTAATCTTCACCGAGGAGCCTGCAAGCAGCTCCCACTTGGCACCAGCAATTACACGGCCAGCTTGTCCTTGTCTTTATCTTGAAGTGATGCAGTATGTTCTCATGGTAACATACTTTGGTATGACAGTAGAAGTGACAAATGGCACTGTTTACTGCTAAGAAAATCCTACCAGAGTGCACAAGACCATAGTGCCAAGGAACCTTAGCACAGATGGGCACACACATAGCATATGCTGTGCTGTGACTAGAGGTCTGTCTGATGCTGCACAAAGCTGGGCTCCTGGCATCTGCTGGGATTCAAGTACCACAGAACTGGTGAATGGACTGGAGCATCTCTCCTATGAGGAAAGAGACCTGGGGGTGTTTAGCCTGGAAAAGTCTCAAGGGGATCTTATCAACTTATATAAATACCTGAAGGGAGGGTGCAAAGAGGACAGAGCTGGGCTCTTCTCGCTGGTGTCAAGTGACAGGATCGGAGCTAATGGGCACAAACTGAAACAGGAGATGCCATATGAGCATCTGGAAACAATTTTTCACTGTGAGGTTGATCAAGCACTGAAGCAAGTTTCCCAGAGAGACTGGGGAGTCTCCATCCTTGGAGATATTCAAGAGCCATCTTGAGATAGTCTTGGGCAAACAGGTTTAGCCTGCAGGCAGTCAAACACAGAACTATAACCTAAGAAATGTGTCAGAGTGAGGAGACCATGGCGAATCTGGGAGAAGGCTGAATAACCTTGGAGCTGGGACACAGTTCTGGAGTTCTGGAGCCCAGGACACAGGGGCAGGCAAATGGCCAAGCCCAAAGGGTATGGAAAGAACTACTAACTTCTCTTCAAGAAGGAGGTGTTGGCTATGTCTACTACCTGGATTTTTAAAAGCACAGGGCACCCTAATGGAGGTTCTGATTGAAAACCATAGTAGGGAGGAAGAGAAAGGACTTATTCCCAGGCAAGTTGATACCAGTCATTACTACAGCTTTCAGCTATCCTTCCCTTAAAAAAGCCACCATCCTTTTAATCTTTTCATATCAAGCTTTTTATGTGAGGCAAATTTCGTAGTTTATGTTTCCCAGTGCTTCCCATTGTTATGTAACCAAATTGTTTCTCATTACTTGATATGAGTAAGGCTTTTGAAGCATGCTTTATGATGTTCCTAGGTAAAACATTATTGAAATAGTAAATAGTTGCCATTCTGTTCATCTGTCAAAGATCCTTTATTGCACAGTTGCAGGGCAGGTGCATTAAGCTGGACGTAACTGCTCAAGCTGGACAGAGTAATGGGAGCTTAGTGCAGAAACTAGGTCATGCAAATGCAACCACCAGATTACTCCCCAACATGCAACTTTGTCTGTACCACTGCTAAGCTAACACAGAGTTCTCAGTTAACCTCTAGGTGAATTTGTTCCCTTGGCACTGCTATCAAAACTAAATTTTAAAGGCAAAAGAAGTTGCGGACACCCCATTCCTCTAAATGTTCAAGGCCAGGCTGGACAGGCCTTTGTGCAACCTGCTCTAGTGGAAGGAGTTGGAACTGAATGGTCTTAAAGGCCCCTTTTAACCCAAGGCATGCTGTGATTCTATGAGCTGCTTCTATCAGCAAAATGAACCTAACACAGGTTAAATAGCTTGTCATTATTTTGCAAGATAGATCCTATAAACACCAGCCATGTATTCAGTTCTTACAATCTATTAATGACTTTGTAATTATAAAATGCTTGTCAAGCTTAACCTGACTGTGTACTTAGAACAAGTTGAAAATATATTATCCCTAGCTTCTAATTGAAGTTTCATAAACAGTCTGGCACATACATAGATGACTGGAGTAAAAGCTGAGTATGTATCAATACATCTCAATTCCTCACCCACATTTGGCTCTCTTGGTATCTCCAATATCCACAGCTTGCTCCAGACATGCTCCAGTCTGAAAGCACTGAGGGACCAAAACCCTGGAGAATGCTGAAGTCCTTCACAAACATCAGTTCAGCAGTAGCCCTTAAATGTTGAATATATGTAAATAAATACATTTTAAACCTAAGGTAAACCCCAGTGCAGCAAGTTGACTATATACTTCAGTCTGGAATTTATGTAACACTTTCCTTAATAACATAAAATACCTCTAAACTGTGCTTTAATCAGCTGAGGCTTGTGTCTGGGCAGTAGAGAAGATACCTGGCGTGACTTGATGGGGAGTAGCAGCTAATCCACAAAACCATTTCCCACCTCTGACTATCAGTGTTGGTGAATTTTGTACAGTGTCCTACCAAGAGGTACTGCCATTAATTGTGAGCAGTCAGCACACAGACCGAATAATAAACATTCACACTTTACAGCTCTGAGTGAGCCTTCAGTAGAAATGGAGAGGTTTCCCAGAGAACCTGGCAAGCAAAGCTTCAGCCAATCTACAAGGAAGCAAAGAAAGAACTTCTCTGTTCTAGATGAGGCGAGATGCAACTTTCATCAATCAGGAAGGATAAATGCAAGCATTGCTGTAGGAATACCAAAAAAATGAAATGGAAGAAGCTGTGCCCTGCCAAGGGGAGAGCCTGACAGGTGTCTCAGATGCCAGGCCACAGTTTCTAACAAACAGCAGAACTGAGGTAAGCTGTCTGGAACTGATTCATCTCAAAAAAAGGAACAATAAGATATAAAGTAGCAGGCAATCTTTAAAACGTATCTATATCAAAACAGTATGCAAACTATTACACACAGTAAGAAGGTGTTGTGATAACGTTCTTTGTTAATGCTTATCTATCAAAGACCTTTTTCTCATATGTCAGCTAAGTGGTGAACTTTGGAAATAAACACATTGAAAAGGAGCATCATGAACTTGATAACAGAAAGTCCAACAGACAGATCCAGTGTGCCAGGGAGCAGGTATCAGTACAGCTTGACATGAACTGATGGCAAAATATCGAAGGAACATGACGATGCACTATCAGCAAAATGCTGAAGGGCAATGACAATCACTGGTGCAGTGCTGGCGTGTGCAGAGTACAGCTTAACTCCACCTGACTCAACTAAAAAGATCATAGTTAAAGACAGAGCAGTATTAGCTGACAGCAAATTAGGATGTGCAAAATACAACACAGGATAGAGACATCTGATCCAGTCTAAAAGAGATGAGGCAACAGAACTCATACAGGCGTATTTGCACAGCAGTTCATTCAGGCTACTTCACCAGCAGACCACACACTAACAAGAAGATAGACTGAGACAGAAGAACCATATAGATGCACACTCCATTTGCACAAACTTCCATATGTCATATAGGGTATCTGAAAGTGAAACAGCAATTTTGCAAGATTAAATTGTGTACATAATCAAGAACTGTTTCAGGATGAGAGTGGCCATTACTAACTACTTTGTGCTTAAAACAACATTTAAGTTGCACTGTAATCTTCAAATTTTCATTATAATGTAAAATTTACTTTTATTTTATCACTTTATTATTTATATCACTTAGAACTGAAACATTCTTGCTTCATTCATCCACATGATAAATGCCTTGCACTACCTGAGGCAAATCACATTAGACATTTGGATTACTCAGTGGAGCTAAGGAGAAAAAGGGAAAAATATCTCTGTGGATGATGTAATTTTGTTTCATATTCAAGGAGATTTTTAGAATACAGAAGGAAAAATGCCAGACAGGAAAAGACTTGTAAATGAACCCCAAATAAAATACCAGAAACAGAGCAGATGTATGCAAAACCAAACAGCTTAGGAGGGCCAGATAAACTTTTAAATTGTTCTATTCCATACTGTCCTAGCATTCTTAAGAAGGCAGCAAGATATAGGTATAAAAATTTTAAATGACAAAGAACAAAAAACACTTGATAGTAGTTTATCTTTTGTTGCCTCTCTGTTAGCATTTGATAACCCTGGCACTGAAAGAAAGAAACTTTTCAACAGATCTACTTGAATGAGCAATAGCAAGAGAGAGAAATAATATAGAATTGGACCATTGCTATGACTGCTGAGAAGGTGGGTAGGTCTTCTACTAGAATGACACACAGAGTAACAAAGAAACTATGCACGCTACTGGAGAAACACCTCTCACAAAAATACCCAAGCTAAAGCAAAAGCAAGCTGGAGAGAAAGAACAGTGACAATGGGTGAGGAGAAAGAAGTACAGTGTATTATTCCAGGCTCTGTGGGAATCAGTCCTCAAGAAAGGCAGAGAAAATGTTGATAAACATTTTAGGTATGTGCAGTGCTAGGAAGACTCAAGAGTCATGATCTAAGGTTAGGGAACTAACAGAGACTGCATGAGACATTCCTCCATGCAAATAAGACAATATGACACAGCAGGCAGAAAATTATTAACAATTTATATCAATAACCCAGTGGTAATTAGAGCTTCATTTCAACTTACAGTGCAGAGATACTGAGGAATACTCCCGTGTTGTTGTCAAGGTAACCTGCAAGTATGTAGGTGTGCCATTTTGCTGGTGTTTATATCAAACTAGGGAAATGAGACCCAACGTGTGCAGAATCTGTTTCCTTACAACTGAAAAAGCTGAGACTTTTAGTTGGAGAGCAAAAAAAGCTGGAATAAATGCTAGGAGAAATTGCGTGCTAGAGCTCTCTAATTCCATGAAGATGGAGTCTTCTCCCAAGTGTAAGACCAACAGAGTAGAAACTGGGTTCAGTCTGGAGAAATAGGCTACTTTCAGATAAGTTGTGAAAGGCTAATTCCCAAAGTGCTTCTGATACATCTCCTGTCACTGTCTACAACTTCCTAAAGGGCGACTGTAGTCAAGTGGGGGTTGGTCTCTTTTTCCAGGCAGCAACTGACAGAACCAGAGGATACAGCCTTAAGCTGTGCCAAGGGAAATATAGGTTGGATATTAGGAAAAAGTTTTTCACACAAGAAGTGATGAAGTACTGGAATTGTCTGCCTGGGGAGGTGGTGGAGTCACCACCCCTGTATGTGTTTAAAAAAAGACTGGATGTGGCACTTAGTGCCATGGTTTAGTTGAGGTGTTAGGGCATGGGGTGGGCTCAATGATCTTAAAGGTCTCTTCCAACCTTGTGATTCTGTGTGATTCTGTGTGTGGTATATCTTCAGCATCAGTACTCATGTTACCCACTACATGCTTTTTGTTAATTATTTATTCTTTAAAATGATGTTTCTAGATTCTGATTTGAACCATGATTCCTTACTAAGTGGAATGCCACAAGTGTTTATTTTTTCACTTATGCTACAGTCTTGGCCAGTTGATTCAAAGAATGCAAACAGATGAAAACAAATTAATTTTACTTTGCAAAAGAGAGACAGAGAAAAGTAGAAGAAGGGGTAAGAACATACACTCTGCCAGGTTCTGAGTCTCCTATGAGATCCGACAACTTGTTGAGGTGTGACCAGTTCCTAGCACTGAAACAACAAACTGCTTCAGGCAGCAAATGATGCTGAGCTGCTTAAAGGCTCCTCAAGCCTCTGTCTCTTCTGCCCACTCTCCTCATGGACAGGCCTGTCCAGGACAGTGGCTGAGCCCCCGAAATTCCGGGGCTTTTATCACCTTGCCCCCAAAAGGGCAGTTTGTCCCATCAGCATTCACCAGAACTGTGACTGATTATCAATAAATTCTGCAAGGCCTAGTCCTATATAAGGGAAGAAAAAAAGCCCTCACAACGATTTACAGCAAGAGATAAAAAAAGCAGCATAATTATTCTAAGTCATCTTAAACCCCCAAAAGACAGGGATTCTTAAGGCTCTGTTTTAAAGCCTACAAACCACTAAGTAATGCTAACTACAAAGTGCCTACAGAGTGGATGAAATTTGGAGTATACAATGAGCTAATTCATAGTTTAATAAATCACAATTTTGTATGTAGCTTTTGAACTTGAAAAAGACACATGATTTCCCATACATTTCTGGAATACTATGCTGGAACATTAAAAAACAGAAATGAAAAAACAATCTTTTCAGTGAGCTCCTATTTACTGTGGAGTATTCTGTTACTCAGTGGTCACTGTATTCTCCACCATTCATGTGTGCAGATGAGGCTCCCCACACTTGACTCAAAATGGGCTGATGTAGAACTAAGCTCAGCCAAAGGAATGCAGATGCTTCAGTGGTAACTGTGTCCACTAATGGAAAGCCACCTGCTATGTCTTAGACCAGAGATGTATATACATACATTATAGACATATTACGTGTATGTATATACATAAACACAGGGATGTCATCCTAACTTGCTGCTCTGATGGACATCCACCAAATCAAGAGCCTTCTGCTGTGCCACAGTTTCACCTATCCACCAAACAAAACAGTGAGGGAGGCTGATGCCATTGCAGGTTGATCCCATCCTACCACCTCCAAGATCCTGTCAGTCTGAAACATTTTCCAGAACATTTTCCAGACTGACAGGAACAATTTTCCCTAAAGTTATGATGAAATACAAAGATGATGAAATGTAGGCAGGTCACTCCATTTTTCAGTCTAGAATTCACAGAATTATGCCTAACAAAGATAAACAAACAGAAGGTAATCCTGATAAAGCAGTAATTTGCACAGGGTTAATAAGCAAAATGGTTGCACCAGCAGGACCTTACAAAACAAACCTCTTTAATTTGTGGATTTCAGGACAGTTTACAAGCCAGTACAAAAATTCTAAGTGTATACTAGAGCCAGGGACAGACAAAAAAACCCCAAGTGAATGTGTGATTTATTTAGGCCACAAATAAAAGAACTGTTAAAAAACTCAGAGGTAGATTACAGGCAAAAAAGAAAAGCCTGGACCACATAAGGCAATCCACAAAAAAGTCCTAAAAATCCAGCAGATATATTGCAAATCTTGTTCTGAAATGTACAAACCTCAATGTTAAACTGGATAGCCTTCAAGTAATTCTTAGTATCTCAGATATTCATCAAAGACTCTGTAGGCCCAAAGAGCAAAAAAGCAATGAGACCCTCAAGGACAACCAAAGAAACTGCTGTCTTTTATCAACCCCTTCAGCCACATTCACCCAGAAATCCCTACAAGATTCAGTCTCAGTCCCTGTTCAAATATGAGACGCTTATGAGTGACGGGCCACATTTCTGAAGGTACAAAAGGCACTCTGACACAACTGAACTCTCCTTCAGAGAAGACTTCAGAATCTTCAGCCACAGACAAGGTGTAGCACTTTTGCAGAAGAGCCTTCTCTGTCACTCACTGTTGCCCCATTTACCCAGAAACTGCTCTGTCCCTTGGGAAAGGGAAGCACAAAGCTCATGAAGAGCCACAGAGCTGAGCTAAGGCAGTGTCCCTTGGATGCTGCAAGGACATCCTTCCTCTTGGGGATCCTGCTAGGAAGGACTGCATATGCCAATCCCTGCGTGGGTTTGGTCACAGAGGGCTACAAAGACATAGGCTGAATTCTGACTAGAACTTTTTGAAAGAAGTTTCATAGAAGAGATCTGCTGGACAAACTCTTCCAGCACTGCAAAGTTAGGGGAAGCAGCTAACAAATAACCATGTTTACGGAAATGACAATCCAGCCGATATGATGCAATCCCCTCAACCAGCACCTTGGCAAATCTGCCTGAATGCAAGGTGAGTCTGTTTGCTTTCACAGAATAAAGGGAACATAAGTAAAGGCAAAGGGCTGTAAGAAAGCCAGCCACAGATGTTGATCTGAGTAGGAGCTGGGATCACACAGGAAAGGAAGTGGCTGAAACTCAAGATTTTCTTCAAGAAAAAGATTCAGATTAGCTTTTGTTCTGAGTAAACCAATTTTAAGAATGTTCCGCATAATGGGTATTCTAAAATAACATTGTCAAAAATATTTAATTAAGCATTTTACTTCAAACTCCTGAATAAGTCTTGAGTGAATCAGAAAAATGACAATGGCTAGCAATAAATTACACAGATTTTTGAAAAAATCATAGAGCAGTGCTCTTTGCTACTTTCACCTACAGCAAGGAAAATCTACTGATCAGTAGATTTTTCAGTGAATTCCATTCATCTTGTGCTTTTTAAACAAGGCTACAAACTGTTATCATGAATACTTCTTTTGCCCATGGGAAGAAATGAACTACAGGAAGCAAAGGTTCAGTGTTTGACTTTGCTTTTGCAAAACAACATAGTTAGAGGTCTCTAAGGAGATATTCTAGAACCAATTGCATAAGAATATGTACTGAGAGTCCAACAGCATGTCAGAGTACAAAGAAAGCACAACAAAGCCAAGCTTCCATTAGTGAAATGAGCACATACTATTAAAAAAGCAATCTGCAGTTACTGTTGGATTGGCTTGTGGTCTTGCAATGTGAAAGTTAAGTTTTGGATACTTTGACACTTAAGAATCAAACCACTCTCACTTGTTTTGATCCTTGGTTTTAAAAGAAATCAGATTTGAGATATACTAGGTCTATTTCAAATTTCTTTCAGACTCCAGTCTGTTCCCATGATCCCAATTATCCAAGACTTTAGCCATCTGAGGAACACAGGCTCCAACACAAGTGAATGTGAGCCTTTTCCAATAACTAATGATATTGCATCACCAATGATAATAAAAGATCTCTTTTTATAAACTTCACACTTCACACACCTGAGGTTGTGCTTACCACCTCTCAAATTGGATGTACACATCACAGATTAGAAATGTGAGAAGAAGGGTCAAAATTCATGTAACCAGATAAGAAGCATCACCTTCAGCAAGACACATACCTTTGTGGTATATAAAACATGTGTTGTGGAGGGGGCTTGTAGAGAACTCCTTCATACACAGGCCACAAACCACTTAAAATTCTGAAGAGTGAACTCTTTCCACAGCCATTGGGTCCAGTGATTAAAAGATTCATCCCCTCCTCGACCTGCAAAGGTGATGAAAATGCAAAGATGTTACTACACAGTAAATGTGGCACAGCAGAGTCTAAGACCCCTAAAAGGGGTTACATTAGCATTTATATAAAATCATCAACCAATTTAATTGATTAGCTGCATGTATTCATGCAACTATTCTGGAAACAGTGGTATTAGATAAAATATGTGGACTGAGATAATAATTTCTATTATATCTGGGTATCTCTACAAACAAATGTTTACAGTAGTATGTGGTAGTAATATTTATAGCATCATATTATTATATACATAATATAATATGCAATATGATTATATCACAGTGTCAATACATCACAGTCAGAATCAATTGTTCTAATGCAGATTAGGTCCAAAGGTTAACAGTGTTTCAAGCACTATTGTGCCTATCTGTGATATTAGGTATGGGAGGCCAATCAAGTGATTTGAAAAATTTATTTTGTATTGCCATTTCCCACTTAATTACCTACATTAACGTGGCTATGATGTCAAGTTATTTTTTTTACTCATTTGACTATTACCTTGTGTACATATGAGTGTATATTTATAATCACAATGTCATTATCTATGTTTTAAAGAAATATACTGACTTCTGTATTTTCTTTGTTTCTGTCACTTGAGACAAATGGATAGAAATGGCTGCTTCATCCTAAGGTTGTAGTTTTACAGTTCTGAAATTCCTACATTGAAGTTGTTGCAAGTTTTGCCATAGCTAGGACCCCTTCCTCCTAGTTCCTAATTCAGAGGAAAAGGAACATCCTGCTTTAGCTAAATTAAAAGATCTGTTGGAATTGTTAAATTTATTTCTGATAACTTCAACTCTTTTTAAAAAGAACAGTATCTGCACTGGAACATCATATCAGGATACATATGGGAGTAATTCAGTAAAGGTCACTCATTAAAATTGTGAGCAGGTACCAAGAAGTGTCTGGAAAAGCTTTTTAAAAACAAAACAAGTTTCAACTGAGTAAATGCTCTCCAACTGGACTTGTGAACTATACTGCCAGCTATTAGTCAGCACTGCTCTTTGTGGTGATCAAGAAAAACTATGGGTTTGATTTTTTTCACTGTTGCTGTGGCCTCAGACTTTTAAAGGAGCCTTCAAGAGTAAAGCATCCCAATTTGATTGAAATTAACTAAAAATAGATACATACTCCAATATACACCTTTGAAAATCTCAGGTCAGTTTTTCACCTGGCAACAGCAACAGAAATCCTCCCTTTTCTTTCTCTGAGCAGGACAAACTACATATGTCTGCCTCTATTGAGCTACTATGCCTACCTTTCTGGACTTCCCCTTTTATCCATATGCTCCTCCAAGTACTTAACATAAGGTATATGAATTCTGTGCTGTTTATGTTAATGTGATGGCAACAATCAGAAGATTCTTGCATATCATCTTACTTTGAAGTTTAGTCTGGAAACCACCACATCGCCATTCGGAGTAATTATAGGAACATTTTCACAAATAATTCCTTGATCAACATCAATTACTTTCCCTAGAAAGAAAAAAACCCAAAAATTAGAGTCTGTGAAACCCTCCATTAAGCAATCACTTGTCACAGCCTCTGTGCACTGAGTATATTTTCAAGCAAGGACTGGTGTTTGAAACAGCTCTTTTATGTGCTCCAGGTTCCCCTAGTGGAAAATCTGGATAATAAATCTTAGCTAGTCCAAAAGACACTGTCAACAGTAGCCAAGAATGTGCAACGAAACCTGAATTTAATCCTAAACACAATGCACAGTACACATCATAAATACATGCTGCACTATAAAGATGTGTTCATTCAAATTCTACTTGTACTTTCTGTATTCTATTTCACACAGATGTTTAATACCAAGCAGCAAAAAAGTTCAAGGACAGCCTTAGCCACAGGCAAACCAGTTAACCTTTTGAGGATTTAATTAGGAATCACTACCAGCTCTGAAAGCCGGAGCACCTTTCAGTCTCCTCCAGCAACAAGAGCAAAGGAGAAAACATTTAATGGCTTGCTTCCATCTCTTTTTGATGCCACAGACACTGTAAACGTGTCTTGTAAGTATTTGCAGAAACTCATATAGCATTTCAGTCAGGTAGATACATTTGGCATTTGGATTTCTGGCTACATTTAAATTAAATATACAATCTGGCTACATTCAAATTAAATATACAATCTCTATTAGACATCTGGATACTCTTTAATACAAGGACTTTGATATTAACTGTCCTGGAAACAGTAAAAGAATGAAACTAACTTCTCTGTTAGTTGTGAATGGTCTTGTCTAACAGAACCTAACCAGTTGGATTCCTAGAAAAATATTAGAAATTACCTTCATAGACAAGATGCAAAGGAGAGACATTTCTCTTTGTATTAGAAATCTGCTTATTTATAACTTAAACTAATCTGAACAATGAAAAATGGAACAAAGTTAGTTAGTTAATTATAAAAGGCTCTGGTAGCATTTCCTTCACTTAAGTTTAGTCTTACATTTTTCATTTAGAGGCTCTCTGTTCAATTGTTTTTAAATCTGCCAAACTATAACAACCTGGACAGAAATTTTTATGCCATGTATCAGTCTAAGTGTTCTTTTTTCATAAAATAAATTTTACTTAAAACAGCATTATGAGGAAAAAAGTACTTTCCTGTTAAAAAGAAATTACTTTGAAACAGTGGAGATATTTTAGTTAAAATAAATATGTGATAAAATATAGTCAGCTAGTAAGAATTAAGTAATTCTAATTTCCTAATCCTAACTTCACAGTATTTGATTGCAATTTTAGGATGCTTTTAAAGTATATTTATGTGTAATCAGAAATACAATTTGACAGTATTTGTACAAGATGTACAAAATTCTATTTAATTTTTAAAATTCTGAATTATTAAATACACTATAAGGCAATATTTTTATCTGTAAAATATTATTATAATTTTCATATCTTCACACTCTTTCTGACAACAGTAAATTCAAGGCACAGAAACATTGCTTAGTTACAAAGACTTATACAGGATGATTCAAAAGGAAATAACTATTATGTGTTCAAAGAACCATTGGGGAAGCTGAATATTAAGGTTTTTCTTCTCTAACAATGCAGAAACATACAGGTATGTGACCATGCATAGTTTTATCCACACACAATCCACTCTTCAGGGATTTCTGAAGTAATTGTGACCGAAAGAAAGGAGGAAAACCAGTATTACAATAGCATTTGTCATAAAAAATGTGGAGCCTGTGGCCTAGATTCATCTGGCCTAAATTCTTCCTAAATCCTTGTGCACAATGCTTGGTCTTGGCTAGCTGCCTCAGAGCTACAACTACACAAGAGCAAATGCTAGTCACCATGGCTTAGAAGGAATTCAGATTGGATGAAAAGTGACTCTAGTGAAATGAAGCCTTGGGAAAAGGTTGCAGAGAAAAGAGGAGAGTGGTTTAGATATAGTAGACCTAAAGGGAACATGAAGAGCACACTTGCATATCTGAACTGTGTTTGATTTTGGTTTTAAACACAGTTGTATAAAAAGAGCTCCCAAATTACTTCCTTGCTCCAGGAACTACAAACCTTTCCTCATGTACATGACAAAATGTAGCAGTGATAAAATGCCATTTCTTTTAACATCAGCCAAGTATAACCAAGATCTACAAGATTAAGACATCAGCTATTTCCATACCTATCCACCATGCTTCATCACACTTTGTTATGATGAGCCTTGTCAGAGGAACTTTGAGAAATATGAGCTGAAGGGCAGCACTGTTGAAATTGCTGCAAGAAGTTATTTCACAAAGAGCCCTTTGGGGCCTATAACTCTACTGAGGCTTAACTTTTCAAAAGCTAAAGGAAGAGAATGAGGCTTTTCAACACCACAGAGGGCAGCAGCAGAAATGGTATGTTGGGGAATGAGGAAAAACCCATTGCAAAAGCTGCTTTACAGTACCTCAGAGAGAAGCTGGATTCAAGAGGCAGAAAGAGGTGGCACATAATGGAGCACAGTAAGAAACAGATGTACACAGAAAAATGCTCCAGGAAGGGTGGAGACAGAAAGACAGTGGCACCAGAAAGAGACAGGATGGGGTCAGGAGGGAAAAAGTATATACTGATCAGATCATTTGGGAGGTGAGGAGAAGGGGAAAGTTGTCATTTTCAGTTGAAGATTCCCACTAAATTATGAAAAAATGAGCACAGGCTGAATTTTAATCATGGAAAACATAGTATTTTTGGGAATAACTACTGAACCAATGTCTTCTTCCTGCTACCTCAAACAAAACAATGTGACAGCTGAAGATGAAAATGTTACAGTCTCAGCTTTCTGAAAAAAATGAAGAATCTGGAAACAGGTGCTAACACCACCATCACATACAATAGTATAGCTGAAATGCCTTTTCACTGAAAGATTTAACAGAAAACATTTGAGCAATTTCGTGTATTAGAAAAGCACACCATAAAGACAGTTATAAGGTAGCAGGGGGTTAAAATGAAAAGCAACATGGTCTCTGGGGGATTAAGGCTGAGAGGCTGATTAGTTACAGAAAAACCCTCTGTTCACCTGCTGTCCCACTGCTCCATGCCTCCCCCACTGCCCCTGGGAAATTCATACGAATATGAATTAATTACCTTTGATTTCTAAGGGCCCATCAATGCGTAACTCTGATTTATCTTCACTCTTGCTATTGTTCACAGACCCTTGAATAACAGCAGTTCTTTTGTAGATGCCTCTCTTCACCTCATCAAAGACTGAAAACATGTTGTGGACACGGGCAGTGTAGCCTGCTAGCTCAGTCACCTGAGAAACAAGGAACGCCACATTTCAGTTATACTTCACAAATTCTACAAATTAAGTGCTTGGCCAAAGATCAACATGAGCAACAACGTAGATCAGCACCTATTGATTTTCATTCCTTGAAATTCTGTGCTAACCCATATGCCACCTGTGGCTCCTATCAATCAGCAGAAAGGACAGTTTGAGTTACACCCATGTAAGCTATAACAACTCCAATAAATTAAGAGGTTGTAGAGACTTCTCATTTCTGTAGTCTTCAATGAATAGAGAACAGCTACTAACATATCTGAAAACAAAGAGGCTGGAACACAAGAAAAAAACAAAATCTCTGCATTTTCCAGCAAAAATGGAAGACCACAGAAGTGACAAGACAATAGCATCTATAATTACTTATGTTTACTTGCTTGTATTCCTGAAACCTCCTATGGGAGAAGTTTGCTTTTCTGTTTAAAAGAGGCAGCACCTGGGCATTCTAACCTAAAATACAGTACAAACCAGAAAAGAGTCTTCTATCAAGTGCATGCTAAATCTGACACCTTAGAACAGAACTGGGCATTTTTAAGATTGTGAGGTCTCTTAAAAGGCTTTTTTTTTTTTGTCTGTATGTCACAATTTTCACCTGGTGAAGACAGAAACAACAGATCTCTGGACCTTGTAACTTCATATTCATGTGTCATTTAAAAGCTCCCAAAGAACTGCCTCCATCTGCTGGTAGTAAAGAATTAAGCCAAGACCTTTTATTTTAAATGTATTATATGGTTTTAAAAGGATACATTTTTATACAAAATGCAGAGAGGACAAGAATAGGAACAAAATTAGATCAAGAGTATAAAATCCTTGGCTTGCTGTGGTTAAATATGTAGACCCCTTGACTGAGTTCACCCAGTATGGTATACAAAATTCCAGGATTATTTGAAATAAATGGAAATAATTCCGTAAGTCTTCTGTAAGTTTCAGTGTTTGTGCCAGACTCAGAAGTGAGTGATGGTTCTGGCTACGTGGCCATCATTTCACCAGAGGATGATAGAGAGAATCCTGCATGTGATAAATGAAACTCTTACCAGGTGTGCCCCAGGAGAACCATAATGTGAAGTAAGCTTCTACACCATGACTGCAGAAACTCACTTTGCTCAGACATTAAATACTACCACCTAAACTACTGACTGCAAAGAAAATTTGAGCCCACCTCATCTGCACTGTGAATTACACTGATTTGAAGGAGGCTGCCTTGGTGGAGGAGGTGGGCAATAACTTGAACTGCACTACCACTTGACGTGGGTTGAAGGACACTGTCCTTTGGAAAATGCCTGAATCACAAAATAGGAGTGACAATGTGGTTGAAGTAGTGCAGTGTTTCTTGAAGAGAAGCATAAATGTAAAATTAAGATGGAAATTCATAGAACTGCTCTTTGGTCTCATGCTGTCTGGATTACTATCCTACCGTGTTATAGACAAAGTGAGTTTGTTCAGTTCTTCCTCTACTGTTTTGTGGGTACATTTTTGCCAAAAAAATAAACCCACGGTTTTTCTAAGTCTTCGTGTACATTATATAAATGACTAAAATTGACTGAAAACAGAAGAGATATTACACCAGCGTGTAACAGGTTATCTGGCAGTATCTTGAGAGCAGAGATCAAACAGGGGAACAGTTAAAAGAGAATAGGTCAAAAATCACAGCCAATTAGAAGGACTTCTGAAAACACCACAGACTCTGTCAAAGTCTGTATCTATGTATGAAGGTGCCAAACTACCCCTCCTCTGACAATTTACAATATGGCTGGATTTCAAATAACAGAATCCATAGTCTTTGATTAGCTGCCTAGCTAATGTGTCCCTCCTCACACTGAAAGAAAAGAGATTCCCACCAAAGGGATGAGCAAACACCAATTAAAATATGAAGGACAAACATTCAGAAGGAAATTGAGAGAGATTAATAGCACTGCCTCACTTTTCTTTGGTTTAACAGCTGTTATTTAAAGAAATCCACAAACGAGAAAACAGATCAAAGCCCAGCTCTACTGGAATTTGGGTAAGGACCTCAAACAACATCTCTGATATTCTAGCTGAACATTCTGTACTTCTAGACTACTTGTACTCCCAAGATGAACTTATTCCTGCTAAAATTTCTCTATTTTGAAAAATTACTTACAATGTAACAGGTTCACAAAATAATTAAAACAACCTTACACTTTAAGTGGTCAGAAATAAGTATTCAATTCTCCTTGGTTTTCATACAGAAACAGGTTGCCCAGTGAGGTGGAGATAACCCATCTCTGGAAACATTCAAGGTCAGGTTGGATGGGGACTTTGAGCAATCCAATTATAGTTGAAGATGCTCCTACTCATGATGGGGGGTTAGACTAGAAGACCTACAAAGATTCTTACAATTAAACTATTATATGCTTTTATGACACTTCTAACAGAAGGGTCCCAGTACACTGAAGGCAGGAAGCCCAAATTCAGGTCTGTGCTCCAAACAGAAGAGGAATTTGAACCTTCATCATTGACATTCTGGGAACTTCTATCACTCTCTGATGACACCTGAACACAAGTATTAAAAATGACATCTACACATTGCACCATGCAGGCAACTTTGCACTTTAGACTCTGTCAACTTAACCCTAAAGATCAAACTACCAGTTCAAAGATCTCCATGGATTTAGTTGCAGTAAAATTAGCCTTTAAAAACTGCACCACTTTTTTTTATATTTTATATTGAATGTAAATAGTTTTCTTTTTTCTTTTCTGTTTCATGCATGCAGAATGTACAGTACCTCTTTGTATGAAGACATAATCCTTTCAATGGCATCTGCTCCAGAGATCAGCAAGTTTCGTGATGTAGTAAAAGCTTCTGTCCTTTCACTAACCATTGCCTGTTTCTGGCCATCTTCCAACTCTGTATGTAAACAAAAAAGTTTCATTAAAATATTCTGCTGAAAATTATCTCTAAAAACTGTATTATTGCAATGTGAGCTATTATAGAGCAGTTTTTTTTCTTGTTTTAAGAAAGCGTTAACTCTATGAAGACAACCCCTCAAAAAGAACTGGTGAACTACCACAGCTTGGTCAAAAAGAGTTAGTGGGAGCATATGGAATTCATCTTGTTAGGCAAAACATCCTATTATTTTATCTATTTATCTACATGAATCATTTTCCTTTTAATATATTATCCTACAACATAATTTTTTCAAAATACGAAAAAAATGAAACTTAAGCAATGATCTGAAACATTTTAAAAATAATTTTTAACATTTCTGTAATTATTAATTTTCAGCCTTACTTATTTACTGACTTCATGTAGAAGGAACAATTCACATTTGTGTAAATCTGGCAACATGATTGTATTTCTGTAAGAAAGCAATAAATTCTTTTGGTACCAAAGGCATGATTTCAGTAGGATAACTCTCCCTCACAGTAAGTTTCTTTCTTCATCTGACCTCAGAACAAAGTTGTGAGGCTTCATTTTTGACACTGCATCTTGTTAACAAGAACTCTCTTGCTCCAAAGAAAGGACCTGTCTCATAAGAATGTCAGCATCATTCAGCAAGGAGAAAACAGCAGCAGAATTTATAAAAAATATGTGACAAGTAAGTATATTTAACATATCTACATATACCACCTTGCTACCATGGGTCCCATAGATTCAACTTGCAAGGTCTGTTCCCTGAAGGAAATAAGATTTAAAAAGAAGTAGCTGACTATTTTGAGGCTAAACATTTTTTCAGTGTTTATAATTGCAACTACAAATCACTGGTGTATTAAACCAGTGGTGTAGCAAGCCACTCTTAAAGATTTTCCACATAAAAGACTTATAATGAAATATCTAAAGAGTTTTCTGCATCACGTAACTCTATATGTATCTCAATATATTGCTTAAATCTTCTGCAGAATGGGATCTGGATATTATACTTTTCCTAAAGGTTGTGAAGTTTTTTTTGAGTTTCTTTTTTAAACTAAGCTGATGCTAGGAATCATGCTAGGTAGGGTAATAGGTGGATCCACTGCAGCAACTCCACAATTGTTAGCAATTGTTACTAACATCCAAGTTTCCACGGTGCTCATGATCAAGAAAGCCTAGGAGGAATTCCTTACAGGTGTAATACCACCATAAATTTCATGGGCTAAGTCAAGCAATGCAAGAGTAAAGCAAACAGCATTTTCTTACTCTCACTTCCCTGACAGATCAGATTCTAGAAATCTGGTATCTGAGAATCTACAGGCAGTACCAAAGCCAAATGTATCCTTCTGTCTTTATTAGTTAAATCTAAATGTTATTCTGTTTTCATTTACACATCCATAAAGGTATTCCTACATAACTAGATCACTGAATACACTGTATTAGAGTGAAATACACCATAATAATTATTTCATAATAATTATTTCATATGTGATCATTTAATTATATATTAATTAATAATACAATTATTTATTACTACTTAATTCACTGGAATAGTTATTTAGTATAATAATAATTACACTGAATTAATTATTTCACTGTATTCCATTATTTCATTGAAATATACACACAGAACATCTATGTTATTTTTTCCTGGTTTTAATCACAATGTTTATTCACTTCAGTTCTACATCAGCACGCTGTCAACTAGTTGTATGCAATCTTGCTGAGACACAGGAGAGACGTGCTTTTAAAAAAAATACAGAAAAGCTCTTGCAAAGGACTATAAAATTCTTACTTATGTGGCTCTCACTTAAAGAAGCTGTTTCCACCTCACAAAGAAAACATTTACTGAATAGAGAGAAGTCACTTAATTCATTAGTAAAAGAGGATTTGAAATTTGTTTACTTCTGACACAACCAATTTTTACTGGTCTACATAGTGGAGG
This sequence comes from Certhia americana, assembly GCA_018697195.1. NCBI lineage: Eukaryota > Metazoa > Chordata > Aves > Passeriformes > Certhiidae > Certhia > Certhia americana. The sequence goes on along the minus strand of CM031879.1, from coordinate 13,025,762 downwards.
TCTGGTACAGCCTACACTATGCAGAACCACTACAATTAAATCATCTAGGAACCAGGTATGGTTTAACTACATTGATGCAGCATTCCTCCTTATTGTAAATGCAGTATTTACTGATGGCTGCTTCCAGCACCCAGGCCAGCTCATTTAGCAAGAGTTTAAGTATCTCTACAAGCCACTGCATCAGTCAATTTAGGAGTATTTAAAAAGGTGAAATTATATAGAATTTATGAGCACAGCCCCAAAAGACAAGTTTTTCTATTATATAATCCACCAATATAATTTTTCTTAAACTTTTTGTCCAAAACATTTTTCATATGGCTGGCCTCCTGTATTTCAGTGTCACATTAACAGACAGACTCTCTCTGTTTCTTACAGAAACTAACATTTCCATTTTCCTCTTCATTTATTTAATTGATAGTCACACTTATTTTATAAACAAAAAAAATTGTTCACTGTGTCTAGAGGAATCAAAGTATTGCTTCAAAAAATAGTTCCTCTCCATAAACTGAGACACATTTGGAATGAGAATGGTTTAATACAAAAAGAATGAGAAATGTTATCGCACAGAAATCTTGTCTTTGCCACCTAAATTCTTCACTGAAATATAAATTTTTAAATTTCAGTCAGAAATATCACTGTCAAAGAAGGTTCTTTTTCCTTATTACGAAAGATATATATATATATTTTTTTTTTTTTTTTTAAATTTTTATTTTTATTTTATTTTTCTTTCTCCTCCCTGAAGAAGTATACCAAATCTATGGCTTTACACCTGTAGTCTCAAGTCTGGCCATGGTACCAGCTTTATACATATCCCTGTCTCTTTAAATTCATCCAAAAGCAAAAAATTGGCTACCTCTTCCTTTAGATGTGAACAAACTTCTGTCTGATCAGCTAAGGCCAAAAGCACTGTTTTCTCAAGCAGGTCAATGGTAATTTCAGGTGGTTTTGATTTTGATTCTTTGAATACCTGTAATACCTCAAACTGGTCTTGACAGTGCTGCCAGTATTAAGTTTGTGAACCACCATTATGGTAAGACCCAGGAACTCAATAATAAACCCCATGTTTTAATAGCTTAGGTTGCTGGTAGCAAATATAATTCTGCTTTACAACATGAGCCACTGCTGCATCTTTGTTTTCTCCCACATTTGAAATGTATTTAACAAAAGAGCAAACATGAGTAACAGGAATGTTGTTTAGCTTAGCAGGAATACGAGTCCTTTTTCATTCATGCTCTAATACCAAGGAGACATTTACAACATGTGGTTAAATGCACCTTTTCTTGATTGTACCCATTCCCATCTTAGCAGAAAGACTCTTATCACTTTTTCTGTTGTGCTGATAACCTTCACTGTGAGGTGAAATGCCTTTATACAGCCTCTTCAATTTGGAACAAGACATCCTGATATTTTTGAAGCTGTTCCCAGGATGTCAGCCAGGGTGCTGATGTAGTGCCCTCCTAAGCCACATGACAGGCAGCAGCTCAGGGAGCTGAGCACCAGCCATGCACTGGGCACAACTTTTTAGCAAGACAGCTAAACCACGTGGGCACTGCATGAAGCCATCCTACAGCTCACACAAAGCTTGTCCACTTGGACAGTCTTGACTTGGAAAACAATTTTCTTTTCTAAGAAAGAAACAGAACTACTGCACAGAAAAGAATTCATCCATTGCTAATTCAAAGTACATAATTTAGAACTGATCCTTCTGAAAACTTTGTAGGATTCATCTTATAGGAATCCCATGAAATTCATAATATATTAAATTCTAATTGTGCATAAAGAAGTCTGTTAAACTAAATTAACTAATTACCCTCCTTAATACCTTTCTTTTTGCCCTCTTTTTTTCTCACTCTCTTGTTTTGTTTTTTTTTCAAATACCACGTGCAGTAACAACAATATTAGAGTACCATTTCACTTCCATGAAATTTGTGATAGGATGTCAAAAATTATACCATCCTAGCCTGGAATCTGAATTTCCTCCTCTTCTCCCAGGGACTCAGGGAAAATCAGCGGTTTCCAACAGGTCAACAATAAGAAAAATTACCTATAATTACCTGTAATTACACTATGGTTTATGGAAGGAGAAGATAAGCACTCTAGGAAAGTTCATAGTATCATTTTGCAAAAGGAGATAAGGTAAAAATCAGGCTGCCACTCCAATACTGACTAGCAAAAAAGTAGATTGCAATAATCATTACAATCTTGTGTGATACAAGGATCCTCTAAGTCCTGACTTCATACTATTTATCACACATTCCAAGTTGGATCATTTGCTCAGCTGACTTGCTATGCTTGCAAGTTATACCTAAGATACAGGTGTTGTAAGAAAGTCAGTAAAAAACAAAACCCAATGTGAACAGCACTCAAGGGAACTACAGTCTTTTGAGGACATAACTTTAAAGACACATTTAGAAATCAGGTAAAAGATGGTATTACCGCCATCTGCAAATCCTGTTGCAGTGATGATGGGCACAGCGACCATGATCATGCCACAGCTACTCCAGACATACTTCATCAGGAACTGCTCTATCATGATGTACCACAAACGTTTGGACAAAATGAGATTCATTTGATCTGTCAAATCCTTGTAGCTTTTTTGCAGTTGTTTCAATTCTACCTACGGTTAAAATAATAAAACAATTTATGCAATGAAACAGATACACATGTAGTACAAGATATGTTCACATGTGTACATGAAATAATTGGGCACCCAGAGTTGTCACATCTGAATCACATCTGCCCTGTGGTACTTTATGCTCACTGTGCTGCAGCCTCACAGTAAAAGTGCACAGCTTTATGGAAGTCAGTGGACATGGTTCTTATTTACAACATTATCCCTCGACAGAACATTGGCAGGTTTTCAACTCTTTTAAGATCTCTAATATATACAAGAACAACAGGGCAGTCACAACAGTTGATTCTAACAATCAAATTAAGGTTGATTTCACGTCCTTGTAATAAAGCTGCAGCTGTAGAGTTTCACAGCAACTGAAAATTATATTGGAAAGCATTTGGGGATCAATTATCTTCAGTGACTTAGAGTTGCAGAGTTGATTCCTGAAATGCTGCTTATTTTTGCAAGCAATCTGGGGAAAGAGAGAAATATCCCAGAGGGTTCAACAAGTCAAAGACAGTTGCAAGTCAATATAGTATGTATTCAGTTCAAGCCCATATATGTGGGAACTGAGAAAATGTTTAATTTAGCTGCACTTAAAACGTTATTACAGGCAGCTTTTGAAAATGATTGTGTCTATGGAAATAAACTATTAACGTTATATAATCATTGCTTGAACAGAAAGAATAACACTTCAGGCTGGTTCCCAGCTTTCATTTTCACCTTGCATGAAACAACTTTTTTCCCAATTGTGTTTGAAAGGTATTACAGCCAAAATTCACTTCTAACAAAAATATGAGGAGTCCCTTAATAAGATGGCTTTAAAACAAGCTACTAGTTTATGTAACTGTGATTGCAGAAGTACTGTACTTATGCTATTTTAAGACTGGTGACTACATCTTTGCTTGGCTATGTGAAAGAGTGTCAAAGGTTGTAGTGTGCTCTGAGCCATCACAGAGCTTCCCCCTAGACTTTCTGGTGTGCTGTGGTTTCTATTTCTGCTGAATTAAATATGGTGGCTCATACACATGGTTGGAAAAAAAGAAGTCTGGAAAAGTTAATCAGAATGGATCGGGAGGAGGAAAAACAGTAATGTAGATTAGTTTTCTAGTTAAGCAGAAGATCCATCTGCAAAACCAGAACACTGCCAGAGTTCCAGTGATCTGCTCCCCCTAGAAACTGCTTGTGAGACGGCACTTCCTAAGAAATGGGAAGTGCCAAGTTGTAAACAAGTTTAAATGTCAGAGGGACCCAAAGGGCTCAAGAAGGGCATCAGCGGAAGAAGCGTGGATCCACTCCAGCACTACAGGAGCGACCCCCGTGCTTCCAATTTCCCTCCACCTTACCTTGTGCCCTCGGTAAAAGGCAATCTCTTCCACGTTGGCAATGATGCGTGAATGTATGAAGCGCAGATAGCCCTTCTTGTGAGCCTCCTCAGCCACCAGTTTGCCAAACTTGGGGGAGCAGGCTTTGAGCACACGGGCCGTGGCATACACGACGAGACCAGCCAGGACTGTGGGCCCGATGGGGTTGGCCCCGCGGGACCGTGCTGTGCGGATGAGGGTGTAGGAGGTGAGCACAACATCCAGGATGGGCTTGGTGAGGTTAGAGTAGAGATGCGCCACGGACTGCGAGAACATCATGATGTCCTCGGTGAGGGACTGGTCAGGGTTGGCCAGCCGCCCGTCCATGCTGATCACTTTGTAGTAAGTCTGGTTGGCAAAGTAGGTCTCATAGGCGTGATCCACCAGGCGCGTACGGAAGGCGAGGGCCAGCTTGCACTCCAGGTACCGTATGGTGCTGTTCACGAAAGTGGCTGGGATTGCAATCATCAGCCACTTGATTAACTTGAAGACAAAGCTCCTGGGCTTTTTCTCCACAATGCTCTTCACAATTTTTCCATCGAGGGCGGCCACATAGATGGAGAGGAAGGTCCTGGATACCAGAGCAAACGAGTGGAGGCAGAGCAAGCCCAGCTCGGCACTCACCAGCTTCGGGAAGAACAGTCTGCGGAGTTCCAGCAGCTGCTTGAAGAATTCCGCGTCCACGGCCGGGGAGGCTCTGCCCCGGCTGCCGGTGCGGTGCGGGACCGCCCGGCCCCTCTCATCCTGCGCGCCGCCTCTGCCGCTCGCCCGCTTCACACGCCCGCGGATGATGGGGTAGAGGATTTTGAGCCCGTACGCCGCGGCCAGCAGACACGCAGCCCTCTTCGCGGCGCCCGCCCTGCTCCACTGCACCCGCCGGGCCGCCGCATGCAGCATGTGGGCCATCCTGCCCGCCGGGGCACCGCTACGCGCCGCTCCTAGCGCGGGTGGCTCATGCCCGCTGGGAAGGCCGGTCTCGCCGGGTCTTCATCGGGGCGCTGGGCCCGGCCCGCCGCCGGCCGCCCTGCCGTGACAGATGCCGAGTGAGCGCTGCCTCCCAGGGGTGATGGTGCCTTCAAAGCGCGGCGCGTTGCACAACGCAGCCCCGCGCGGCGCAGCCCGCCCCGCCGACCACCATTGGCTGCGCCGCGCGGGGCGGCACCGGCACCGGCAGCGGCCCGGCCGCTCGGCACCTCCGCCCCGGCCACAACCGCTATAGCTCGGGGCGCGGCCGCAGCGCCGGCAGCAGCGCCGGCCTCCAGGCGCTCGGCTCCGGCTTCACGACCGGTCTCTCGCCGCTCGGCTCCGGCCGCACCGTCGATCTCCCGACGCTCGGCGGGTCCGCGGAGCTCGGCCCTGCAGCTCGCCGGCTCGCCCCAGGCTGCGGCCGGCCCTTTCCTTCCGCCTGCCCTGCGGAGCAGGCTCCGCCTCCGACCCCGGCCTCGCCAGCGGCGCGGGGGGAGCGGAACGGGGGGCGGCAGTGCCGGAGAGAGCTCGGGTGCCGCGGCAGCCCCGGCGGGATGGGCAGCGCGTCACCGGCGGCACTCCCCGAGCCTCCCCGGGGCGGGGGCAGCGCGGCAGAGGGCGGCACAGCCGGGCCGGTGGCCTCGGGCAGCCCCGGGTCGGAAATCGGCCGGGCGGCCGCGGGAGGGAGCCGGGCTGCTCGGCGTCTCCGGGGCAGCGCCTGCACACTGCGCGTAATTGATTTCCTGTCCTCTCGCCGAGAGGAAACCGGTATTGTGCACTGGCAGCGTTATTAGCCCAAAATAACCCCGACCGAGTCGCACGGCCCCTGCAGTAAAACCCGGCTAATTCCACACAAAGGAACGTTCAGTAAAGGCAGTTGTCTTGCTGCTATATTTTTCTGTTTTCTTAATTACTTATTTCTACTGCTTCGCGTGTTTGGAAAAGGTACTGAATTTGCTGGGAGAGGATCAGAGTACTTACATAGTCTGGTCCTTTTACACTTTGAAAATATGGTACTAAGGTAAACTGTGTAAGATAGTATATGATAAAGCATTAGTTTTGAATATGTATAAAAAAGTTATGTTTTTAAAATGTGATACTAGGCATTTATTGCTGTGGTGAGGAGCCCGGGTTTTCCCCCAAAAAAGAGAGTGAGGCCACCTGCTTCACAGTAACTCAGCAAATACTGTGTTAAATAAGTTGTATTACTTTTATGAAACACACCCCCACTGAACAGAGTGCAGTGATGATGTTTAGATAGCAATACAAGCTTCAGGATAAAGGAATGATATAATTGATTTGAGAGCAAGTGAGATTTGCTTTTAAAAAGCAGACACCACTTATCAAAACATCCAGGTACCTTCTAAAAAGTCCAGTAAGGCAAGACAAGAAGGAAACAAGGAAGATCTATTTCTCATTTCTTCTTAGGAGGCTGCAAAAATTCAGCCCACAGTGGTCAGGACAGTTAGGTAGAGAGGATATAGGGTAATCGGTAATCTTTAGGTGTATTACATTTTTGCTAGTGAGCACAGGACAGAGATCTGGACAGAGCCATTCTAGCTTTTTTTTTTTTTTTCCCCTAAGCGCACAACTCAAGATAAAGCTAGGAAAATATAAAAATCTGACCTAGTGCAGTGGAGAAGACAGTTAGCAGTTAAGTCTGATTTCACTGCAGGTTATTTTGTCAGTAAAATAGGTTTTTCAGTGCACAAAGATACAAGATAAAGTGGCTAAGAAATTGCTTTGCTTATGGCTTGTTATTTTTTTGATCATGCTCTCAACTGGATACTTCCCTTACTGTCTTGTGTGTAGCACAGCATACTCTTAGATTTTGCCAAACCACAGCTATTTGCAATATTCCATTACTCTAGCATTTTTTACCAAGGGGAAAGTTCACAGATCTCTTTCAGTTCTGCGTATCTGCTGACCTTTCACTTCACAGGATCCTGGATGACTGAAACTTCTGGTGATTTGGTGGTTAGTGCAGACATACACCCCACAGTCAGATCTGTGGGAACATTTAAGTGAAGCAAATCTAACCGCACAGTGATTCAGTCAATAAAAGGAATGTATTTCCTTCTTTTGAAAGGATGAAGAAAAGACTGAACTGTTATTTTAAATACCCCCTTTCTTCTGTTCTTGCTGTCTCAAGGGTTTTGCTCTGCCACAATCCTGCTCAGTAATCCATGCACAAATTCCTCTTTGTGGAGCATGGTCTTAGGTGTTAGATTTATTTTTTTTTTACTGCTGAAGGCAGGAATTTTACTGCATTTAGTCATAGTAACACTTCTCAATATTACTGGAAAAATAACTACCAAAACTGCAGTAATATTGGTGCAGTGTTCAGTGCTCTGCTGTCTCCACATTTTCTACTGACTTTATTATAAACTTCTGGAGATACGTGTAATCAAATAAGTTTGAGTAACTGAAGCTGTGGAATTGAGGGATGTTGATATTAGACCCAGACTATCTGAGGGTTTATCCTTTCTTAAGGAGAAACTAGTCTTTTAGTATCAAGTGATTGGTTTATAGTCATATGGTTAGTTTTCATCAAATACATTAAAATTACTCGTGTGCATTTTTAAATATAGGAACCAATAACAGGAGGAAGAATATATGGCAGCAATGAGTATCAGGGTGACTAAAGTCCATGAATGTTTGTATATTCAGGAACTAGAGTGTAATCATGACAACTGATACCTCTTTATCTTCTGTTTTGTGCCTACTGTCTCCCACACCAGCACTGCATTCTTGCACGATGTTGTGGTTGTGATGAAGGTAGTGGAATTGGAGCATGCAGGCTATTACACAAGAGATAATCATAATCACTATTTAATGGTTTTTCTGGGGTTTTTTTTACAATTTGACTGTTTGTAAAAATGATGTGGAATTTTTAAAGCAAAAGACCATTTATCTGATGTCTTATGTGATCCTAACAGAGGTTCCAATAGCTGTAACATTAGTCTGCAGTACACTGAAATTTCCTTGCTGCTTATGAAGTTATTCACTGTTCCATAAGGTCATACAAAATAAAAAAAAAAATTAAAAAAAAAAAAAAAGTACTGAAAAATAGATATAAAATTGTGTTTTGGATCATTGCTATTTAGGACCTTTAAGATTTAGATGCATGTAGGTCAAGCATACAGTACATAGGTTTCCATGTGCATGAATGTATGTGAAACACGTAACATGAATCCAGACAGTGCTTGTTTTCCATTACTAATACTGAACTTTAAATAATGTCCAAAATACAATGACCTGTTATATGGTAAGCTAGGAATATCTGTTTTTTTCTTTAATTTTGAGCTGTATGTTTGCATAGTGGTGTTGGAATAGTAGGATTTCATTTGAGTTAGATTCAAGTGTATGAACATAGAAGCCATTATTCAAGTAAATACCTTTCTCTGAAGTACTTCCAAGCTTTGTTTACTTTAATGTCATCACTTACATAAGTGCAGAAATACAGAATTAGTTTACAACATCAAGGCACACCAATGGCAAATTTGATGTTTTTATCAGAAAAGGATGATAAGATACCCTGACCTTTGATTTCAAATTTGTATCAGCAGAAATTATTATTTCTGTTTATTTAGTCTGGTTTAGAGAAGCTATTGGCTATATTCATATACCTCAGTAGAATATTCAGACACTCTAAATACTTCAGGACCTGGAGATCTAAGACAAGCAGGAGCTTCAGTTTTAATGGATGTGCAAGCTTGTTGAAGAAGTGTCAGTGTGGTGAGACTGGCCTGATCCTATCAAGCAGTTGATTCCTACTCTTGGTTCTAATGAGACTGTAGGGGTATGTGTTCTATAGCAACTTCCATCTATAGAAGCTCCACTGGGTTTTCACATTCTGGCCTACATTAGAATTCCTGCTATTATTTTGTGAAGAAGTGAGCTTTCTGGATGGCCACCAAGTTCTTGTTTTTCAAATTGTGTCACATTTGCTACCCTCTAGTCTCCAAGATGACTCCAAATTCAAGTGGTCCTTTCCACAGCGCTGTATTATAGAACTCTCCTGGTGCTTCACTAGTCTTCATTCTGCTTTGGTAATATCATTTTGACCTCGTCTGCTGTTATTTTCACTTGGTACAGATCCTCACTGAGTTCCCCAGGAAGGATTCCTGCATAAAGTTCTCCCCAGTTTCCTCATCAATGAGTACTGATGCAAAAATCCTAACTTTTCTGTAACATCCGTGTCTCTTCTAAGCGCTAGTGTTGTTCCTTGGCCATCAGTTGTCTCTTTAGACTTCCTAGCAAGCTTTTGCTCCTAGTTGTAGTAAAGAAAAATTATTTAGTGGTTTGGTTACTTTGTCTAGTTATTTCCCAATTTTTTCTGGCCTGTTGTAATTGTATTTCTATTTTTCTCTGAGTTGTTTGTGTTCCCCTCTGTTATCTTCTTTTTGCTATGGTTCAGACTGTCTCTTTACTTCAAGTCTGGTATCCTTCAGCTTTTTCATAACCTCTTGTAAGGATTTTATTCTCTTATCTCCCTTTCCTGATTTGCTTTTGACACTGCGCCCTAACTGGAGTTCGGCACATCTACAGAGTTGTTGTTAATCTTTATAGAAATACTGTTTTTATAAAGTGAGATTTTTAGCATGAGACTCTGTAACAGATATTGTGTTCTCCATCAAGCTAAGGACAGCACTTTGTCTTGAGAATTCATTCTGTAAATAATTATTCCATCTAAATAATACAACCTAAGAATGGCATCTGCTTCATATAGCAATGTGCCGACCTACTGCTGTCAGTGGTACTGACCTGGCTGGTTGTTTGCCATGTAGCTCCAATCCCATGTTCTTCCCAGCTGGGCATTGAATTTTGACTAAGGTAGATTAGGTGCTTCTCTCTGAGCTGGCCAGTTGCTATTTTTGGAAACTGTTCAGCCTCTCTACAATCTTCTATCTCTCTAACCTCCAAAGGTGAATAGGGGAAGGACTTTTCATCAAATTAATTGGAAGAGAGATCTGTCTTTCAAGAGGAAGTACTTTTAAAAGGGGAAACTTTGTTTTGAAATCAAGCTTTGTCTTCTGTTTTGAACTTCCTCAGACTCTGTCATGATTTTGGGATATCACAGCCACCTTTTTGAAAGTACTCTTTAGAGCAAAACCATCAACCAGGTTACTATAAAACACCACAAGGTCAGTGTTGCTTTATTTCTCCATAAGCTGATCTCTCAAGGAAGGGAATGGCATCAAGTATTGACTGGAAGAAGGCCATGCAACTCTGTAAACAAAGTTTAAGCACTGCATTTGCCAAAGAAAAGCTTCCACTTGGAACAGAGTCAGGCTTTTTTTAGTCATGCATTCCTAGCATTAGATAATTAGGTCAGTATTCAGGGATCTAAATAAGTGTATCCTGGTATTTAAAAGTGCCAGAAATTCTCACCCTGAATAGACATGGGAAAGCATTTTAGTTCCCCTGTATCTTCTACGCAGTTTTCTACAGATGGATTTAGTTACCTAATGCTAGATACCAAGATCAAACAAAAAGTCAAAGTGTAAGTATGTTAAATTAACATTAAAAAAAATCAAATGTTGTAAAATATTTAAACCTAACTGAGATTCACCAGTTTGGGTTTGGTTTGGTTTTTTTATGTAACATTCATCTCTTTAGTAATTCCTTCCTCTATAATGAGCACTAGAGTAGGACACTTGCTGGAAAGGGGAAGATTTATTAAGAAACATGAGAACTATTTGCAGTTAGTTCTGAGAAATTTCTTGGAAACGCATCTCTCTCTCACTGTCTCTGGTGAGTACGATTTTACATAATCAGCAACATGTTCACTCAAGGGAACATGTTTAGGGGAAGAAGAATCTTCAAACCTTCAGGGTACAATAATGCTGTCAACAGAGTTGGCACACACTTTGAATTCACAATTTCATTGTCTAAATTAGCTGCTTCCTCTCTGGGTGTGTTGGAACATAAAGTAGGGACCTAACTTAAGTGCTCAAGTCACCCATCAGAAGACTTCCCTCTCCCTTATTTGATTATACTGGAGTTCTGTGACGACCTACTCAAAGCTGGGTGCCAAAAGTTGCAAAGTCAACATTTCAACATCAGCCTCCCTGGAGAAATGCTTTTTTAGACTGCTTTGGGCTGCTTTGATATGTCTTTTATATCTAGAGCTGATCTGATAATGAAGAAGCATGTCAGAGAGGAAAATTCAGGTGCTGAAGGTTGCAAAGCTCTTCTGAAGAAGATCCTGTATAATACTTCCTTAACAAAGGAACATGAGATATAGTTATTCTGAGGAGTGGCTATAAAAGCTAGAAAAAAAGTAAATCTTTAAACTTCAGTCTCTGACAAACAGAGCAAACCTCTTTGTTCTGTACTTCACTGCCCAGGGAATCAACTAAGCTCCATGAAACACATTCTCATGACCTTTTAAAAATTAATAATTATGTCATACAACTCCTGGAAATTATGGCATCATTCAGAAATTCAAATCAATTATTTCAAACTTTTAAAATGTTGACAGTCAAGGCAAAATATACAAACACTGAAAATATATTTATCTCAGGTCTTATTTAATTTTTTACTTTTCCCTCCTCAGAAAGAAATTACTGAATTTTTAATGACTTTGAAAGGTCATCAGCTTTATTTGCAAGAAATAATTTGAGGAGGAGAAGATTTAGTGTGTTGAAAAATAATTAATTGAAGCTGCCATGTAACTTCCCTGGATTCTGCAAATAACTGCTAATTACCAGATAAAAGAAGTCAAAAATAAAGAAAATTCCACTTTTTTCCTTTAAATTTAGACAATACTGTGGAAAAGTAAGGGTGATATAGAAAATATCATGTATTAGAAAAACAGATGTAAAAAGGATTTGATTGTGTTATACATGAAACTACATCTTAGACATAGTATTAGCAAGTTCAACATTTACACTAGATGGAATTGAAAATAAAAATTGATATTTGAAGTGATGAAATTAAATAAATTTTCAGTCTGTGATCTGTCATATTAGCTGTAGAGGCACATAGGCCTGAAATGCAGATACAATTTATCATGAAGATTTTAGTTTAGTCTTTTTACAAGAAACAATTATTCATACTTAGCAGATTCTATAAACACCCTAGCCAAATTAGAAGTATTAGAAAGATAAACATCTTGGCTAATTTTTAGACTCCTAATATCTACTCTGTACATTCTTCACATTTTTGTACTAATGCTAATCAAACTTTATTACTTTATAACTGAAAAACATTGAGCTAAAGGTAACTCAGGAAAGAAACACCACAGGAAAAGATTCGTATAGAATTTTGGTAATTGTTTCGTAAACGGGTGCCTTCACTTGCTGAGACGATGGAAGTGAGTTATAGGGAAGGGAGTAAGTGGAGCTGTGCTGCTGCCAAGATTCCCCGAGTGGCTCTGCATCCCTCCTCGTAGGTTAGTTGCGTTTACACACAACAGCTCATCAGGCAGGACCAAGGGCAACAACATCTACCCATAGAAAATGCTCATCGCTCGCCCTGTTGCCCCTAAAGTACCTGAGGAAGAGCAGGATGGAGATTGGAAAGTGCTCTCTTGTCCTAAAAGTCGTAGCAAAGACAACCTGGACCTGAAAGACAAATTTATTCACTTAGGACAAGGTGCTTATGACTCGCTTGGGAAAGGGTGATGGCTTTGGCAGCAGCCTGTATGGAAACACCAGGGGTAGAAGAAGGGCAGCAGCAGCCGGAGCATTCCCTCTTCCCCATCAGCTGCCTTGCTTGGCTTTCTGCATTCTTTCCTTTTGTCTGTCAATCCCTGTGCCAACCTTTCCTTCTTCTCTGCCAGCCTGGGGGCACCGATAGCAGCTGCCCTGGTGGTCCCAGGTAGGAGGAGGCCCTGCAGAAGGGCCCTGTGCCCCTGCTGGGAGGCTGCAGACCATCCCTGGGGTAGCCATTGCCTCTACCCGCACTGCCAGCCACACACAGGGCAGCCCTCCCTCCCTGCCTCCTCAGCAGCAGAAAATGAATTGGGTCGGTGGCAGTCGGTGAGTGAAACTCTTCAAAGACAACAGAAACAGCTCCATGCTGTGTCGGTGTCCCTCACAGCCTGGGCACTGCCATGGTGTGTTTAACAGCCCTGATGCCCCCTCACAAACCAGGCACTGCCATGTTGTGTGTGGCAGCCATGGTGTTCCCTCAACAAACTGAACACAGATTTGTTGTGTGTTTCAGACCTCATTTCCCCTCACAAACTGGGCATAGCTGTGATGTTTGTGACCTAATGAGTGTCTCTCCATGGCACAGTAGTGCCACAGTGTGTGTTTCAGGCCTGGTGGCCCCTCACAGACCAGCAGGCCATGGTGTGTGACAGCCCCAGAGTTGATGTGTGAGTTCTTAGATGTGTGAGAAGGTGCAGGTGCCCTCCCAGCCCAGGCAGGGCATCACGTTTGGGCTCAGTGTCTCCCCACAGACAGGGGCTGAATGAGGCCTTTCTCACACCCTCACAAAAAGCAGTGGTCACCGTTTGAGGAAAATGATGTACAGGTATTGAGATTCATTGAAATAGTAGAACATCACAAACTGAGTCATAATGATAAAGAAAATAAACCTCTAATGTTCTGTTTCTTTGGGTTCTGTGCCCTCTGCCAATCTAGAAATGTAAACCCCTCTGATTTTGTCAGCCATTGGGAAGAAGCCTTGCTGAACACAGCTTTGTAATCGTCTGACTATGTAGAATCAAACTAAAAGAACACCCTACCCATATAGAAAATTCCCAGCAAACTGGGTTTTCTGAATGTTGCCTCTGTGAAGCTGGAGGAAAGGAGAGTTTCAGTTAGAAAAAACCCAAAATACCAACCCAGGCTTTGTCCTAAATGCCTGTCTGCCATACCCTCTGTAAGAAAATCCAGTGTGTAGGAGTGTTGCGCACATTTAGTAAATACAAATCAACCTGCTGCTTGCTGCTGCTGGTAATATCTGTCAGGGTTCCTCGAGTGAACCTGGGCTTTACATTTTTGGTGTCAAAAAAACTACACTTCACTGAGGTTCTTCCCCACTGCAAGGGTGAATGTTACACACGTATGTTTGGAAAGTTTGCTCTCACTTTAAGCAAAAGGCAATTCCAAGGGAATACTCCATATTTTTAACCCTCACAAAAAGTCATAAACTTACTGACCTAAGGACTGCAGCCATGCTCACTCTGCTTATGGAACAGTGACCCCAACTTCCAATTTTATGCACCAAGTCCTATAGGCATTTCACATAAGACTATGTTTGACAGGTGAGACAAGTAGTTGGAGGTACAACTGTCTCTTGTATTGCACAGACAACAGCAGCTTGTAGTGTCAATCTATTTTGCTTTCTTGTTTTACAAAAGGTCCCTAGTATTCTGTAAATTCCCAAAAGGTGAAAGCTCACATAGTGTTCCTTTGGTTTCTTTGCTAATATAGTTTTGTGGCTATGTTGCAGCATGACAAAAAAAAAAATCAGGGGAAAATATAGGCAAAGATTTCTCAAGTTTTAAGAAAATACAAATTGATGAAATGTGCATACAAGTCAAATGACTAAAAGCTTTTTTTTTTTTTCTTTCTTCATGTTGAATGTGTTTGGTAGCCTAATATCGAATGTGGTCCAATCCTTGCTGGAATAAATTTGGATCAGTCAAAATTACTTCAACAGAGATATGTTGACTTTACTGCCTGAAGGTTTGATCCATTCTAACATAACATATAGCCTATCATAACATATGGCATAACATAACATTAATGTATTTGTGTCCTAAAACCTCATAACCATTAATGTGAAATTCAAGCCATGACTCAAGATTAAAATAATAATTATTTGCATTTTTCAGAAGCAGGATCATATTAAAGCATGAAAGGAGAAAACAAAAGGTAAACAGTTTCAGCCATATTGGATTTTGTATTGTTATATAAAAGCTTTGGTGGGTTCACTTAGGTAAAACTTTCAAAGCATTTGAAGTGAGATTCAAAATAGTAGCTAAACATTTACATATGTTTCCCTGACTTTTAGGGCAAAAGGTCTTGTTCTAAATTTACTAAACTGAATTACAAGAAGAAGAGGAGGGAGACAGAGGAGGTGTGAATGAATGAATGAATGAATGAATGAATGAATGAATGAATGAATGAATGAATGAATGAA
>CM031879.1:12704652-13010704 GCA_018697195.1 Certhia americana | reverse complement strand
GAATGAATGAATGAATGAATGAATGAATGAATGAATGAATGAATGAACGAGTGCCTGTGCCCAATTTTGTTTTTCCTGGATTACTTCTGTTACCAGAAGTTGTGTTGGTATGTTGGGCAGGAGGGTTCGCTTGCAGCCTCAGGTGATAAGCACGTGGTCAGCTGCTTAACACACACACAGAGCCATTCCTCCAGGTAAAAGGATGTTAGGCTCATTAAAGTCCTTTTTCTGGCATTTGCTAAAGGAGGACGGCTTTTTTGTACCTAAAACTGAAATAAGGGAATCAAACTTATCCCTGGCATAGCAGAAGACATTTCAAACAGGAAAGAGACAGAAGACAGCAAGAGAAAATGGCTATAACCATAATAAGTGGAGTCAGTTTCCTCCTCAGCAGCAGGAAGGAATGAGGCAGTACAAGGAAGCTCCACCACTGAAGCTGATAGATCCAGTACCCAGCAGGTGCACAGGCATACAGAGGTAGAGGAAAAAGAGGCTGTCTGTATAGACACAATTACTTATATTAAAACATTTACATATGGGAATGTGGGACAAATCAGCAGATTGTCCTCATCACTTTCCCAGTTTCCTGGAGGCCTGTGAGCTCTCTGTTTTCTCAGGGATTACTGGTCTAAGCCACATAATTTATATTACAACTATGTAAGTTGCTTCAGTGGAGAGGGAAAACAGGAAAAGACAGGAATGTTTTTGGTAATGTAGTACTAAATTAATAAACACAGTGGTAAATTTCTAATTGCTATTACACAATTATTAGTAATTTAGTAATTTAGAGGTGATGGGGAAAAAATTATCTGGGACACTAAAGGGAAGTGGTTGAATTTTGGGGGTGTGGACCCTAAAGTAACATGAATTTTGAACTGTTGATTTGTGCACAAGATGATTTTATCGTACTGAAGATATTAATCTTAACTGAAGAATTATTCAGATATATATTATGAAGAATATATATCAGATATTTTCCAGAGATATTATCACCCTGGAAAGATAAAGATAATACTAAATTACATTAAAAATTAGTTACCAACAAACATGATAAGTATATTAGTTACATGTAGCCTGCCTCATGAAAGGAATTACATTTCAGAAGAAAAGCCAATGGTATTTTTTTGTTTTGGCATAGCCTTCAGTTTTCAATATCCTTCTTTTGTTTAGAAAAAAAAATCTTACTAGGTTTATTTATTCTGCAGTATTTAATTATTTTAAGATGATTATTTATAGTCTCTGCAAAATGGAGGAGTTTGTTTCCTAAATTATTGTCTTGATATATTCAAAGTGTTGGTCATATCTCTTTTTATTCCTTCTAACAAAAATTCTTTCTGAATTCCTAATCTTAGAGACTTTTCTTTTTTACTTTTCTCTCTGTCTTTTTGTTTTGTTTTGGTTTTGGTTTTTTGTTTTTTTGTCAGAAGACTATTTTCTTTGTCAAGAGAGAAAAATTTGGAGAACAATAAACTCTTTGTGTCATTATTGATGGCACATCGGGTGTACATAATCTTGCTAATTTATTTTCTTATCTTATACACTTCCTGAAAAGCCCCTTGGAATTTTTTTAGGATTTTGTCCTTGCCACATTTAGTTTCTTTTATTTTAAGAAATATTTTTAGTGGTTGTACACAAAGTTTGAGAAATGCGCATTTAAGGACTAAATTTTTTGGCATCAAGATAACAATGATTTATTTTGAATATGACCAAATTATATTTGCTTTCTTTTTCAAGGCAATAAAAATAAATTACAAGCAACCAGGGCATGAGAATTCAGAGATACTTAACCATGTGCTTTTATATTAGGAATAGTTTGCTAAGTCTTGCTTGCTAATTTCAAAAGAATTACCTATAGTGGTAATGTGTTATTGAAGCTTCTGTCAAAAACTTATTCTCTCCTTTAAAAAATTAAGGAATTCTTTGAAAGAAAGAAACTTAAGTCAAAAATGAAACTCCTGAAAGTATCATCTCCTAAAAGTTCAGAAGTCAGTTTGGATCTTCTTAATCTATATGTGGTTAATCAGATATCAGCCAAAAAAGACAACAGTGGTGAGTTTTTGGTATTCTGACTTTTCAGAATTGTTAATAGTTAAGTTGTTCTTAACTATTACTGCTGTCATTTTAGTTCTTTTTCTTCTATTTACAACTTAACCCTCAAGTAAGTGTTGTTCTGTTTTTAAAATAAAAAAAAATTGTATGTAAAAACAAAAATTATTACTGAATAAAAAGGGCATAAGAGGAAGCAAATAACCTTGGCTCCTGCTTGCTTCAACTTTAGAGCCTTGTGCAGTGTCCTAGTTTCAGACCAGGCCAGGGTTAATGTTTGCAGTAACCAGGACAGGCATGGCCAGGCCCCTGAGGTGATTGTACATCTCACATCATGCACAGGGAGCCTCAGGGGAAGGAGTCCCCTCTGGTGGGGTAGTTGGGAAGTGAGTGACCAGGGAGCCTGTGAATCGTTACTCTGTTATTAGTACCATTTCTTATTTCATTGCTGTTTCCAGTAAATTGTTCTTATCTCAACCCATGATCTTCCTTTTGTGCCCTCAATTCTCCTTTCCATCCTTCTGCAGAGCAATGGGGAAAGGGAGAAGGAAAGGGAGAGGGAGATGGGAAGGAGGAAGAAGAGAGAGGGAGCGAGTGGCACATGGTTTGAAATGTTTCAGTGGGAACACTAAATTGGAGAATACCATTTCTAAACCACCACACACACCTTCCCCATTCTATTCATTATTTTTATCCCACATCCATTTCTTTTCCTGTTGGCTGTTGAATGGGTCCACTTCCCATCCACTTAAAGATATGATTTAATGGTGAACTTGAATGGTTGAATTCAATGATCTTAAAGGTTTTCAACCTAAATAAATCTATGATTCTAAAATTCTTGTCTATGACATATTCATAACCAGATTATGGAACATTTTTTGTCCTGTGCTCAGAAGAGTAGAAGGTGCCTGAGGAAGGCAACAGAACCTGTACATAGATAGTGGCTGACTAAATAATTTTCTACTATTGTGCCACTTAGAATAGAGTTCTTGTATTGTTAGTAGCAAAGAAAGAAACAAATATGACTTTAAACAGATTAAGAAATATAAACCAACAGATTTTGTACTCTAATGAAAACTCAGGAACCTCAAAACTTTAACCAAGCCTAGCACTGACTTACCTAATGTATTCATTGCAGAGAACAAGAGGAAGCCAGCCCACATTGATATCACTGAAGATGAAAAAAACCCTATCACGAGACATAACTTAGAGCTTCCCATATCACCCCTATGTACACAATATAAGTCAAACTTAGATGATCTCCAGAACAGGTACTTGTATAAAATAGGCAATAGTTATCCAATACTGAGGTTCTGGGAGAGGTATTTCATTACAGCCTTAACAGTTAGGGTATTAAGAAAGCATAAAAAGCCATTGTAAACAGAGAAGTTTCACAACCACTCCTGTCATTCCAGTGATACTCTTACTGTGAGAGAGTAATTAATAAATTCTGAATAAAAAACTGCACATGAAGCTGAGATTTTTTTTTTCTTCTTTTTAATGCAACATGTACTCATGTCAGGCACATACACTAAGTTCCTGCTCAAGGAGCAGCTTATTCAAACAGCATTACCCACTTACACTGTTTTCCCATCCAGCTTTTGACACCCTAAATTGACCAACTGACAGACAGGCTGCTCATAACTGCCTAAGAATCAGGCTGTTATAAGATGTGAGAAAAAATATTCCTAAGTTACTTTGAAATTAATACTCAGAATGTTTTAGTCTTTTGGATCTTGTCTTTCATAGGCTGTTTTAATTCATTTTGCAAGGTTGCAAAAGCAAGTTTTGGACAGCAGAAGACAACATCTCTCAGAAAAAGTAAAATACCAGCATAATGTAAGTTTATTGTCCTTATGACATAAGACAAAAAATGTGCAGTAATTACTGTGTTTTCAAGTGATTTTTAAGAGTGGCCAAATCTCATGGATACTGAAACACATGAATTTTTCTTTTTCTTTAAGACCATCTTGATAAATTATTTTCCTGCTACTGCTTACATATTTCTTGAAAAAAGGCTAAAAATGCATTTATATCCATCTCTCCTCAGGACAGCATTTTTGTGCATGCTTCAGATTAGGTACTTCCATTTTTTCCTGAAATTAGCCCTTATTGCCGTAAGTTTTTCATGAAAAGTCATATCAGAATATAGAAAATTTTCTCTTCTTTGTGGCTTATGTGCAAAGATGTAAAAGATACGGAATGGCTTGATTACTTTAAACTGTATGCTTAATCAAAACTGCTTGAGATAAATAAAGTATCATTTTGTTACATTTTGTTTAGCTGTCACAAGTAGCGGAATTGGGCTACGTTGATTCTAGTATGGAAAATGAAGACAACATGGCAAGAGTTTTTAGTGCTTTTCCATTATCCTCCTCTGGTTTTCAGTTCTCTAACTGTACACAGCTTTCAGAAGAAAATTTCAACACAAATTTAATGGGAAACATTTGGGAACAGACCAATGAAAAGAAGCTGCAAACCCAGGTTTGGTTAATATTATACTTCCATGGAATTATTTTAAACTTACTTTATTTGGTGTGTAAAACCAGTGTAATGGTGACGGTAATTATGATTGTTCTACATTTTTTGTTGGCTGGTGGCAATGAGTATTCTGTGTATACAAATATATTTTATTGTTCTGAAATAAGCTCAACGAGCTTTTGTTCATTGAGGTCTCAGTATTGCTGATATCTGTAGAGAAAGAATTAGTCACATACCAGTGACTTTTGTTTCTGGCTTGTAAATTTGGTTGAAGAAAACTGAAATATATTATAGTTAGAAATACAGCTTTCTTAAACATACAGTTAGTCTAACTGGGTGTTGCATGATCCCAGGTGATCCCATGACCTAACTTTTTATATTTTAATGTCTCAGTGAATAACATAGTTTTTACAGTATTTTCAGTGCTCTGCTGTTTAACTCTTTACTTTTAAGAAACAATTGAAAATTATTTGTTCTGATGCATGTTACTATTTTTTTCTTTTGTTAACTTTGTGATTCTTAAAAGAATCATGCTTAGAAAAGTGATAGCAAGTATGATATAATATGCTTTATTTTTAGCAAATATATTATTCATTGGAAATAATAAAACAAATTCTATGTGTTTCACCTGTGGTATTCTGAAGACTTGAGGTAAGTGAGGAAGAAATGCACCAGAAGTTTCAGAAGGAGAGATGATGGGTTGTTCAGGGAATGAGTAGGCCAAAACCCACAGGAAGCTGACTTGAAGAAAAAGGAAGCCCAAGAAATATGTTTTCAAAACACAAGTACAGTCCATCTTTATGTGCAAGAGAATGATTAGATTCTGGAGGCCAGTTTGGCTGAATCAGGGAACTCCTGACTGAGGTCAAATGCAAAGAGGAAGAGTGCAAGGAGGGTTGGGCAACCCAGGAAGAAGACAGGAGCATCCCCTCAGCTTGGAGGGGTGGCATTAGGATGGTCAGAGCTGAAAATCACAATGGGTGAGAAGAACAGCAAGGACGACTTCTGTAGGTGTGTCATCAAAGAAAGGAAACCAAGGAAAATGCTGTCCACTGCTTAACAGAGTTGAGACCTCGTGACAAAGGACATGGAAAAACCTGAGGTACTCAAAAACTGCTTTGCTGCAAGTTTTTTCAACAAGATCTGTTCTCTGGCTCATCTTAAAATGCAGTCAGGAGTTGGGGGAAGTTGTATGAAACAGTAGGGAAAGAACAAGTTAGAAAATCCACTGTAACCTGGACATACAGAAATATATGAGACTGGACAGAGTCCAACCACGTTTATTCAGGGTATTGGATGACACCACTGCAAGGCAGATATTTATCATCGTTGTAAGGCTGTGGTCATCAGAGAAGCTTCCCAGTGAGAAGAAATACACAAATATTATATCTATCTGCAAAAATATAAGCATGATCTGGGGACACATCATCTCACCTCTGTCCCTGGAAGGATTAAGGAGCTGAACTCCCAGAGGAAATTCCAAGGTACATGAGGAACAAGAAGGTGTCTGCAAACAGCCATCAGATTTTCCAAAGTCATACTCTTCCTGGTGGACCCAATTGCTTTCTGTGATGGAATTAGTAGCCCTGGGAATTAGAGAGAACAGCAGGCATTATTTACCTTGACTATACTTGATGAAGTTTCCCATGGGATTCTACTAGCCAAAAAGGGCATCTATGAACCAGATAAATGGACAATAGGATGAGAAAAAGCTGTCAATTACTGTCGTGCTCAAAGCAATTATCTGTTGGCTAAAGTTTATTTGGCAACAGTTGAGCTATAAGGAGGTTTGGGTTTTTGCTGTAAAGATATAAAGAAATAAAAATAGTGGGAAAATATGTATATTGTTTGCAAACCCAAACTGAAAGTTTTAAAGACTGTAACAATTATGTACATTCACAGTTTGACAGCTTCTACTGTTTTCTCAGCCAGGAAATAGTTTTGATCAAGACTCTTGGAATACAAAACCTCCAAGCCAGTGTATTTTCAGGAAGTCTGATACAATGCCTCAGGAACAGTTCAAGCCATTTGATAGGTAGGCAGTGATTTTACATTAATGAGGAAAATAACAGTCAAGTTTAATTAAGAAAAATACTAAAATAATCTGAACATTATTGCTACTTGTTTTTTTTCAGTTTTTCAAATAGAAATTGAAATCACATGGAAATACTAAACATACAAAGCTATTTAAATTTGCTGAAAAATCTGGATTTTGGGTAGGCACTTGGAACCATGATCTATTTTTTTCAATGTCATAGACATGATAATGTTGCTGAATTCACCTTGAATGACAGCACAGACTTACTAGGAGGCCATGAGGAGGGGGAAGCTGCCCCAGGTGTTATTAGTTCTGGACACTGTTGCAAGTGCTTTTCTGATGGCCTTGATGCAATAACAATTGAGCATCTGCACCCATTATTTATACTAGGGATTCCAGGAACAAAGCATTTTCTTTCCTTCTCTTTCATATGAGATCCTACTATAGCTTTATTTTTTTCCCTACAATTGATTCAATAATACTTCTATGAGAATATACACTTTGTTTTTAAAAGAACAGATAAAAGTCAAGAATATATTTATTTTTGTATATGCTGATTAAAAATCTTTCAAATCACAGATATTTTAGGGCCAGACTCATTTGTACTGAACATTTTATTTCATTTTATTTCCAGAGGCTCTCCCTCGGACCTAGAGGTCTTACATAGCTAATCTTACTTTATTCCTTCTATTCCATAAGTCTGCCATTTGGTTGAAAGTTCCTGTCCATCTCTAGCTTAGGCTGGATAGAGACATTAAAAGGCCATATAGTATTTTGCTGTTCCTGAAGTGCCTGCAGCCTGTTTGCTTGAGGAGTCAAGTGACCCATAAACTCACTGGCCAAATAATAACTAAACACATCAGCCACCTTAACTTCCTCTCTTCTTGTAACTTCTCCTGACTTTCTCCAGCAAAACCTAAAATGAGCATAGCATTCCTTGCTGCATATCTGAGTGAATTCCCAGTTAATATATTTACACTGAGCCCTACATAACATTATCTCACCTACATCTCTCATTTCTCCACCAGCTATTAGTCCTGCACTTGTCTGCTTATGTCACATCCTCTCACCTTCTACCCATTCATGGGTCACAAACACCTCCTTTCCAACTGCTCTACAAATCCATTTCTTTGTATTGTCCTCATTTTGTTTTCATCCATTGTAGCCATATATTTTTATACCTCAAGAGATCACAATTCTTCTATGAAGGGAGTTTATTTCACTGTATGTGAGAATAAGGGTGTAAATTTATACAATTGTTTAATGCAACATACTGATGATGTAATCAATGTGCATAATTCTGAGAGCTGTGGCACCTCAAGGTTATTAAATATTAATTACAAGTTTTCATGTCATATTTCCTCATCTACTCTTAAATTTTACTTTGCATTACAAAATATTCAGCTGAAGTTGGGAAAGACTCTCTGAATTGCTCCACAAAATGGTTTTACCTTCCTCATGTAGATCTATCCCAGTGTCTTCAGAAATAAACCCTAGTGTGTTTAGCCTTCTAAAACTGTCCTGGTGAGGTTTCTGTAACTAGAGGAAACTAGTTTCTCATTTAAGTTCCATAGAATCTTTATCCAATTCCAAGTATTTGCTGATCAAAACACCACAGGTATTTGCCCATCAAAACACCACAGGTGTTTTCTCTTACAGTAAGAGTTTTCTGTACTACATTTCAGTTTTCAAGTTCTATTGGTAGCCTTGTTCAGAATGTTTTAAAGAGAGGGATTTTTTTTGAATGGCCTTTTCTTGCCAGATCTCTGTCCTTCAGAAGAACCTCAGCTTTTTGCTCAGGGTTTCTGAAATATCAGTCAGCAGATTCAGTGTGGAAACCAAACAGTAAAAATGTTAGATTAAGAGCAGAGTAAGTGAAAGCATGATAACTTTCATGTCCATGATGCTTACATGATAACATCTTCAAAACCACTACTCTCAGAAGTGGGGTAGGGAAGTAGAGACATAACAAAATGTCTGACTGGCCTCCTGACACTGGAACAGAAAAATTCTGTGCTGAATCAGGATTACTGATTTCAAGTACAATTGGAAGTTACTTGTTACGAGCTTTCAGTATGGAAGAGAAATGTAGTCTTAAGCAAACTACTTTTATGAATGGAAGAAACCATCTTTCTCTTTATTTATTTTCCCCCCTTTTCTTTTTCTTTCTCTCCCCGAAGTGGCTGCCTTTGGTCAGCTGGTGGAGCAGCAGTGACATACTGTGGCTGATTTTATAAATCACAGTTCCCTGTCCTGGAGGATGAGCTCCATGGCTTTGTGTATTTAGAGACATTAAGAAATAGAACCCCATATAAATCAATCTTAATATAAAGTAGACATAAAACATAATAAAATAAACATTTTTTCAGTTGAAATACTGTATACTTAGGACAAAATCAAGTGTAACGAGGAGTGAAGTTTTTGAAATTTTTATGATCGAATTATCATAAGGTGTTGTGTTAACAGTCAGTATTTTGCTTATTTTAGTACTCAGCAAAATGTTTTGTTTTTTTTTCTTTTCTATGCCTGTTACACCTCATTGCCTATCCCTAGGCCAGACTACATGAATTCTGCCAGGAAAAATCCTGTGATAATAGCCAGTAATGAATCAGAAAACTGTGAAGGAATAAAAGAACCAATATTTGATGTGAAAAAAGCTGCAGAACTGAAAGGTCCCCAAGATGGAAGTGGTTGTTCCTTTCTGGCACTATTTGAAGATGAGAGTCAACCAATCCATAATAATCCTTCCCCAAAGCATTTTAATCCTTTTTCTAACCAAATCAATACTGACATTTTTTTCACTGTTCCTGATGTTAGAAATCAAAAGACCAACAGAAATTATTCTTATGACACTGGAAGGGTTTATTCTGTAATCAATGCAAAAGAAAATTCTGTAGACAGACAGCTTGAAGGCATTTTCACAGCTCCGGAACAGGTTTTCATTAAAAGTAGCAATGTATCAAGTATAAGCTACGAGGAAACCAGTGAACTTCATAAAACCCACCTGCAGAACTGTTATGAGGGACAGCACTACTTCATACCCTGTGAAAAGAAAGAAAAAAGAGCAAACCTTGAAAAAATTGGTGCGTGTTATATTTTAAGGACATATATTCTGGGCTTTCTTCTCCTTTTAAAGGCATATGTTCTTATAACCAGAGATGTATCTGCCCTGTCTGAAAATGTCACGAATATTCAGAATGCTGTCACATAATTTTAAATCCAACTATTTAAATAATTTAAAAAACTTGACAGAAACTTTTATATTCAAATTGCATTTATTCTATTGTATTTCAAAATCAAGGTTTACTTTTTTTTTTTTTAATTTTAGAGACATTTGCTTATCACCATGATCAGCAGAATAACTTAAAGATTAATGTGCAGAATTATTCAAGAAAAAAAAGGTGAGTGTGATGGAAATTGCCAACTATTAACCACTGACAACTGCAGAGACCTTGCTGAATTGGAGAAATCCTTCTAAGAGCATAGGAAGGCAAAATTCTAAGTATTACTGAGGACTCAAGTTTTCTCAGTGAAAATAGTACTGTATAATTTGAGTAAACTTATGCACAGGTAAGCCCATTATGCCTCTGTGTATCTATGATAAGTATCCAGAAATACTTCATGGGACAGTTTGGAGTTCCTGAAGTTAAGTTGTTGATCTGGCTTGTCCTCTAAAACACTCTGTCTCATTCCACTGGCTACAGAGCAAGCATCTTCTCTGGGCTACGTGAGTGCTCCATGTTTTACTAAAGACTTGTTTTTCAAAGACTGATACATAGCACCTTCCATTTTACAAAACAACACTATCTTCTCTCATTGCTTCAAGTCCATTTTGCATTTCAACAGAAATGAAGTTATTCTTCATATAATATAGAATATATATATAATATTCTTGGTGTTAAATCTCAGGTTCAGAGATAAGTCCAGTGATCTCAGAAGTGGGACACATTTAAAGGTTTCTGAAAACAAAATAAAAATTGAAAAGTCACCAGTAAGGACTTTAACTCAGAAAGAAAATAAAAATACTGGGGGAAAGTCACTTACCAGAGAACTTTGTGTTTGCATTCATCAGAGATGACAAGTCTGTGAAAGAAACAGCCTGGAATCAGAACCATCTCTTTATATTTGACCAGGTAACTTTTAAAAAGCTGTAATTTTTTTGTCAAACACACTGTTTGCATGATTCATTTGAGCTGGAGAAGGATTGTCCACAACAGTTAGAAACTGACTGTAGCTTCACTGAATTAACTACCATGGAAGCTACTTTTCCATCATGTTTTATATAAGGAATGCAGAAGAACTGCTGCTAGTGGCATGGTTCAGATAGACAGCCCTTTTAGGTCCACAGTTTACATGGTTTCATTCACACCTCAGCTGATGCCTGAAAGACATTGTGTTAGTTGCCCATCAACACTTAGGTTCAGATTCTGTAGGCAATACCCAGACATTATATGCAGGATGCTTCAGTATTATAAAGGAGCTTTGTGCCAGTGTACATATAAAAAATGCTTCAGATGTCTTGTCTGTAGAAGCCACATATGGTACTACTCAGGGGTAAAAATACCTCTTAAAACAATTTGTGGTACAGTGCAGCGACTCCTTTAAGTAATGGAGAAACTGAATGTTCCTCTCTTAACCTGATATACTGATCCAGCTGAACCCTCACTATTAATACCTTTTTATTTTTAACAGTTCACAACAGCACAAGAGAAAGGGTATAGGTTTGGAGTGAGTACATATTTTCATGAGATGGAGATGGGTTAGTACTATTTATACATTATCACTTCAACTTTTTTTCTCTATATGTGAAACTGAAACAGTTACTTTTAAAGCCAGTGAGAATGATCTTTTTAGAATGTTAAATTTGATAAGGGCTTATATTTCTGATTCACACAGCACTGTAAAAAGACAACTAGCATTACCAAATAACAAAGAATTAGCTGTGTTTGCTTTTCCCTTGAAGAGATACTCTTTTCCATTAGACTGTATGCTGTCACTCCACATGTGGAGAGAGGGAGGGGAGGAAGCTATCCTACAGCAGGAGAGTAGGCAATACTACATCCTTCCTACACCCTCAGTAGCTGTAGGGTCAGCTGTGCTGGCTGCATTTCAGAGCAGAAGTTCTTTCAGGAGCCTCCAAGAGAGAAATATGTAACTTGTATGGCAGCCAGTGTGCACATGGAGTCTGCTGTGTTCTGTCACAGGCTGTGCTCTTCAGAGTCTCTCCTCCTTTTGGGTAGCACAGTTCTGCTGCTAATTAACAGCACATCTGAGGCTTTGGGGGACCCATCTCACAACTTCTGTTGTGTTGACCTCAAAAGAGAAGAATTGGCTATTGCTAAGGACTAGATTGACACTGCTAACATTATTTAGTATCTTAAACTATATCTTAAAACTGCATCCGAAATAGCAATGTTTAATTCTACATGATGTATTTGAGAGTTGGATCTTTAGGGAGTGTTTGGTGAGCAACCTTTCTTTCTTTTTCATCTAATTTTTCAAGATGTGGAGTCACCACTCAGCAGATATTCTCACAGTTACTCTCCTAGGCAGACTGAGAGCTATTTGAGCTCCAGTCCTGACACAGTGAGTAAACCCTTGTGGGCTGGCAGGGCTCTATTTGAATCTTATCTTTATGCCCAAGTGCTCCTAAGGGTGGATGTAACTGGAATCTCGTTTTGTTTTGCATGAGATAACTTCATGTGTGATGAGGATGAGAAATTATTAGCTGTAAATTTTCCTAAGTAATTTGACAGACATGTGGTCTGTCCTCTTGATAATGACTGGCCTTGTGGAATTACAGTAGCATGACTGTGGGAAGATGCTAAGCAATGTTCTATGCTCTTCCTGTACACATAGCTGCCTTACAGTACATGCCTGTAAAGCAGAATGGTTTGACACACTGTGTTTTCACATTCTTGAACACAAAAATGCCATGGTGAAGAGTATAAATTGCATGTGAGAGTGAAGGTCTGCCTTGGCCATCTTCTCTTCACCAAGAGCCAGAAGTACATCCTTGGAGAAGGAACGAAAAAACCTGTAAACAACCAAAAGCAGACAGTTCTGTCCTTTCTGTTTATTTCACTTAGTTATTAGCAAGTCATTACTTTATTCCTTAGTTATTGAACTAGTTGAACAGTTACAATTGCATAATTCTGTTTGAACAGTCTGAAGAAGATGCAGCCAAAAGGAAGGAATATCTGAATGAACAGTTTGTGAAGGTACATGATGCCAGCCTTTTCTCAGCCTCAGCAAACAAAGAGGCCCACAAAAGCTCTCACACCCAAAGTGTGGGTATGCAGCCCAGCAGTACTTTGGCTAAAGAAGAAGCAAGCAATCTTCAGGAGAAAATCTCTAATTTTTGTGCCACAGAGGAGGAAAATAAAACCCTCACAGCTTTGTCTCAGGGCCCATCACACTGCGCCCTTACGAGGGAGCACGTCACTCGCAGCACCAGGTGCAATGTTTGGTCGCAGACCGAGGGCTCTGTGACCGAAGTAGAGAAGGTGGATGTGGGCACCCAATGTGGCACCTTGAGGGTGTGCAGCTGTGGGGGAGCCCTCCCCAAAGCCCGCAGCCCAGGTGGGGTCCCTCCTCCCAGCACTGCCGGCACCGCAGGACACCTGGAGCGGCCAGTGCAGGAGGTGCTGCAGCCCACAGGCACCGGCAGCATGGCCGGGACAGACGGCTTCTCTTCTGAGACAGAGTACCTGAGTTTGGCGGGCAGGGAGACTCTAGAGGTGCTGAACTACATTGATAAAATGAAGGAGAGAGATAAGCAGTGATCAACTATAATGGCACATAAGGAACACTATAGTTTTGTCCTGTTCTCAGTGTTCATTCAGTTGGTGTATTCTGAGTTTTCTAGCATGGTTAGGCAAAAGATGTTTTTACTGTTTGTTTGCTTTAACTATCAAAAATTATGGATTTCTGTCTGCCTACTGCTATCTCAAAGTATGGGTTTCCATAGATATCCAACTATTAACAAAGGATTTTACAATAGCTTAATGAATACAAACATTAGGAATTATATTGGTTTCCTCACCATATAGCCATAGGATTCCGTAGTTTAGAATTGACTGACTATGTTTCTTTTAAGGTAATGGGAAGATGTTGTGCTACTTCAAAACATATTTAGTGTCTCTGAGTTCAGAGACATTGATTCTCATTCATTTTAGCAGAAAACCTTGCCTTTGTTATGTGTTCATACTAAGCATAAAAATGGGAAACAACAGAAAATGTACATCTGCACACAGAATAAAATGTAATTTTAAAAGAGCTAATTTATTAAATTTTTAAAAAATGCTCAATTTTCCTTCCACAGCAGATCCATTCATTCATTTTCTGGCTGTTAATCTAAAATACCTTTCATGTGTTTCTGTATTCTTTTTGAATACTTGCCTCTTCATTTCAGTATTTGTGTGAAGCTAAAAATCACAACAAATAAAAGTTTCTGATAATATTGTTTCTAAGTTATATTCTTGCCTTCTAAAAAGTTCCTGGTAAAGGTGTCAGGGAGACTTAGTGTTACTAACATCTATTTACAGATCCATACATCTTCACTTCTATATAGATATCTCTCTGTCTTAACTACATGTGTGTATGTGTATGCATATATAAAATCTGTGTATATATACATATATATACCTATGTGCATATATAAATGCCTGTGCTGGCATTAGCCAGCTGGCTGCATGCAAGGTTCCTCTTCTTCACAAACTGGGCTTGGGCAAAAGCTGCCCTGGAGACTTCCTTAACAGAACAGATTTGCCTCTATAAGGTTAATATGTTGTGCTTTCCCCTTGGAGTCTGCTGCTAAAAGAGTCACTGCCCTTATTCCCACCAGGTCAGGGGTTTTGTCTATGTTTTGTGGAAGGGATGAGTATCACCCAGCCTGGATGAGATTTGTCACCATTCTTTGTTTCTGTTCTCATCATCAAACTAGTGTCTTTTTTTTGCTGTTACATTTTATATTTGAAGCCAAGAGCCATTTCTAAAAGAAGGTCTACATTGCTCAACAGTTTGCAGGTTTGTGGCTGTGCTATTTTAAAAAATAGCAGCTCAGAAATTTTAGTGAACTTTTCTGCACTTGGAAGAAAATAGCATTGTCTTTTATATCTATAAATTGCATACATAGGAAGTGGTTTGCACAGCCAGACTTCTGAACCATGTAACTATCACTTAGCCAATTCACTGCCCACTTCCTAAGGCTTGACACAAGCAGATTTTCTTTTTTAGGTTGCCTCAATTCCTAGTAATTTTTTTTAAGCTGCAATATTTATCTTCTTCACAGGAGATGTAATTTATTTGAATAACAGCCATGATTTTCTGAAAGCTCAGCTGTTACCCATGGTTTCTAAAGCATAGTTTTTCACTCAGTATGACAAAATCAATTCAGATTGTGCCACACCAGCAGTGGCCCATGCTGACTTGAATGTTGCTTTCCCAACAGTCCCTCACACCTGGTATGTACCTGCCAGTCTTTCCAGTGGTGTGTGTCCAGCTCCCCAGCCTCCCCCACAGCTGATGTGTCCCCAATATTCAAATATCTGCCTGCCAGCCTGCAATACACTGTGGCAGAGGCCAGACAGTGGCACATTATAGCTAAAAGCTCCAGCACTGTATGCTTTAGACTGGAGAGGCTTTATTACCCCAGCAGATGTAAAATTGCCTCATGACCAAAGAGTATTTTGGTGTCTGAGTTAGAGAGGTGCTGGTGACCCAAACAGAGATGAGCTGCCATTAACTTGCAGTGGAAGTTCTGCTCCCGATTTCTCTGATGGTGGAATTGTTGCTGGAACTTTTAAACTGTGCTTAATTTACACTGAAATGAGCTACCCACGTTCAGGCAGATACTCCAGATCTGCAGAGCTGGCCGCTGAGCAGACATATTCCCAGTCTGTGCCTATGAACCTATGGGATAAAGTACACAGGCTGGAATGGAGGTGGGAAAAGAGGGACAGTTGCACCGTATGGATGTTTGTGTGGCAGGTTTCAAATGCTCTTTATTAAGTTATTGCTCATATTTATCATCATTTAAGGTCTCTCAGTGGGTATCGCTTATTCTCACTTCAGCCACTGATCTAGAAGCTCTCACAATCTGTTCAGTTCCAGCCAGGTTTCAGCCTGACTGCACTGAAATTCCACTGCTCAGTGCCAGAAACTTACCCTCTGACTGACTGTACATAAGACCTGCATACATGTCTCTAATGCAATAATTCACCACTTGGGATATCAATCACTGTAGATAATCATGTTTCAAAGCCTTTGGATGAGAGTATATAAATTCAAATTACGTTCCCGTTTTTACCTGTAATTGCAAAGCAATCAGAAGAAAGAAAACTATCTTTGTAATGGTTTGTGTGCTGGTAATGATGACAAGTAAGGCTGTGTGCTCTTTTTAGCCACTAGAGAAGTATTTTAAAGTATTTACATTACTATTATTGCATTAAAAGAGACTCATGCTTTCTCCTTAGCTCGGCACCAGTCTGCCTCTCTGCTCAGGCGCTTTCTTATCCCTGATTTTTTTGTGATTTCAGGGAAGAGCTGAGTTTGGTTTAATAGGAAGTAGTAACCTCAAACTGTGCTTTCTTCAGCTGATAATTCAGCAGCTGATGCTATTTAATCCATCAATATTTGTAGCCTACAGTAATGACTGTCATCTCACTAAATGCATTCAGGCACCACCAGCTTTCTCTGAGGCAACAGCTCAGGCAGAGGCACCCCCTTTTCATCCATGTCATTCTTCTTGGCAGCATGCTGAGCTTCCAGGGAGGCCATGGAAATAAATGTTTTTAACTGTTTGGTAAGCATCACTTATAAGTTGAGTTCTGTTGGGAAAAAGGACAGAAGGGTACATATAATTAATTTAAAAACCCAGGAGCATTTGTTTATCGGTGGCAGTCAAATGCTTCTAAACACAGATTGAAAGACTCTCACTGAAAATACTACTGTAAGCTTCAGTCAGATTCTGTTTATAATATGCATCTTGTAAGTTTATTTTCCTCTAAAATCAGCTCTAATTACAGTAACCTGCAACGTAAGGTTTGCTGGACAAGCACCAAAAGAAGTTTGGTCATTAATGACAGTTTGTTGCTGGATGTTCTGCCAAGAGCCTCCACAAACTTCGTAAAAATTCTTATTTCATTTTATTGAAGGATTATTATTATAGGAAATGAGAGTCTTAAGTCTTCATACAAGTAATTATTTCTCAGGTAGAAACTGTCAATTGGCTTTTTAAGGATTTTAGCTGATAGTAGATTGAGGGAGAATGAAGCTTCCTGGAAAAAATATTTAACTCTCTTCATCCAGTGCCTATTCTGTCCTCATGAAAGACAATGACCTTTCTGCAATGCTTCTTCAGCCTCTTCTCCCTGACAGCCTCTGATGGGTTAGAGGTGACAATCTCAGTCACCCAAATCAGAGCTTGCTTCTCCAGGGCTGGTGATGTGAAACTCCAGCCAGGTCTGACTCTCTGAACTGAGTACTGAACCCTTGCCCCCTCTCCAACCCTACTGCAGTGATTCCACACCCTGATGGAATCACTTGCAGGGCTGCCACAGCCCTCTGGATGTGCAAGCCGACAGGATCAGCTGACAGTGAGCTCTCACACAGCACACGGCTGCAGAGGGTGCTGATACACCAGCTCTGTGTGAGGTGATGAGGGATCTTGGGCCCAAACACAGAGGGGTGGAGAGTGAGTGAGTCAAGGTAAGGCAGGAGGCTGAAAGAGGCCTGTTGAATGATTTAATAGAGCTGAGAGAAAGCATTTCCAAATCAACCACTTGTGCCTGTTTGCAGAGTGTGCTGTGATTTATTGCCAGAGTGTCACACTCAGCACATGGGTGCTGGCCTGGCCCAAGGATCCATAGCTGTGGCTGATTATAGGACAAACCAATACATCTTATTGCAGAACATTTATTTAATTTCCTGGGTTGAACTCATTATTGGGAAACAGGAGGTCTGTAAGGAGCTTTGCTCTCCAGAGAAGCTGCACTCCATGCAAACAAATGAATTTTTTGAGAACCCCAAACCAGCTGAAGCTGGCAGGGATCTCCAAGCTTGCCCAGCACAAGCCCCATTCATAGCAGGGCCAGCTGGAGCAGGGTACCTTGGGCCATGGCCAGCTGCTATCACCAAACACCCGGCCTGGGGCTGGGGGAATAAGCCCTGCCAGGTAGGGGACCACAGGGAAGCTGTGCCTGCTCACAGCAGCTGCTGCAGATGGAGGCAGCCACTGCCTGAGCCTTTTCCTCCCTGTGCTGAGAGCAAGGCAGGGGCCTGGCGCTGGAGGAAGGGGAGCTGTAGGTGTATGGGGAGGGAGGCTGGGTGCTGCTGATACCCTGCCCTGCTCCACCTCCTCAGAGCACAACTCCTGCCTCTCTTGCCTCTCCTCACCCACATTTCTGTGCAGTAATGAAGAGCAGCAGGGTTTCACCCCAACACCAGCTCATCCCTGAGTGCACAGAGCCTCCTCCAGCATCTCTGCAGCCTTGGGCTGCACTAACTACAGGCACTCATCACTCTCCCACCAGGGACTGTGGGGCTCCCAATGCCCTCAGTATATCCCTGTACATCCCACCAGCCACAAGGAAATTTGACATATAGAGAGAATACAAAAGCTGTCTCATTTGGTACGAGGCTGGGGGTGACAGCTAGCCTTCACCCAGCTTACAAAAACTTTGCTTGCTCCTGACTTTTCCCCATCATTTTTTGCAGCCCAGGAGAGGAGGGCAGTGGGGACACCAGCCCCAGCTTAGTTCCAGAGCTGCATGGGTACCTCAAACAGCAGGGAGAGCACAGGAGAAGCCACACAGCCTGACTGACTGACTGCAGTCACATCTTGCAACAATCACACTGTCTGATCAGACACCCTAGACAATGATGGAGCTCAACTGGGAGCAGTCAGACAGTTTTGATGACATCTCACCAGGAATATATTAAAACAAGTACCAATTTCATGGCATTACTTATTCCAAGGCACCACTTCCCAGTGGGGACCTGGCTACCTGCTGCAAGCCACAATTGCCACTTTAGGGATGGTGAAGTCATCTGGCACTTGCAGAAGAAGCTCCTTACCTGACTGCCAACAGCCTCCCATTTGCAACTACAGCTGTGCTGAGTGACCCTGAGTGAAGGCTTCAGGTGAAAAATCTGTATGTGGGATTTGGTGACAGGTGGATGGGGACATGGGGTCTCACCAGCCCCAGCTGTGGAAATGGTTTTGAGAAGCAAAAGCTGCAGGGCTGGGAAGGCTGAAAATGCCACATGTTAAGGAGAAGGGCAGGATGTGCCAGCAGAGCAGGGCTTGGCTCGCCTTGTTGCTGTGCCTTGTCACACTGCACAAACTGGTGGATGCAGCTGGGAACAGAGAGCTGGCCATGGAAATTTGGACTAATTCTCTCTGTAGATGCAGTTTTGATAGATTAGGCAATTAATGAAGTGCACTGCAGCACTCAAGAAGTGTAAAAAAATGTTAAAAATTGAAGACGAAGCCTATGAATCCAAGTCCTGGGAAAAACACCCATTTTAGAGAGAGATTTAGATCTTGAATCAGCGGCATCCTTAGCCCAGTGCTGCCTTTTGACTTTGCCCCCCTCTACCCAAGACAGCTTGACACTGTCCCCTGGCATCATGTAGTGTTGTGGCAGAGATGCTATGTCCCCACACACTTCACTAATCATCCTCCATACCTTATGCCCTACTTCCTTCCCCCAGCCTCTGCTCAGGATTTGCTTTGTGTTTTTTCCTGCTCATGTTGCCGTGACAACCTGATCCAGTCTCAGTTCCACATATCACCTTGATTATGAAGTTCAGCTAATCCCTCAGCCCCCTCTGCCCTCAAACTGCTCATGTATCTCACACTGGCCCCCTGATGAGCCCCCAAACTCTCACTGTTCCTTCAGGCATGGACCTCTCCAGCCCCCTTTCTCCACCTTTAATGTTATGTAATTAACTATCTTTCCAATGGGGATGGATACATGATTCACTGTTTTTGTGACAGTGAGGGGCCTTTATTTTCCCTTCTCACACCTGAGTCCCCTCCAGGGATGTGCTCCCTTGGCACCAGTGCACTGCAGCTTCTACATTTCTCACACTGTGCATAACTCCTGTGTCTTTGTAAGGATCTGTGTATTCTGATCTTCTGAAGAACAATCCACAGAACAGGGCTGGTTTGGAAGCCTTTTACTTCCTTGCCCCTTTCTACCTGCAATAAAAGGCACCTAAGTTCCCCCACACCATGTGGTGCTGGTATTAATGTGTTCAAGATGGTGGGTAGGTCGTTTTGGATGTGTGCTTCTCTTTCTGCCTTCATACAATATATCTTATTGCCCCATGTATGACCCCCTGCTTTTCTGTTTGGCATTAAGGATTCTACCTGAGCTTTCTTGGGATATCACAGCACCCAAAATCAGAGCGTGCTTGCTAAGGCAAAGATTTCACCCATCAGAGAAACAGATGGATCCTTGTATTCTCCTGAAAGGCAGATCCCAACATCTCCTATAAAAGTATCCAACCAAATTAAACTCACACAGCCCTCCAGATTTTTCTGTCAAAATCAAGATGCAGAAAATATTCCTGGTAGTTCTGCAGTTAACTCTCAAAAGGCAAAAGCTTTCCAAACTTCAGGTCTATGCAGAGCTTCTCAATCACACACATGCAGGTGCTGGGTAGGAAATATATGTTAAACAAGCGAGAGAAAACCTGCCCTGGAGACAGCTAACAAACAGCCCCAGGATGAGACTCTGGAGCTGCTGATGGCAAGTGTGTGTGACTGGTTCCCACAGAGTTCAGCTGGTTGCTTGATGGGCTGAATGTGTTAGACTGTCCATCAGAGAAGAGCTAAGATGCCATTCATTTTGGGTGAAGTGGAAGTGAAACTGCAGCAGCTGAAGTCCCCAAGCAGGGAGCTCTGTTGTGGGTGAGGGGTGACTGGAGGGACACCAGCTCGGGACAATCGGCAGCAGAGCTCTTCAACCAGCCCAGAGCAACTCAGCAGGTGACCACTGAGATTAGAGAAAAAGGATTTTTTTTTTTAAGCTTACCTTTAAGTTCCCTGCTTACTACCCATAAACTGTAGGAGCCTGGAAAGAAGTACTTTGTGCCTTGCTCAAAGCAAAGGCCACATGGCACTCTATGGGTGACTTTAGTTCAGACGGGGCATCACAGCCCTGATTCTGAAAACACTCACAAAGATTTGGTGCAACTACTGTAACTGCCTGCAGTTCAGTTCTACAGAATGGATTTTTTATGGCAAAAATCAATCCATCAGTAGTTGCTTTGTAAAAGTAGCTGGAACAGAGAGAAATGGCAGAAGGCAAAAAAATGGAGTGTTTAACAGCAGAACCACCAGATTTTCATTATCCCACAAAGCTGCCATGTAGTTTTGGTGACAAGTTATATGAACTGTGATCACTCATCACCTTTATAAGCACTATAAGAAACCTGGAAAGAGAAGCTGTCAGTGCACAATGATGAGCTGCCTCACGCCCCTCTTGGAGATACGCACTGCCACAGATACAGGATTCCAAGCAGTCTCCCACTGCCAGCTTCTCCCCATTGGCTGTGATTTCTCTGCATCCTGGACCAAAAGGCTACAGCTCTGTCAGAGCCAGCTCTGATCTCACCAGGATTCAACTGTGGTACCTATGGTGGGTGGATGTAACAGAACCATTTTCCATTTGTTCTCGTGGGTGTGAGGGTGTGATTCTGCACTGGGGAGCGCAGCCAGGGCAGCCCCAGCACAGCACAGTCATGCTCATGCTGCTTTTATTTAGCCATCAAACTGATTGCAGCAATTTTCTTAATAAAACACACGGAATTGTGTCAGTTCCCCATCAGAAAACAGCAACTCCTGCTCTTTTCCCAGTCCATAATAAAGTCTGATAGTGTAAACTGCTGTAAGGAAACCAGCTTTTTTGGGCAGAGGACATTGCAAACCTATGGTGGGACATTGGGACAGTTGGCAGCTCTGCATAGCTGCATTCAGCTCTTCAAACAAATTCTCCAGAAAGGAAGAGACACTTACCTGTTGTCACAGAACCATTCTCTGACTTGAAAAACATCATATTGAGATCATATTCAAAGCTATTCTTACCCTTCCCCTTATTTCAGGCAAGCCCATAGCTATCTGAGCTATTTTGCTGAGCAATGTGAAGCTGTCACTCTAAAAGGTGACCCAAATACTCAAACAAATGAAACCTTGAGAAGAATTCTGTAATTAAGTATCTCACCTTTTATTTTGTTCATTTACACTTCTGGACTCACAATTCTTTGAAGATAATTATTTTTATGTAAAGACCAAACTTCATTAAAGCAATCATAAGTAAATTAAATAATTTTACATCACCTAAGTTTCAGAAAATGTACAACACTTTCATACATTATAGGCTTGACTGGTTGGAAATGGAAATGGCACATGTTTGACATGGTTAAGAAATGACTTGGACAACCCAGCAAATTGTTTTGCCAAACTCTGTTTTGTACTGAATACCATAACCTGTGCCCAGGGATTACAGTGTGCCTGATGGCACCATGTGCACATTATTCAGCATGGAATTATTACTATCAACTTGGTCCCCAATAATATCTCAAATATTCTACATGGCATTTGTCACACAAAGATCCGGTTAATCACTTTGTAGAGGAGTGAGATTCACAATGGAAAGCAGAGATGTGACTCGTGCCACTTCCCAGCGGCGTCCCGGACCAGCAGGACACTGAGCACATGGAGAATATCAAGCACATGAATAGTCCTATCAGTGTCACAGGGACTGCTGGAACACTTGAAATCAAACAGATGGCAGGCATGCACTAGGCAGGGCCTGCAGTGTAACGCAGCATCCCAGCACCATGAAACCATCTCGTTTCACACCTGCTGAGGATCCATGAAGTTTCTCCTGCAGAAGTCACGATGATGGTCATACATTCAGTCCTCTCCAAAGTCTGTGTAATGTTTAAGGCAGCAAGAGAAATTTGCCTTTATTTTAACATTTCAGAAACAGATGGTTCCTTTAGAAATAGGTGGACAATATTTATAATTCATCAGTACGCTCCTTATTTATATAAATGTGATGAAAGGCCAAAGCAAATTCTGACAAAATTTTTCTCAACAAAATCAAGGAGTGTAACTGAACTGGAGCTGAAGCTTTAAAATTACATGTGCCAGATCATTCACATGTAACATACTGTCTAGGGACAATGTGAAAAAGCAGGGATTTAGATGAAGTCTTTATTCTTGAGGCATGACTCTTGTCCAACTTCCCCTGGCATGAGTGAGCTCTACTGAAGCCAACGAGTGAGCACCTCTGATGAGAGGTGTAAGATTAAAAACATGCCGCTGGTTCACACTAACAGGTCATTGTGGCTAAAGTATATTCTCATATACAGAACTCTGCAACACTATTAACATCCATTTACAAAACACTACAGTGATGGTTATTGGCACATAAAAAACTCTTTCTCTATATGAAAACATACACAAAATAGATAAGAACTGCCTTTTTTTTTTTTTCAGACTTTTAAAATCTATATATAGTTGCCTTTGAGGAATTTTAACCCCCAGTATCACAAACAACAATATTTCTTTAACAATGTTCACCTAGAATTTTACTGTGCTGACATTTGTAACACTGCCACAATCTAGACCACTTGTGGATTATGCATAACTGTACTGTACACAAGGTGATGAAGATTGATAGAAAACCACTAAGATTTTTGCACAAAAGTATGATTTGTTAAAATCCAGAGAACAATTGAGTCACTTTATAGGCAGCAGCTACATGTAAGCTGTAAATGTTACCCGCAATAAAAACACATTTTGCCATAAAGCACATACTGTGGCATTATCTGCTTCTGGCCTGGTACACAAAGCTTGATTTTCTTCCCAGTGCAGAGAAATGGGTTTGGTTAGCTTGATTCTCTCAGAAAAAAAAGTGCACGCCTATCTTACTCTTTAAAGTGCTTTGCAGAACCATCTCTTCTGCCTTGATTTTTACCCCAAGATTATTCTCTGCTGTAAAGATTCTGCCTCTTTTGCAGTAGTGATGTTCAGCCAACAAAGCCCCTTATGCAAGTAAAATTTCAAGACAACCATGTTAGAATAGCATCAACGAGAAGTAGAAAGCCGGGTAAAAAGCAGAGAAGTACAGGGTCTGTCTCTTTCTTGTCCATTGAATGCCTGTAGGATTTTACCCAGTGCTCCCACAGCCTAAGGCAAGACCCTTGCTCAGGGGCTGCTACAGGCCCTGAAGGTCAAAACTTCTCCCCAGTGGTCAGCACAAGCGACTACAAATGTCAAAAGAGATTTCACCGAGGAAAAACATACTAACTTTGCCAACTCCACTGCCCTGTCCTCATCTCCACACTGGCATGGGAGAGCAACACCAGAGTTCTTCTTCCCCTGACAGCCCCTCTATTCCTATCCACAGGACCAAGCACAGTCCCTTGCCCCATCATCCTCACCCCACAAGGGAGACAAGTCAGAGACTGCTCCTGCTCTCTACAACACCCATCTCTACTGAAATTTTGTGGTGCTTCCGATGTATCATTTCCTCCTTCTCCCCTCCCAGCCCTAATTCCTACACAAGTGAAATGCGGCATTATCAACCCATCCAAAAATAAATTAGTGTTGGAACAATGGTCCTTTGTGATTTACCCTTTCTTGCTCCACAATTTCTGCCAGCATTGTCTCTCCACCTCCCAAGGAAACGCCTACAAGAGTGACCAATCCAAGGTGCCCACACAGCAATGCAACTCCAGCCCTCCAAATGACTCCTGGGCCCTGCTCTGACTCTATCTATTTTCAAAACAGGTTTGGTTCTCTTCTTAAAATATTACTTTGATCAACAAATGACAAGGGGAAATAAAAAGTGCCAAATTATCTCAAATTACTCAGCATGGTGAAAAAATTATTATATGCAAATTAACACAAATTAAATTTTAAAATATTAAAAATGCATCAGGACTTGTTTCTTTTATAGTTGGTGTTAGCTCACAACATGTAGAGTCGGTAGATAATTCAGAATTAAAATATCTCAAATTGCCGTGCATAATCAATATGCCCAACTCTACCAGCAGTATTACTCCAGCACTGTTGATGCACAGAATACCTGAATTGTGTGTAGTCCTTGTAAAGAAACAATTTCACATCTTCTGCAAAAAGCTTTCAATGAATGAATATTGTGCTCAGATGTATTATTTATGCAACTTCATAAATGAAAATCTTGCAATAAAAAATTATTCAGTTACACTATATTTTTGTTCTTTTACCTGGAATGTTACTAAGTCTATGTTTAGCAAAAATCTCTTAAAACTTAAAATACTCATAAATATAAAAAATATTTGCAAAATAGAAACATATTTCTAATTTTCTTCATAAACTCTAAATGTTCACAGATCTAAAAATAAAACCCTAACAGCATAAGATTAATTTGAAGTATCTGATCTCATTTCTAATACACAGGATGCTAGGTATTATGTTCAGCATTTGTAAGGTATGGAATGCTGTCCTGGTGTGAAGAAACCCTAAAAGGAAGACTTAAACCCCGCTGTCCGTGGGCACAGAACAGGGAGGGACAATAAAAGAGGCTGATATATTTTGTACCTTCATGGCCAGTAGCAGTGAGGAATAAAATGCCTGTTTCAATCACTGTGTCTTGTGAGAAAGGACAGGGGATACACACCTTCAGAAAACCATTTTCAGCAAGACTGAACCTGTGTGAGAAAATGAGCCCAGTGCTGTACACGACTGAGCGCCCCTTTGGGAAGGTCCGTGAAACAAGGCTGGCAGAGAGAGACGATCTTCTGCTGCTAAATAGCCCCAGTACTGCCTGCAAAACAGAAGAGGCTGCTGACCCCATGACAGTGACCTTCCCAGAGACTCTGCTTCTCTTGTGCCCAGTGCCTGCCTGCAGTTTTCTCTCTCCCTGTGGACACAAGCGTGAGGTCAGTGCTGACACGGGGCTGGCGCTGGGACACCTGGTCCCGCCTCGCTCCAGCTCCAGTAAAACACACCAAGCAAGGGAATGTTCACAGGTGTGAAGGTGAGGGTGGGTTCATGCTTTTGGGGCCATCTGAACCCTAATCTCCATCCCCAGAAGCTAGTAAATACCCACTTACACCTATCAACTGCGTAAG
Source organism: Certhia americana (assembly GCA_018697195.1). Lineage (NCBI taxonomy): Eukaryota > Metazoa > Chordata > Aves > Passeriformes > Certhiidae > Certhia > Certhia americana. The sequence goes on along the minus strand of CM031879.1, from coordinate 12,985,002 downwards.
CACAGGCTGTTACACACCTATTCACACACTGCTCTAGGTAACAAAACTGCTTCCAATACAGGTCTTCAAACAAAATGTTGTGGTTTCAGAAAAAGTTAATTTCTCCTCAAAACAATTTTGTTCTTCTCTGTGCCGAGTATCTCTTTTTCTCATTTCAGGTACTGCACCTTCAGTGAAGGCTTTAAAGAGGTGACAGCCGAACGGAGACATCCTGCAGCGGGGGCATTTGTAGAGAGGTCTGAGAACCTCAGCATTTTCAATAGATCTGGAGATCTCAGCATTTTCTACAGCTGTTGCTTTAAAGCATAAAAATATTGTGCGCTTAAAAGGCAGGCAAGATGGAAGGCATGAAAATCCAGCCCTCTCACTGCACAGGAGATGTTCAAGGTCGAGCTGCTCTTTGCAAAGATTCATTTGAAATTCCCTCTGTCTATGTTTTTCCCTTTTAGCCACAGTAAAGTCACAGAAGGATTCCTTAAAATGTTTTCTTTCCAAAAATATTTCTCTGATTAACAAAAAAGAAAAAAAATAGAAAAGAAACCAAAATACACCCAATCCCTGAAGGTCAATAATTGGAGAATAAGAACTTCCCCCACAGATTAGATAACATGTCAGACTTCTTTACAAAAACAAAACCCCATGTTATCCAATAAAAATAATTTAGTAACAAATGTCCAGGCTTGGTTTTGATAGCAATTCAACATTAAAAATAATTTTCAACCCAAGAAAAACCCACAAACCAAATCTATAAAAGCTAATAAACCTGATGAATTCTTTAATCTTTACACGATGAAAAATAAATGTATTTTTTACCAAATAAATGAGTGCCAACCCACAGGCAGAGGAATTTTTCCACATTCTTTCATGAAGCAAATGTTTCAAAGACAAGAATTTGAATAGTTGATTTCAAACTCATATCTTTGAAGACTTAAAGCAGCGAGGATAGGACAAAGAAAAAGCAAACTATAATATTTTTAAGTAGCTGCATAAAATTCAATTTGCCAAGGCAAGCAATCATGGCAGGCAAATAAAATACCATTCATATTTTCATTACCATGCTAAAGGCAGCCAAGTTAGTTTTGTGCCTGACATTTTCTTGACAAGTTCGCAATGCTTCGGTAAGGCAATTAATATCAGATGCAGGCTTCTGCCCATGGCTAATATTTCTCTTTAGATCCAGTAAGACACCAACTGACTGAGGAAATTTGAAGAAAAATGTGCTGGGAGTAATTTATTCTGCACATATGGAGATAAACTGAAGGCAACAATTATTCACAAGCAAAAGGCGCAGGAGGGATGACCACTGTGCATTTAGCAGCACAAACCCTCTCCCCTCCTTCTCTTTATTTTAGCTAATGGTATTTCTGTGTTCAAAACTAGGCACAAACCAGTATGTTCAAATGCTAAAAAGGAAAACAAATATACTTTTTTTTAAACTGAAGCCTCTGTGTTGTACCTAGCAATATATAGCAGTACATTTGTACGTGCAGCCACGTACTCAGCTCTGTTTTCCTGCTGTCAGTAATTAATTTTGCCAGTTTTTCTCACAAACATAAACTCCTAACTGCAGCATGTACTCAGGAGCAGCAGTGGGTGGATAACCCAGTGTAGCAGAGACATACACCACCCTAGTGAACCCCCATCCAGGTGAGTATGGCTCTCTACTTGTTATCTCAAATAAATAATGGAAATTCTCTTCGGGTAAATCTGGGAAATGTCCCTCTGATGGATACAGTAAGTATTTGTATTTTCCCAGTCAGTTAAACCTTTTCAATGGTTACTGTTACAGCAGCTTAGGCATTCATCCTTTGTTACACTGCATAGCAGAACCTCTTCCTTGGCTACTATGGGATGGGGATCCGACAGCTGTCAGCTGCTTTCTCATCAGCCACTCAATTATTTCAGATTTTGTCAGTATTGGAGATAAGGACAGCCCCTGACCATGTAGTCTTCTGTATTCATCTGGTACAGTGCACCCTACTAGACATCTGGGGATGGAGCAGTGTCAAACACACTTGGTAAAGTCACATAATTGTGGAATTCAATCTCTTTTGGAAGCCATTGCTTTTAGTTATCAAGAAAATGCTAGCATATTGAATTTCCTCCCAAATGGAGCATTTTTGAACATGAAGGCATTTTAAAATACACAGTAGAAAGGAGAACCAGACCAGAAGCAGGGCAGTGAGGTCATCAGAGAGCTGCTTTTCCCCCAGAAGGCTTTTAAATGATTAAATACATCAGCAGCTGAAATTTATTCCACATCAGAAGCATCATTGTCAGAAAGATGGTAATTACTTCCCTTCACCCGAATATATTCGATATACCTCCCTTCATCAGAATCTGACATACCACATGTACATAGCCTGCTTTCAAACAAAGATTCAATTTCCTCCAGTTTTTTCCCTTTAGTCTCAGGAAGGCAGCCGTAGATGAAAACCAGTCCCAAGGCCGCAAACCCTGCGTAGAGGAAGAAGGCTCCTGCAATGTAAAACCATTGTCACGGTCAGTTACAGAGGCTGCCATCCCTCCTCTGTGCCAGAGCAGAGGGAGTGACAGAAGCAGCAGGCTCTGGCTACAAAGGAGAGTGTAAAAGCAAAGGCTGGAGTGGCAGGGATAAAACAATGAGCTGTTGGGCTGTGGGTGTAGGAGAAGGACTCTTTATTGCCCCATTCCTCAACAAAGTAAATTGACAAAGGCAATTCCAATTCACAATAATGACAATACACATAATTTCTGGGCAAGTTGCTCTGCTCTTAAAATAAACAATTACACAATCGCATGCCCCAATTAAAAAAAAAAAACAAATGAGAAAGGAAACAGCTTTCTTAGTTTGTCCTGACAGTGAAGGACACATTAAGGTAAGTCATCAAAATGAAAAGCTCTAGCAAAAGAAATGAGTCAGGATTAAAATAATGTTTGTGACTTTTACACCTAATTATTATTTAAAAGTGCTTTGTGGTGATTAATACTGAGAAAGAGCTTGTTCTTGCCCACAGTCCACCATACCTAAAGGGGCAGAGCAGGTACCAAAGGACCCAGAAACATTTATCTGGGTTTGCTACACAGATGTCTCAAAGAAATAACAAGTGCTCTGCACTAGTAAGGATGTGAGGGTCACATCAACTCCCTGGCAGACTAATGTGATTTACATGACCTGCACTGGAGTGGCTGAGCAGTAACCTGACAAACACTCCACAGGCTCCCACAGACAGCACTTTATCAACAGCTGTATTTCTGCAAGTACCATCTGATACTGGCCTTAGATGTCACCATAAACTGGAAAACTGCAGGTGTTGTCTCCTTAAGTAGGAGTCCACATTATTTCACTAAATCAAAAGCAGTTTTCTTCCAGCTTCTCTGTTATAATCAACTGTCTAGGTTCTCAGTTAAGGCTAAAAAGAAATGTTTCTTATGAAATCCAGACCAAACTCTACGACCCAAGCAGGTTGTATCAGATCTCTAGTCTTACAAAACCACAGTGGGTTGAGAACACTGCTTTGACACTTCATAGCAAAACCAGTGGAGGGACCCAGAATCCAGAGAAAATCTCTGTGCCATTGGCAGTACTGTACATATGGACACATACTATTACTTACCATAGTATGTCAAATATTCAGCTGTATGCAGAAATGTCAGTGACACAAGTACATTGAAAACCCAGTTGACTCCAGAAGAACATGCATTTCCTGTACTTCTAGCCCAAAGTGGATAAATTTCAGAATTGACAGTCCAGGGCATAGGACCCATCCCTAAGAATCAAGAATAAAAAAATCAATCTGACTTTAATAGCTGGACTCAAAAATAAATTTAACATGTAGCTTCATTATTTGACATTTTAAACTTATATGTGAAAACAAGTATTTTCTTACCAGGTGCAAAGAAAACCAAATACAAAATAAGGCCCAGAAGTGCTGTCCAAGAGTACGGAGTGGGGCAGAAATTGTATGCCCAAAATAAATCTTCCTTTTTGAATACAGTTTCGTTTGAACACCTGAAAAATCAACAAAACTCCTTTTGATTAAAGAATTTTCAGGGTTTCAATAGCTGGCATTGCAATATAAACACAGCAAGTAATGTTTTAATAAAAGCTGACCAATGTACAAGTAAGATAAAAAAAAACTTAATCCCTTTATCAAGATCTTTCACCAAAGTCCTACATTCAGAAACATGTTTTTTTTGCTCAAGCCTGGTCTTAGGAAGATTAATCAGCCGAACATTCCTGAATTTAAACACTAGCCTTGTATCTACAGATCTTTTTCAAGCAACCAGTCTTGGTACCACAAGAGGTGGTACCAAAGCCAACAAAACCAATTCACAGGAATATCACACAGTGCAAAACTAGCTGCAGCAGCAGGACTTTAAGCTGAGATGGAAGTCAGCCCTTACGTCACATGCAGCACACTTCAGGTGTAATTGGCAATGTCCATGGAGTGTGCCATGGTCAAGCGAAGTAATAAAGAAAAGAGGCGTGTATTTTCCTTCCTACACAGAGAAACAGTTTAGGAGAAAGTAGCACTTGTAATTAGCTACTGAAAGAAAATGTGTCTCTATTCCAAGGATCATGTGGGAATTTCGTATTTCAAGGACTAGATATAAGATCAGGTACTTCCCTTTGACTGCAAACAACACAACATTTTCTTAAAGGCATACTGGCAACTTTATTTTTTGCTATAATTTTTTTTTAATTAACATTTGTTTAAAGGAACATGTCATAAACATAACTAGTGAAACTTTTCAGCTGCCACCACATCAACTGCTAAAAATGAAAAATCCTATACTTTGGGGAGAGAAGACTTCAGCAGACACTACTCTTTCATATGCAAACAGTGTTATTTACTTGCAAAGAAGAAATCACAGAGAGCTGAACATCTGCCTCGGTTAAGATTTCCAGAACAGTTGAGCACTTATGTGAAGGATACGACCCTCTTGATGGTAGAGAAACCAGAATGAAGATCAATGGCAACAGGTGGGCAACAAGTTGTGGATGGTGCAGTAACAGCACCCTGCAATGCTTCTGAGTTGAACAGCAATGTGCTAAGCACTGATGACCAACCCACCAGCCCTCCTGGGGCAGAAATCTTCCCTCTGTCATCACTTATGAAAAGACAACACTTAAAGCAAGATATCATGGTGAAGTCCTAGACACATTTTCAGGACAGCTGGAAATCCAAAGCTCCAAAATACTTAAAAGAGAAAGGTTTACCCAACAAAAACTGGAAAAATGCACGTCTGAAACCTTGGCAAAACCCTAATGCTTCCTTAATGGCAGTAATCTGTAAGATTTGCAGTTCCACTCTGCACTTGAGCAGCGCCTGGTGAAGTGGAGAAATGCTGAGCCCTTAATTTGGAGTTGGTAATGCAGCCATTACCAATGTGCACCTTTCCACCCTTCCACAGCTCTGCCTGGCTGAGTTGCCCTGGAAAGGCCATCTCATCCAGGGCACTGATTTATTTTCTCTTGAGGCAGAAAACACATAGAAAACAGATCAGCTGGACATGCCTCTCAAAGACACGTTCTTTGTGCCTGGATACAGACTGGTCCACTGCAAGAACACAGGAGTGCTCAGTTTCACACTGCTTTAACATCATCACTTTCGCTGTAATGCAAATTTCACTTGCAGGTGTTTGGAATGAATACAAGCTAACGAGCACATCTTGGTGCTGAGATGAATTTCTCCATTCTGCCCAGCCAGACTGGCAGCTCTGCAGAGAGGGCCACCCACTTTCTCTCAAACAAAACTGTAAACAAAGACATACTTGGTTTATTATCCCGCATCCATCTCCATGAGCACAAACCAATATGCTGATTCACACACACAGAACTGTAGGCAGGTCAGCGTGTTTCCTTCCCCTGCCATCTTTCCCCAGCTGAGTCCTACTTTTGACTGAGTGGAACACAAATGATACAAGGGAAAACCAGATGTCTCCAAAGCATCCAGTGACTGAGGCCATTCATCTATTCTCCACTGTCTGCCCGTAACACGAGGAAATTTTGCTGGAAAAAAGCAGATTCGGTGCAATAAAATAGGAAAAACAGCACTTGAGATTAGATTAAATAGAAACCTGGCAGTAATAAACTGTGTTTTCCTTATCCTTCAGTTGTAAACCAGCATGGTACACATAGTAAAAGCAAAGACATCTGCATTTGCTGGCATCTTGCAGTGCTGTGAATGTTAAAAAAATAACACTCCTTCAAGGCTGGAGATTTATTTAAGCTCCATTACTGTGCTAATTCTACTACTGTACCACTGTTTCTATAAGACCTATTATTTTGCTGAAGAAAATATTTATAATTAGCATAGTTTATTACCAGACAAAATTCTGAATTTTGTCTAGTGTGAAGGAAGCATATATGATGGAAGCAGAGGAGCAGCTACCCATTGCTTCATAAGCTGAAACACAGAAGAAAATCAAAAATCATAGAATAGTGTGATCTGAAGATCATGAAGTTCCAACCCTTGCCTTCCATGGTTTGGGTTTGCCAATTTGAAATTTCCCAATCAAGAGCAAAGCAGACTTAAGCTTAAAAGGAATAAAACTTTATTAACTAACACCAAAAGGAAAAAAACCCAAGAATCAGAATGAAGAACAAGAATCAGAATGAAACCTTCAAAACACTTCTCCTTCCCCCACTATTATTTTCTTACTCCAATATAAAAAGACAAAACTTGGGATTTTCAGTCAGTTATCAACCTTAAAATAATCATTTCTCAATTCATCAAGGTGAAAGGAGTCTCTCTTGAATACCATAGAGATTTTCCACAAGATACCAGTTCTCTTGCTCTCACACTTCACTAATGGCCCACCCGGGGGAAGAAATTTGTCATTGTGAAGTCACTTCCCATGAGACAGTCTTTACAGCTGCTCATGGGCCATATTAGCTTAAGGGTACAGTTTAAGGATGTTTTTTCTAGTATAAAACAAGAGTTCTCTTCATCTATCTCATCTTCACCTCAAGAAACAGAGGCTATTTTCTCTCAATGGGCAGAGGGCATCCTCTCTCTCTCTCTCTCTCTCTCAGTCTGTTCAATTTCTCCAGTAGATCACAATTACAACAACTCACAGCTATGACTAGAATTTTGCATCCCCCTAAAAACATTCTGTATGTTACAGGATATTAAGTCCATTCTCTATGGCCTTACAAGAGAAGTCCAACCTAACCAGGCCACTCCTTCCATCTTCCTTTCCATTTAAGATTCTCTTCTCACTTTGTCTGACATTAAGTCTCATGCTGTGTCTTTCCACATTTCATCCGGTCTCTTCTTTCTCTCACTGGGCAAGATTCATGCTTTGAATGCAGCCACAGCCGGGACAAGGCATTCATGTGATAAATTACAATTGTGCTGGAGCTGGGCCAGGATCTCAAGGCCTGGTGTGTTCAGTTCCAGCTGTGCTGAGAGAGCAAGGATGGGATCTTTTCTCAGCCCAGTCAAGCCTTAACTGTAACACACCAGGGCTGATCGCTTCCCCTTTCCCTGCCTGGCAGACGTGAGGCCTGGCTCAGCCCCTGGGTTGCTGTGTGGACCATCCTGGATTAGCAAATCTCAGCAGCCAGAACTGAGCTGAGCCTTCCCTCCCAGCCTCTCCTTCCCCTTTGCCTGCCAGGGGTGCTGGGGGAGGGCAGGGGGAACCTCGGCCCAGCCTGGCCATGGGAAACAGCCTGGCCAGACCTCCTACCTCCCACACCACCAGAAACCAGAAGGGGCAAATTTCTGGAATCTCACCTCAAAACATGTATTCACAAAGGTGTATCAGCCTTTCTCATTGGTTTAATCATGTCAATATTACAAAATTGTCCAATCAGGCTAAACCAGGACACATGGGCAGGGACACCTTTCATTAGACCAGGTTACTCAGAACCATATCTAAACTGTCCCTGGACACTTCCAGGGACGGGCCTGCCACAGTTTCTCCTGGCAGCCTGTTCCTCAGCCTGTTAACATCCTTGTTGATGATCTGGATGTGGCAATTGAGTGCACCCTCAGTAAATTTGCAAACAGGTTAGGTGGGAGTGCTGATCTGCTTGAGTGTAGGAAAGCTCTGCAGAGAGACCTGGACAGATTTGATCAATGGGCTGAGGACAAAACTGCAGGAGGTTCAATAAGGCCAAATGCTGGGTCCTGCACTTGTGTCCCAGTAGCCCCATGCAGTGCTACAGGCTGGGGCAGGAGTGGCTCAAGAGCTGCTTGGCAGAAAGGGACTTGGGTGTGCTGGTCAACAGTGGGCTTAATATGAGCTAGCGTGTGCCCAGGTGGCCAAGAAGGCCAATGGCATCTTGGCCTGTATCAAGAATATTGTGGCCAGCAGGAGCAGGGCAGTGATCATCCCACTATACTCAGCACTGTACTGCACCTTGAATCCTGTGTTCAGTTCTGGGTCCATCACTTTAAAGAGGACATTGAGGTGCTGGAACATGTCCAGCCAAGGGCAACAAGGCTCATGAATGATTTAGGAAACAGATCTTATGAGTAATGGCTGAGGGAACTGGGTTTGTTCAGTCTCAAGGAGAGTCAGGGGGCATCTCATTGCTGTCTGCAACTTCCCAAAAAGAGACTGTAGCTAGACAAGGGCAGGTCTCTTCTACAGTGACTAAAGTAAGAGGACCAGAGGAAATGGCCTTGAGACAGGGGAGATTCAGGTTAGATATTAGAAGAAATTTTTTCCCTGTTAGGGTGGTAAGGCATTTGAATAAGTTGCCCAGAGAGTGTTGGAGTCACCAACCCTGGAGGTGTTTAAGGGGCTGGCACTGGGTGACGTGCTTTAGTGGTTACAGTGGTAGTGCTGGGCTGATGTCAGACTTGACCTTAAAGGGCTCTTCCAGCCTTGATGACTCTATGGTTCTATGATGTTCACATGGGCCCAGCTCTCAAGCCTGTCCAGGCCCCTCTGGATGGCATCCCTTCCCTCCAGCATATTGACAGCATCACAGAGCTTGGTGTAGTCTGCAAACTTGCTGAGGGTGCAGTCAATCCCACTGTCCCTGTTGTTAACAAAGATCTTAAACAGCACCAGTTCCAGTACTGACTCTTGAGGAATGCCACTTGCCACCGGTGTTCACTTGGTCATTAAGCTGTTGACTGAAACACTTTGAGTGACCATCCAGGCAAATCCCTGTAAATAGTACAAGTGAAATGATGCAGTCAGGTACTGGTGCAAAGCATTTGTGTGTACCGATATGTTGGGTAATAGTCACATCGGTAAAACCAGTGAAGACACCACATCATAGCCTCTGAAACTACTGCCAAACCAAAAACATTACAATGCTACACTGAAAACCTTGACTGTGAATTTCTTTGGCTATGTGTTCTCTACAGGCTACTTGAGATGCACTCTTAACTCAGTTCTAATTAGTGAAAGTCTGATCTACCAACAATTGATGCAAAAAATTCACCTGACTAGAAATAAATAAGAAGATCAGTAGATTTTCAAATTATAAGCATTACATGGTCAGATTCAAAATCACATAATCCATCCTCTATTAGATATGGTCTGAAGCTCAAAAAGAACCAAAGCTTTGCTTCCCATCTCCTTAAGTTACCTTCATATGGCACATAAAAGAAGGTAAAAATAGAGCCAGTGTGGGGAGTCTAAAATATTATTGTGAATAACAGGAGGATGAAACAGGATAAAACCATTTCCTTGATAATCAATGTAAATTTTCCTAATAATCGAGCCATTTTGGCTGTACAATAATTCTGAAGCACAACACTGAAAACCCCAGTGTGAGAAATGGCACAGGCACAAAGACAGCGATCAATTTGATTTTCTTCTCAAATATCCTTTAATTTTTGCTTTGCTGTACAGTGAGGAGTTTCTAGCCCTACAGATACAACTTCTGTGTGAATTAATTGTTTCATTGTGAACAGTTCATATATTTTTAATATGACAGCTGCTGACTTCTCATTGTCTTTTAAGCCCTTCAGAAGCATCTTAAATTAATTTAGATCAAAAATCTTAAAAGGTCAAAATTCAAATCAAGTCAGGCAAAGGAAATTACTTCTGAAGAAAAACACTAATGTGATTGTGCATTTCTGTAAAATATTTGTTAGAACACGCATATTTCGAAATTACACACTGCTCTGAGATAAACTTCGACATCAGGCGCTGATAGTGCAGAAAGATTTTATATTTAATTCACAGTTTCACTAATCCCCTATTTCTTTGTTCTAACACAAGTAAAACTACTTAGGGGCTGCTCTTATGCCAGCCTTTTATCAGGTGCCTGGGTTATCAGGGTGATGACAGTCTACAATTTGTCAATTTAAGTCTCAAGTGTAACACAAATATTGGAAATCGAGAATTTAGACCCCCTCTGATTTCATCAGAGGGAGAAAAAAAATGTAGGATTTGAGTTAAAACCTTCAAAAAACTAAGATATATTATATCACAATAAGTTAGAAATGAGTCTTTATGTTTTCTAAGCACCTTTAATAAGAATCAGCATGTTAGCTGCCTGAGTAGCTATGGAAGGGCTAGTGCCCAAAAATCCTGATAAAACTTAGTACTTCCTAGACATAATTAAAAACACAGTACAATATTGTTTTGTATTTTTTAGGTAGAATGATTCATATAAAAATAAGATAGTATTAAGAGCACAAACAAGATAGAATAATTCTTGTAAATAAGATAAAATTAAGGACAAAACCAAGATAGAATAATTCATGTAAATAAGATAAAATTAGGGACAAACCCAAGATAGAACATGCACATACACATGCATGTGAATGGAAAAGACAATTTATGTAAAATTATGTTGAACTTGTCATGTTTTTCACATGTAATAAAAATTGACATTAGAGGCCTGAGCAAGCCGGCAATCCCTATATTTTTACTCTACCCTGCTGTTGCTTTGCTTTGCTTGCTTTTGCTGCATGAATCCATGAATACATGAATTTTGCTGCATGAATAGTCAGACACAGAAGAAGAAAGAAGATGGAGAAGCTGCTGCTGCTGCTGCTGCCCTGCTCGAGACTCTACACCAAAGGAAGATGCAGGACCTGCTGCAGCCTTGCTCCTGAAGCTTCCTGGCTTCAGAGGCCTTGGAAAACTTTCACAGTGTTCCAAGGCCTCCCCCTTAAACCACTTCTGCCCAAGGCCTGCTGCACAGGGAAAGTCTGGAAAATTCTAACAGCTTTCCTAGGCTTTGCCTTGAGAGGGAATCCTTTTAGCTAGTATGAACTGCACCTTCAGATCGTTGCATTAAGAGACTGATGTTTTTATCCAATAAATAATTTTTGGTATCAAATATAGTCCCCAGTAGAATGGCTCCCCCCAGCATACACTAACACACAAATATATTTGATTCACTAAAAGTCTCCTTCAAGGAGATTTTTTAAGTCTCCTGTGTATAGTGCTGACTTTTATATCATGGCAATCCACTGAACAATATAAATTTATGCCATGTTTATTGACTCATGTTTTCACCTGAAGTCTGTCATGGAAATTACAGAGGACAAAAGAGACAAAATTTAGAGTGGCTGCTGTTTGGATGGAGGAAGGCTTTTGTGGATGATACTTGGGAACAACTAAGATTATTTATCCACAGGCAATTATTCATCCTGTAGAAGAATCTGAATCTCAATATTTGGATTAGTTGTCATAAGTCCAAGCCCCTCTTCTTCTGCTAGATATTTAGAAAACCGAACAAACCCCCAGCTACCTTGGAGGGCAGAATGTAGCAAGGTACCAGATGAACTGTACAGTAACTTAGTGTTAGTCAGACACGTAACTAAGGAGAACTTTGGAAACCGCCTCTACCCTGTCCATCAAGTGGCCTCTCAATCCACCCATGTACATCCAAAATAGTTACTTTAGCACAACCCATAGAAACCAGTTAAACCATGAGGTATATTTTCATTATAAACCAATATATTCTGTTTTAAAGAAAAATCCTTGCTCCTTTTTTATATGTGCAGTAAGGTGTCTGAAGCATCAAGTGAACTGCAACTCGACCTGAAGGCAAATAGATTACTTTAAACCTGACTAATGTCTGAATCAATAAGTTCTAAACTTTCTCACAGTTCCCTAGCTACTGTTGTCCATGCCTCAGAAGCTCCACATCTCTCTGGAGAAGTTTGCATTTATCACTTTGACTTTATACAGAGAAATAATTCATCCATTAAACCAGATGTTACCTAAAAATATGCAGATGAAGCTTCTTACACCAGATGACGGCAACTGAAAAAACAAAAAAATACCCAAAAAACTCCCAAACCAAAATCAAAAAAACCCCAAAACCCCAGACAACCAGAAAAGAACAAACAGATACAGCCTTGAAAAACTATTGCCATAAAATTTCATGAGATTCAGACACACATTTCTCAACCTTCATTGCATAAAATACAGAGTTTTGGGACAATTACTGAAGCCTTTTGCTGTAACTGGCAAAGCGTTTTAAAGATACTAGCATATGTTTCAAAAACCTGGAAAAATAGTTTAGTTCACAGCAAAGAAAGCAAATTGCACCTCAGCAGGTGACTGGTGCATCTGCACGAAATGGGAAAAGTCTTTATCACACTGACACCCCCCCCCCACCCTGCTACAGGATCTATCCATTGTAACTACAGACTTGATGATCTTAAGGGCTTTTTCCAATCTAAATGATTCCATGATTCTCAGTCATGTCAGAACCCACAACTGCAAGAGACTCAGCACACTGTTATGCTTTACCTCTGTCCTGGCTACCTGATCCCAGATGAACATAATTTTTGAATATTATTATTTATTTACCTAAGAATCTTAGGTTTTAATTCAAACACTTTCAAAAGCTGAGAAATTTCAGCTTTGCAACTGCATCTGCCCGATAAATAGATTGCTGGAGCTGTTATTCAATCTGAATAGACTGACAACGGCCTTGAAACAAGAGGAAAAAAAACAAACAAAAAAACAAAACAACAAAAAAAAAAAAAAAAAAAACAACAAAAACAACAAAAAAACAAAAAAAGCAAGCCCAAAATTAATACTTCTTTTATCCTATACAGGCACCTTGCAAGTCCTCATAGATACCTCCAAGCTGTCAGCTCCAATTCCCCACTATGCTGCCACACCCCAAGGGTTTCAAGCTTCATTCTTCATCATATCCTACCAGGAGGGGGGTGAAACAAATCTCTGCTACTGCCAGAACTCTGACCAACAGGCTTCTCCATCATCTTTTGTGCACTCCTTACCTTGAGAAATGGACTCAAATCAGGAAAATGCAGAATAATGTTTACCCAGTGTTAAAGCCAAACCATTTCAGACCTCACAGCAGCAGACAGCGCACACAAAAACTGGGAGCAGAAAAAAATATATACCAGGTTTTTGTTATAGAGGACAAAATTACCTTGATCACACTACACAAAGATTGACTTATTTTTCTTTCCAAGCTTTCCCCTACTCTTCCAAATTATCAGATGGTCACAAAAAGTGCCAGGAAACATCTGATGTCTCTGCGCTATACAGTATCCTGTCCTAGTCCCAATTCTGGTTCTGACTGGACACACTTGGTTTATCCCAGTAAAAATTGTAATTGGCTAGTAATAATTAAATTGTATCATTCCATAACCATAAATAATTCAAATATTATATTAATAGCACAGGAACTTGTGAGAGGTCATACAACTATGAAACATAATCAACTGTTCACTTAACAAATACCTAGTAGTCATAAGTACAGAATGTTAATGGGCAGAATTGAAATTAAAAGCTGATCAAAATGCAAAAACTCAATTAGTTTTGCACATAAGCATCTTAGTTGAATGTCACTGTCCTTCATGCATTTCTGCCTGTGATTGTTTTAACTACTTCAATCACTAGGTTATAGCTCCCAGTTTCAAAATATGGTATTTTGTGTTCTTTTCAACGTTGGACACTTTCAGGTACAAAATCAGCTGTTCAGCTGAGAGAAAGCAAAAGAAAGAATGTGGCTTCTTTCTTTCATTTTTTGGTGAAATGTTTCAAAACTGCTCCAATTTTCAACGAAGACATGAAACACATGACAAAAAAAAGGAACAGAAAAATCATACATATTTTATCTTGATTTTGTAAAAAAGATCTTTTTGCACTCTTTTCTGGAAAGGATTTTAAAATATTTTTATATATATTTAAACAAAATTAGCATCTTATAAAATAATATAAATAAAATCCTCAAATATCTAAATATATTAATGCACAAACTGAGTACACAGAGGTGCCATCTACATCCATTTATATCCAGGTCAAAGAGTACACTCAAAAAACAGCTGGCAGAAAACAACTTGGTTAACACCAGCTATGGGCTGAGAGGTTGAAATTGTAGTGGCAAAAATTAGGTATTCTCCAGTTAAGAAGGCATGAAAAAAGTGTGTTTATTATGTATAGCCAGAAGACTACTTTAAGGTTTACAACTGAAAAAATTCAGTGATACCAACAGCAGTGAGTGATGATTACAAGATGGAGAATAAAACAACTGTATATACAACAAATAAACAAGAGTACAATCTGGTAATTATTTCTTACCAGAAAGAATCTCTCTCTTATGGAGAGATTCTTCATAAAGCTGACTAAATAGTTTAAAGATACTTTTTTTTTTTTGTAAATATAGTGATTTTTAAAAATATATATATTCTGAGGAATTTTTTTCCAAAATATGACTCAGTAACTTGATATGCTGATATTTAGTGGCAGAAAATATTACTCAAAAATAGCAGAGAAAGGTTCACTGGAATTCAACATCATACAAGGTTGCAGTTACAGCAAGGCAATGCTAAAGGAAAAGCAAAGCCCACAGCTGTGAAGTGTTTTCATGAGAAGACAGAAGAATATGTTTTTGCAACTTGAAACATAATTCAGTGTATTTACAAGCTAAAAAATGTCTATGAAAAAGCAACAATAAAAGAGTGAACAATTTCAGGTAAGGCTCAGAAGGCAACAGCAGGCAATGTAAGATTTCTGCCCTTTTTCCTCCTATCAAGGACACACTCCAATGATTTTCAGAAAACATACATGTGTATACTTTAAAGACTGAGACCTTCAGTAACTTCTGCTTTTTCATATGTAGAATACACTGATTCAAAAAATTTAAAATAACCACAGAATGTTTCACAACCACTAAGCTGTCTTGACAGTTCTTACTGAAAGATTCTTAGTAAGCATATAAATCTTAGGTTTGTCCCTTCAGCACATCCTGTTGCTAAGGTTTGTGGCTCTACCAGCAATTGTGCCCAGTGGTTCACTGAGACTTCATCTCTCATCACAAAACTTCTATTTGTTCATGTCCTTGAACAACTTTACTAACCCTAAATCCTAAATTCTCTTTCTAGACAAGTTCTACTATTTCTTGTAGCTTCCAAACTAATGATGTGCATGAGAACCCCAACCACTTTATAGATGCCTTATAAAAGTTAGGCTCCAGCAGAGTGCCCTCAATAAGTCATGAAGCCTCACAGATTTCAGTGCTGCTTTTAAAAAGTCTCAGCCAATCCTCAAAATAAGGAAGATCCAGTAAGAGATAGAAAAATAGTTTAGTTCAGTTCTAAACAGTCCTAGTTCAGTCCAGTGCTGCAGTTCTCACTATTTCTTTCTTTGACATATTGTCAACTCTTGAAGAACTTCCCGTTTCTGCATGACAACCAGCAAAAAGGTGTCACAGAGAGGTTTTGGAAACAGAATGAGCTACTATTTCCCTCCTGGCAGCCATCATTGTTCAGAAAGACTTGTAGACTCCCTGTGACCCCAAAATGTGCTTTAAAGATTGTTTAGTGGCTTTTCTGTGGTTATACAGAAATAGTTCACTTTTGGTACAATCAGTTTCAGCAGTGAGCATGCATATCCAGTCTGGCTACATCCAGCCGTTGCCAGCTTCCCCTGCTTCTCTAAAAGGAGGGAGTGCTCGTTAATGATTTGGCCATTTCTTCTGGAAGACAAAGCTCTGGGGAATTTCAGAGATGAGCACTAACTGGAAAGTGTCTATCAGTCACTTTTGGGGCTGCTGGAGCTAACCTGTGCTCCCTGAGGCTCTCTAGCAAAAACCAGGCAGATTTACTCACTCTGCATTTCTGCCTACAGGCAGGCAGGCAGGCTTCATTCTGTTGGAGCTCTTTCAGGACAAAAATGCTTATAAATGTAGAAGATTCAGGTATTATTTTGTTAAAGACAGACTAGCATTGACCATCCATGATAGGCTGGCTCAGTAAGAATTTCAGTTGAGTGCAGACCCCTTGCCGTACCTCAGTGCTCCTGATCTTTCCCTGAACTGGAGCTGTTCTGCTGCTCCTGGTGTTTTTGGTGGAAGTTCTGGGTCATCCCTGCTCTGACATGTTTGAGAGCTTATGGATGGAGCACCAGACTGCAATCAAAATACTGACAGAACGGAGGCAATAGAATATGAGAACTTCTAGCTTTTCTTTCCAGATTTAAAAGCATTTAGACTCTCTGATTGCAGCATTGACACTCAATAATAAAATTACTGAAACAAAATTACAAACTGGTCTGATGATTATGATGTCAAATGCAGCTCTTTGGAATTTCATGCAGGTTTACCATACAATAAATATTCATCTGATGCTTAATCTCATTTGTTTTTTCACCTGAATTTACATTTCATTTCCTTAATAATTATAATTTCCAAAGTTCCTTTGGTTATAACAGAAATATCAACCAGCTGCCTAATCACTGCAGAAATACTGGTTCTCCCAGGAGATGCCTCTTTCGTATGCTATAAAGACAGATAGCTCCAATGAATACTGGTGGGAAGGGCTGAGTGTATGGCTCAATAAGAATAAGTATCAATATTTTAATATTAACTGAAGAAATATTGACAGAACAGCATGCAAGAACTGCTGGCATGGCATAAGAAAGTCTATTCTCTAAAACACAGGCAAAGACCAGCTGCAAAGGAACAAAAAGATACGTTTTCTACTCCATAATTCAAGGAACTACAAGACAGCTCAAGGTCACAATTTTAGACATCTGAAGTTGATTCAAACAAATTCCATCCAGACTTCCTGTTCTTCTTTAAACTTAAAAGTAACCTTTATTGATGCTTGTGCTGCCCACCATGTGCCAGTGGTAGTGTCAAAGGAATGTCATCATGTCAAAAGCTTTCTGTGAGGCACAAAAGGATTTCCAAGATGGTGGTAATTAAAGACCAAAGAAATCAAGGTGGTTGTTGTAATTTAGTACCAAGGTAACTCAGCACAAATATTCACTGGAAATTCACCCTCCAGATGAAATAGGATCTATATTACAATATTTTTTTTTTCTGAATGCTTACATTCTGAATGTTTTATAACAATGCTTACTGCTATAAAAAAAATAAAGAAATAAAAATTGGTTTTAACTACCCCAAAGTTTTAGACATACAGAGGTACTGTAAAACTGTACTTTCATGCTGAAACCTGATATGTGAAGGTAGTGAGGAATGGCAAGATTTTATAGCTCAACTGAGAAAAACAAAGCAAATCCCACCCAAACCCCAAACTCAAACCCCAGATGGGACATGGTGACACAATTCCAACACAACCTGGGTCTGCTCTGTGGCTAGACACATTGCTGAGGCTTTACAGATAGTTCATTGCTTATCCGAAGCAGCAGAACCTGTGCCTCCCAGCCAAACCCGCACTGTGCAGAAACCATTTTCCATAGTGCTGTTAATACCTTAAAACCTAAGTTGACCACATATTTCAATTGAAGAGAGAATAAAGTATCAATCCTTTGGAAATGTTCAGTGAAACAAAAAGAAATAGGGGGGGAAAAAGAAATTTTCTAAATTTGCTTTTCTTGTTGAATCTGAGACAAAAAAAAACACATAAGGAGAAGGAGTTTAAAATAGAGATCAATATTACATGCATTAGCATGCCCTTTTAGCACTTCCTGCTCTATTTAATTTTTAATTACTGACATACGTATAAAGTTTATATTTCAATAGTTCCAACAATATCATTTTGACCTCCATATCCTTCTATCTAAGTACTGAACTGTGACATTCATTTTCTGTAATAGCAATTTAGACACAAATATTACATTTTAAATACTGCCAGCAACTGTTTGCCATCACAACTGAAATCTAACCAGACAATACTTCAGATTTTGAATTCATTGTTTTAAACAGATGATGGAATAGTATTTTTTAAACAGAGCTTTTCCCTGATTCCAGTAGGTGGCAACAGCTCTGCCCTAAAAAGCTCAGAGAAACCTGTTTCAGAAGGGGAATGAAGCACTGCATCCACACCCATCCCCACTGTACTGGGGAGGCTCTGAATTAAATCATCCAACAGAGCTCTCCAAAGAAGATTCTTCTAATGTCAGCCCAAAAATTCACTACAAATCATTAATGTTGTAACTGAAAATGGAGCCCTAAGGCTCTAAGAACACTTAAAACAAGATAATTATTTCATGCCTGATTTGTGAGAGCAAGCACTTAACATAGAATGTTGCTCTGCTTTGATTTGCAGATGCAGGTGCAATACCCATGCCTAATCTAATGAATTTTATAGAATGCATAAATGGTAAGTGGTTACATTATCTCTAGTTTATGAAACTTATGAACTTTGGGTACCAAAGTCTTCGTTGTTATATGCAAATCAATAGTCTGGCATGTGACATTCGAAGAACTCAGCAGAAATCAAAGTAATCATCTATCATTCATGGCTTCTGACATCTAAAGGGTTTTAAATAAGTGCTTTTAAACAATAGTTCTTTTTCCAATATGCTAAAATATGCTTTTTCCAAAATATGCTAAATGGGAACACAACCCATCTGAATCACAGGTCTGAAGAACTCAATAATCAAGCAGAACCTCAAACTCGTCCCTTACTATTACTACGTTAATGTGACAGCTGTGGAAAGCTACAGGACAAAAGGAAGTCTATGCATCCTGCAAGGAGGAAGAAATGCCTAAAGTGCTGCTGTTGAGAAGTATGACCTGTCATCTCATAGCCTGCCCTCTTCCTAGTCTGTACTATGCAACAAGCTGAGTTAAAGTAAGGTCATGACTTTAAATCAAAGGAATCAATAATTCCAGTTCATTTTGTACCAGTTAAGGGATGGATGTTACCACCTCCATTCTCAAGGAAATGAACCATACATGCAAATAGCACATACAGTAATTTCTGTGACAAACTCATCAAACATACTGAGTTATTCATAGTCCTACTGCAGAAATGTATTGATATATTTTACCTCAAAAGTAAAAAAAGTTAAAATTTAACTTTAAATTAAAAAAAATTAACTTTAAATTCTTAAAAACTTCATTCCTTTAAGAAGGGAAGATACAAAAAATTTACTGTATCCAGTGCTGCAATTATTGAAGAATTACTTACTATGGAATAAAGGTATGTAAGATGCGGATTAGGGATGCTGTTAAAGGTACAAGCTGCTGTAAGGGGGTCTGGGTTCGGCCCTGTTGAATGCTCTTTTTCAGTAAAAATCCTCTACCACATCAGTCTTTCCAAAATATTTTCCACCCTCCAAACAGAGAAAACTTAATTTTAGTAAATCCATTTCACACTGTAAAAGCCTAAAGGAATCTGCTGATATAGTCTTCATAAATTATTTTTATTGAAATTCAAACCTCAGAGTCAATAACCAAATAAACGTGAAAATTGACAACTATTGAAAATTCTCCCCTCAGAAAAAAACTCCACATGTTCCCAAATATGAGTCAGTTCCCTTTCCTGGGCTGCAAGGCAGAAGGGGAAATCCCCCTCAGTCTCCCAGCAGTGGCTCCCTGCACGCTCCCACTCTGCCCTGCCCCTCTCAGATCCCCTTGGGTGAGCAGAGCAGGGCTGTGCTCTGCCCCTGCTTGCAGCGCGGCCCCAGGAGGGAGGCAGGGACATCTCAATCTGTCCCTAAGAAGATGAGCAGCTGGAGAAGCTAATTAGCTGCAGGCTCCTATGGGCAATAAAAGACTCTCTAACATGAATTTCATAAGGGAGAAAGAAAAGCTGCAGGAATTATCCTCATAGTCTAAGCGCTCTGATGATAGATTGACAATTCTCTCGTACACACTGGCATTTTTTCTCCTTTGCTTTCCTGTCTCCTCTGTCAGCTAGGAGCAAACATGCTTTTAGTTCCCCTTCAGCTGACCAGAGAATGAGTGAAAAAGCTGAAAGCTTGCTTCTTGAGCAGATGTATGTTTCAACTTTGAACAGCATACCATCTTCTTTTTTGGACCATTTTTAAAATGAAGAGCACTGACTCAAACATTTTTCCATTTAAATAACACAATTTTTTCAAACACCAGCATTTGATAGTGTTTTAACTCAAAGGCCACTTTTGTTTTTATATTCCAGTTACCTCAATGCTACAAGCATCTGAAGCAGTTGTACCAAGTAACCCAAATAACAGTTGGCATTCCCTACCAGAATGCCTTTTAACTAGTAACCTGGAGTAAGATCCAGAAGCATGTTTAGCAGCAAAGTGCAATAAAAAGGAATGGGTAGAGAACAAATTTATAGATGATGTTCCAAATTAACCAGTCTTGCTTTAAAATCCTATTTTTTGCTGGGTGAATCCAACAAATAAATTCTGTCTTCAGCATAAAAACTAAACATTTCCCAGTCAGAACACTCACTTCACAACAAGATGTGTTTCAAACATACAGAATTTGCTACTGATTGAGTACAAATATTGTTAGAGCTATTAATAGTAATTCCTAAGTAATCATTTTAAATTAATATAAATTGTTTCAGTTTAGATTTTCATGTTGCTCTGCTCACTGTTTTAGGCCTAAAAATGCATCTATAATATACAACGTACCTTATTTGTACAGGCATTAAATTAAAATATAATTATGTTATAATAATAACAAAAAAAAAGCCCTCCCTCTTTAGCAAGTTGAACAGTTAAAAAAAAAGACAAGACAATCTTCTATTAAAGTTACAATAAAATTCCACCCTCAATTATTTAATTACACCCTTAAAATATTTCAGTATATAGAATTCATATACATAAATGGATTTCACCATCTTTATAAATGCTTAAAAGGAGCTTATTATGGTTCTCAGCTTCACCATGAAATAATTTCCTTTTAAAATAATCTTAAGATGTGACGTCCTAAAGATTTGAGCAGGAAGAGTGGCTGAAAAGATTCGAACATTAAAATTTCCCTTATTTTACTACCTACTCCTGCATCACTAATAAGACAGGCTCATCAAGGATTAAGGACACAGTATTCTATATTACTTAATCCTTCTATTCTTCCACTTTGCTTTTACCAGTTAGCAGAAATGGCTTTAAAATATGCATATGAGATTTCTTAAGTTCCTCTTCTACATCCCTTTTACAAATCACACTGATATATGCAACCATTAGACTGTGATTACATGTCTGATAACCTCCTCCCAGGAAAGACCTCGTGCCTTAGAGTTTTGGCTGACAAAGACTGTAATCAGTTTCAGATCTTCTTTTAATTTCTGTTTCACACAACTCACTAATATATATTAGATAGTATTGTGCTGAAGTACATACTCCTAATCAAACGGGACAAATAGGATTGTCCTGCCACCCAGCTGCTCCAGGTTTTTATACTTCCTAGCCCTGGGGAAGATAATCAGAATATAATTCTGCATATATCTTGATTTTCTTTACTAAGCAATAGTGAGGCAGAGAGGGGGTGTTTTATGCTCTGGTTCCTACTGAAGTTATGAATCTTTCAATTTAGCCAACATTTACCTCATTGTCCGTCAAGAGAGACTATTGGTTATAATCACAACTCTTCTGAGTGCTGCCAACATACATGCAGATGCGAATATTCTCTTGATCCTGTTACTTTCATGAATCACTTACTCCCTCTACTATCGTTTTTTACACGGTAAATATGAGAGCCATAATCATGTGTATAATCTTCATCTATTGATCTGACAACTTAATAAGAGAAATACTAGTTTCTCTTCTAATTACTGCTGAGTTAAGCACAAATTTTCAATGCAGACCCTTGTAGAAAGGTTTCAAATAATCATTTCAGCAATAAAATCTTCTACCAATACTTTCCGCATGACAAAAACAAGCCATGTCTACTCATGGACAGCAGAGTACTTAATTCCTGAAAGATTGCTCTGGGGCTAATCTTTCCGTGGTAACAGCAAAGGTCTGTAATGCTGTTTCCTATGACGTACTGAAAACAGATTCCCAGTCTTCAAATGTGTAAATAAGCACATACATTCTTTTTCCATTAGTAAAGCAGTCACAGGAACTTTTACAAATGTATCTATCATGATGCAAAACAAGTGTAATGAACTTACATGTCTGTCTTTATCTACAAGGGGGAAAAGTAACATGGCATTTTAAAAAAAATCTAATGTTCTTACAAAGAGAAAGTATTCTAATAATTTTAAGAGTCTCATCTGCTACGCATTAAACAACAGGCAGCACTGCACGGATGTCAAGCTCCCCAGAATAATCTCAAGGCTGTGACAGACACTGGCATGTCCCTTGTTGGACATAAACCAATCTGTTGTCTGAGAATCCAGCTAATGAACTCCCATGAATTTATTTTTTCTAATCAGTGGAATCTAGTTAACATCCAGGCTCAAATGCCAAGGTCATTAGGCACACTCCTGAAGCTGGGAAAGAGGTTTGACAGCCTTCCTGACCTGCTTCCTCTCACTGCACAACTAAATGCAAACAAAAAAACAAAAAAAAGGCAATTTAAGCCCACTTTTCCCCCAAATAGGTTTCTAAGACACATTTAAACCCCTCAGCAAGCTAACAGATATGAGCAACAGGCACACAGTGAAACATAACAGCATTATTGAGCATCTGTAAACATGCCATTCATTTTTGCATGGAAGGAAGATGCTCAGGAGAGTACTGGCTAGAGGAAAACACAGCTTCCCAAAGCCAGAGCTCTTCTGCACTCTTGCCTTTGCACTGACTCCCCTTAGAGAGGGGAGTGCTTCTTAATATTGAGAAAACCAGAATTCTCCATGAAACTCCCCTGGCAGGGAGATGTTCTCTAACAAAGTTAATAAAAATGGCTGAAAAAAGCAAATCACTCAGCTCCTCTCTTTATAGATTTCTGTTCCCAGTCATTCTCCTTCGGGGACTGTGGAGACCTGCCAGCTAATTGTGTGGACAGGATGGCTTCTAGGCATGTGTCTGATCTGACAATGATGTTATTATTTCTTCATAATTGTTTACTGTATAAAATCAACATCATCCTCTCCAGAGGAAGATTGCTCAGAGTTGCTCATGAGAGCGTTTTAGCTCAGTTGCAGGCCTGCTGTCGTCTTGACAACATACCTGTGTCAAGGTTAATGTCACATCAAGGCACTGTAAGTACCTCCTTCCCTTGCAGTTATTCTTTCAACTGTAAGGGTGGTAATGCAACTTAAAGTTTTTTCATTCTTGGCTGACCTTTAGGAGTATTGCAATTACACACAGATTTCCACAGAAATTTATACAAATTTCAAGAGAGAAATTTCTCTGAGTACTGTGGGAGTAATTGTAATAGTGGGGAAACCCCCAAGATTTTGGGTTGTGTTCCAAAAGCACAGCACTGAAAAAAATCACCTCTACATTTTGTCCTGGCTGAGAGTGGGACTCTGCCCATGACCTCTGTCCTGCCACCTGAGCTTCATATTGGAATCTTCCCATTGCATCCCCATCTGTACAAGTGAGATAATGCTTTTTATTAAGTTCATGGGGATTTCATAATTCAATGTTCATAAAGAACAGAACTGCAATGCTTTCTGTGCTGCTGCTAAGTGCAAAACTTCCCTAAATCTTGGAAAACAGTCCCAGTATAGAACCACGAGACCACACTGAAAGAAAAGATACAGCTCTTCTTCTTTTACTACAAAGTAAATAATTTAAGAATATTCTTGCTCACTGTCTTGGAACCATCCTTTATGTGTCCCTGGGCAGAGCTGGAGGCAGTAAGATTTGCATGTTAACAGCTATTTTGTTAACTGGTTCAGAAATACCAAGGGCAGCAAAGCACCCTTCTCTGCGTTATTCTAATGCCAGTCACCCTTATGTAACTGATTAAATAATGAAAAATACATCTCTACTGCTTGTGGTACATGCATGATCTTACAGGCACACCCGTTGCACATTACCCATGCTGCTTAAGCTCTGACTTGGACTTGGTCAGATTTATTCTTGCGCAGTCTCTCTCTCCCCCAGGGCCACCGCCAGCCACTGAGTTCCCAACATTCAACAGAACCCAAATGCTATATTCTTCTTGAAAAATATGTGGATGCTTTAATTGTCTCCCTGGGTTTCTATGACAACCACAGCTACATAAACAGCCTTGCTGGCAGCCACAGGAGACTGAAATCTCAGTTCTTTTCCCTCCCTTCCCCAGTACTTCCCTATGTAGAACACATCATAACCAAACAAATGCAATGAACAATAGAGGTGCTATCTAGTACACCTGGCTGGCACTGGGGAAATGCCTTGGAAATAAAATACACTATGGTATTTCATAACAGTCAAAGCACTGCCCACTACATAGTGCTATCGAAGTACCTTGGGACCAACAGTGAAACACAGTGCAAAGCCATAAATATACAAACAGAAGTTCTCTATGACAGTCGGCATGGCTGCAGAGAGCTTTAAAAAATACATGACAAGGCCCTCTCTGTCAGTGCTTCTGAGCACCTCTCACCTGGGGGGTAGGTTACACTTCAGGAATAGATAAGGCCCTGAGTAAATGTCAGGACAGTTGGGGTTCAGATGGCTGTAGCTCCCAGCTTTCCAGTAGGAAAATCATAAACAAGATGTGATCACAGCAGCAGTAAAATGCTTTGCATGGCATTGTCAGCCCGAGTCCAGGAGAAGCTGTTTCTCTAACTCCTGCATCTGCATCATGAGAGCTGCTGCTTCTGCTAATGCTCAGACATCTGAGGTCCAACAAGTCCCAAACAAATAGCTCAGGTCTTTCTTCTCTCCTGAGCAAAATTAATGGCAAAATAGATTTTCCACGAGCCAAGCGTAACCCTGGAGGTTTTAAACCATTTAAACTCATTCATCTACCGGATGGCATGAAGCCATCAGGATACACAAGAGTTACAGAAGAGGACACTGATAATTATGCCTAGCGGCTGTCCATAGCTCACAAAATCATCTTTCAAATTATTATACTACTCTCTGATCACCAAAATTCCATGTACATCTAGTTTGTGACAAGGTAACGGTGAAAGAAAGGCTGCAATTTCCTTCACCAGTGCTGTTACTTTGTCTCAGGCACTTGTTTTCCCTATGCTGCCAGGGAGATACAGATGCCTCTGGCTGCTCTGAGACACAACTGGGGATGTAACTATGCTGTTTTCCCCGCAGCAATCTTTTCTTGGCAGGGAAATCCTATGGCTTTGTGGGACTGATTTTGCTGCAGGATTTGAGCAAATGGAGCTGGGGGGTGGTATGTGAATGTGAGCCCTTGGAAACAAAAATCTGTGGGGATGCACCTTGGCCAGTAAGCAGAAATACATGTATCTGTGAGGAGGAGGAGCAGAAGGAAAAGGAGAAGGCAAAATGCTTCCCTCTTCCACAGGGCTTGGAAGGCACAGAAGGCACCACCTGATATTTCATGGCTTGAAGGATCAGCTTTTTGAAAACTGCCTGATTACACAGACCAAGTGGAAGCAAGAGAGAAATTGATGAAATAAACACTAGAAATGGTGAAAAATATTTAGAAAAACAAATGTGGACATTTTATTGGTTTTCCATCTTAAGGCAGAACTTTCACAACAGTGACTACCAATAAAACATATATAAAATTGTTTCATTTGAAACAATCCTTCTTTTCCTCTTGAAGGATTTTAAGCAGGGTCCTCATGCGATGGAATTCTTGCACATGAAAAGACTGCGTTTTGTAATATGAAAAGAAAATATTTTTTCTTCCCTAATTTGCTCCAATAGGCTGTACAGCAAAGAGTCTATGTGAGACTAAATCATAAATATGAAAAAATTGCTTATACCCACATTTACTATGCTAAATAATAGCACTGGCTAATGAAATAAAGCTTAATTTTATCTATCAAACTATTCAGAACAAGTTTTTGTTTGCCTGAACATCTTTCTGCATTCTAGTGTGATTCTACTAATTACAGACAAGTTAAAACTACAGCATAAAGGAAATGAATGTTGACTTGGAATATAAAGAGACATCTGTTACCTTATAAATATGAGAGTCCACAAGCTGCAGATCACATCAGGGTATCAGACAATATGTAAGGTATATTCCATAATGTGACATTGAAGTTAGCCATAGAACAAGCAGGTCAGATGAGATTTTGTAGTTTTCACAGTTATTTATTAACTGTAATAGCCCCCAAATTATCACAGTGCTTTTAAATTAGGATTACAAAATATATAAGCTTCCCTTTTCTGCACCTGGAATTAATTACTAGGCCTAATGGTACTGAAATCAAAATGAAGGCAATTTTAGAGTAATTTTAAATTAATGATTCTACAATTAGTAGATATTTTCATCCTTTTCAACCTCTGTCCAATATGACTCAATGCCATTAAAACAGTTGGGTTTAAACTCTGAGAAATATGTATGAAAGTTAAAAAAAAACTTTCAAAGAGGCCCAAAGCACCACATAAACCTTTGCCTATTCCCTAAGTATGTTCATGGTGTGTGGGTGGCTGAGATGAATTATGTCGAAGTGGTTTTATCAGAAGTAATTACATAATTCCCATGTGGCTCTGAACCATTCTAAACCCTAATCCAAGCCCTAATCATTACTAAAGTATTCATAAAGCCTCTACAAGACAATGTTCCAACTCACAAAGCTATTCCTTAGGAATAGTCAGTACTTCAGAAAACTTGAAGGATGCTGTGACTTCACAGAAAATCTTTGTGCTGCTTAACAAAGAGGTGTGATGTATTTTGCAGTTGCATCTATGAATGCACATGCTTTTACACTCCAGTGCAACATATGACATGACACCCCTTTCAGGCACAAAACCACAGAAATCTATGGCTAAACCCCGCGCTTTTGACAATTTGAGCTTTACAGATTTTGCTAATTTTAGTTTATTCAGCTGAGCGATTGTTTCTTTGATAGGCCAATATTAAAAGTGTGGTTTAATTAATGCATTTAAAAAGAAAGTTAATTCAGAGGGCTTTAAGCACGTAACTAGGCAATATGCCACTTCAAATGAATGAAAAACAATAAGAAAAGCTAATTTTCCTCATTTCTAGTGTACTTTTGCCATACTTCCTAAGTGACAGGCTACACCAAAAGGGCTGCACACATCAGGGTCAAGGCTTTAATTTATTGTTAGGAAGTAATCACACATTTTTGACAATGCCAAGTGATCTTCTTCCTGAGCATCTTAAGAATTTAACACTTTTGTAAAAGCAAAATTCTTCTTAATAGCATAAAATACACTCTCTGTAGAGTGTAGGCTACACTTGTGCTCTCTTGTGCTCTGTAGAGCACAAGGCTAAAAAATATTGACAAGTGACTTACCTGCCCCAAGCTGCTTTCATTGTAGAATCTTTATCAACAGGAATGCATGAGGACTCAACAACACTCGATTTATTCAATTTGTAGCAGAGACCACAGTCTGGATCTAACATACATCCATTGCAATAACTGAAAGAGAGAAAAAAAAAATACTTAAGCAACACTTCATTTATTTGTGGATGTCAAAACCAACAGAATCTCCTAATAAGTCTTGGAATGCACACAGTTACATTGTTGGTGTTGGAGACAAGACACATAAGTTCTCCAAAAAGTACCACATATTGCTTTCACCCTCTTCTGTAACAAATTTTGGCAGTCCATCTGCATCTATTCTGTAATACCTGATCAGGTTGTAGGAGAATTCATTTGTAGAATAAATTTTAATTGAAAAAAGACTGATTGGAGTTGAAGAAAAAGAATCATCATAGAATCACAGAATGGTCTGAGATGCAAGCGACCTTAAAGACCATCTAGTTCCAACACCCCCTGCCATGGGCCAGGATATCTTCCACTAGACCAGGTTGCTCAGAATCTGATTCAACCTAGCCTTGAACAGCTCCACAGATGGGTCATCCCATCTGGGCAACTGCTTCAGTGACTTACCACCCTCACAATAAAAAGGTTTCTTCCTAATATCTAATCAAAACACTCTATTTCAGTTTGAAGTCATTCCCCCTTGTCCTATCATACGTCATACCTAATAACCAAACTAAAATATGGGCATCTACAGATGTGAGTCAGTCAGAGACCATAATACCACGTGTCTCCATGAGCAAACTCAGCACCTGAATTTCCACTACATTTGATAGAAGGAGTCATTATGTCAATGGAGGCAATCCACATACAGGCATCTAGTGCCCAAAAATATCCCATCAGCCCTTTACCTGCCCTGCAGAGTATGCAGTGCTCTTGCAGATTATACCCATACATCACACTTGCCAGCTCTGTACAGATGTCTCTGATTTCCTTGGTAGTATCAATAAGCACGACATGCTAACATTCAGGCAGTTTCCTCAATGCCATTCTGTTAGTTGTTTGAGTGACCAGACAGAAACTACAGACAAAACTGTTCTGTAGATACCACTGGCTGCACTGACCAGATCCCCACTGACTCCAGGGGCAGCCTAGACACCAAGGGCCCTACAGATACTTCACCGAGGAGGCAATCTAAAATCTGTCTCTAAAGTCTGACTGAGGGGGATGTAGGTATGTGAACTACAATGGAATCCCAAAGCTCCCCACGCAGTGCAAGTTACCTGTAAACTGCTGGCACAAAGCCTTGCAAACACTCACTCATTGCTCCTGGGATTAAACCACACAGATATTTTTCTTCCCTGGAAGCCATTTTAGACTCAAATACACATTTTCACCATTAAAGCCCATGAAAAATCTAAGGGATAACTTTAGGCAGCAAAGAATAGAAAAACTACCAACTGTAAAACACAGAGTAAGTCTGGAAATTTGAAAATAAAATTCAGCTTTGAAATGCAACATCTGGAAACATATAATTAAGGTGACCAAAGCAGCTTTAGCATAAAGTCCTGTAACCACAAAACCAAGGAAATCCTCTTTTCTGAATGTGCATCTTTATCGCAACAAAGGACTTTGTGAATTAAGGAATATACTGCTTAAACTAATTAATCATTATGAGAAAAACTAAAAATAACTGTATAACAAAGTCTCAAGAAACTTAAACAGTAAAGCAGATTATATGGATATAAAAAGTCTGAAAGTATATGCTTAAAATCTAGTTATTCAAATTTTTTGTATTATGTTTCTAAAAGAATTATAAGGTCAACTCACATGGCAGATGGCAAAAAAAAAAAAAAAAGGCCTTGTTCTGTGTTAAGAAAATGTACTCATTTGGATTTTCCTACTTCTCCCAAGTTTCAGGAAAGTGTGCTCTTTGCTATTGTGTTCTTTCTAAATTATTAAACTACTGAAGAATTTCTATGTTGTCAACATTTAGAATATAAACCTATTTTAAACACACTATGCTTAACTGATCAAATTCCAGTCTAAAGAGTTTGGGTTTTTTTAATTAGGAAAGCTGCATTAAATCTGCTTTTAATTGGTGTATAAACTGCAGAAAATATTTTTACATTGGACATGAAACAAAACTTCCAGAAAAAAGTCAATAATTTTATCTAACTGTAGCAAACATTTTTTCTCAAGCAAAGATAAATGAGAAAATTGTAATTCTGCAATTAGCAATTTTCAAAGGAAAGGAAATACCCCTATTACAGTAGTGAGACTTAGTTGCATTTTGTTACATTGATATGAGTACATCAATGGGCAGTAACAAAAGAGTTTGCAGCAACAGACCACTGCAAGTAGAAAACATTTCAATAAATCACAAATGTATTCAAGTATGCAATAATACAAATTGTGAAATACGATTTTCAAACTACAGAACATTTTCCACTGAAATGATATTATCAAAGTGCCTTTAAGCAATAGGAATTTCTAAAGAGACACAGTGATTATTGTCATCTTTATGGTGTTGCCAGCAGAGGACAGGACACGGACTGGACACCTCCTGGTTTCCCTCAGAGTCCTCACAAGAATCAATGCAGAGATGAACAGCAGAGCTGAATTTGGTTTGTCTGTTCCATCCTACTGGGTAACTCATGTAACCTCATGTAGTGCTGGGTATCAGTAACTAGTCGAATGGGAAGCACAAACTACAATTATTTATTCCTCTCTCCCATCCAGAAAAAAATTGAGAGATTTAAGTATTGATTCCAGTGTCTGTCTACATGGCTGCTAGTTCAGCTGATCCTCTGGCTTTATTGGATATTGTAGAATAAGTTAGGTTGGAAAAGACCTTTAACACCATCAAATCCAACTGGTCTTCCTGTTGGCATTCAATATAATAAAGGCTGCTGGGTTTCATCTCTTGTCAAATGTCAGAGGTTATACACAGTTACTCATAACAATTTAAATAACTTAAATTTATTATTTTCCATGTCTTTTCTGAAGTTTGTCTTTCAGATTGAACAGTTAAATAACAGCTCTTTATAAACCCTTTACATTTGGGCTAGGATTTCCTGTCATTACCTGTACAGTGAGTTCATACAATCAGACACCGACTTCAGATTTTAGAGAGAAGACTAATTTATGCCAGAGGAAACACCGAAATCCAACACACAAGACCTAACGCCATTTCAAATCTAAATCCCAGCAGACTAAGAGTAAGCAGTTGCTATTCATAACATTTAGCATTCTTCTGTGCCCTGTTTTATCACTGATATAAAATTTTATGTTGTCTTTGATGAGGTACATGGTCATTGCTTTTTCCAAGATGAAGACCAGTGATTTTTCCTGCAAAACCCCAGCATATTTACATTACTATTGTTTCATAACACAATAAAGAAACCTCTATCAGTTACTAAGTCTAACGATAAAAGTATATGCAGCACAAATTGAGCAAGAAAGACTTTTTTTTCAAAGAAGCAGTTTAAAATCAGTCAAAAATACAAGGTGCTGAGGCTGCTTACTCTAGAAATAAAATACATAGTAGTTTCAGGTTTATGCTCTTCTTCCTTCTAGCCCCATTATTATTTGCTAAACTATTTAAACAATTTGAAATTGAGCACATATTCTGATATATATATATATATGCTCATAGTGATATAAATAATATAGGATATAGAATATACCAAGAAAAGAAACATACTATTTAATACTTACTGACATGAAACTATCTCTACAGAGCTCATTCCTGTCCTCAGAAGTACTTATCAGTCATATCAGTCTATATATATTGAAATATATGTCAGAGGATGAACCTTTAAAAATATTGGTAATTCTTCAAATACACACCAGAAATCAGTTACAGTCTTGAAAGCTCTATATAAGAGTACTCTTAGATGTCTGGGTTGGAAAGGAAATTTGCATCAAATTATAAACAGAAGATAGGATTCCTCTAGTTATCATGAGATATTTATATCTGTGCTAAGTTTATGAGCTAGTGTCTTGAAAACAAGTTAATCTGTGAAAAGCCAGTTCAAAATTCTCAGGCATGATGGCTATCCGTGATTGACAATTCAAGATTGAAATACCTGAGAGAGATTATTTGATTTTGATGCAACCAGGCAGCATTACAGCACAAAGGTTCTACAATGAGCCTGTTTCACTCCCTGCTTGCCAGCTGGGCTCCTAGGCAACCCAAAGAGAAGGCAAGTGTCTAGACTTCAGATGCTTCAGCCTATGAGGCAGAATAACAACAACCAGGCTCCAGAAGTCCAAAAATGCCCAGCTGCTTTGCAGATCAGTGGCATGAACTCAACAGCACAAAGCATCCTAGCCTCTCAGTTTATGGGGAACTGCCATGGAATTGGATTTCTGGGTTCCTGTTTAAACATCACAGCATGTTTACTGAGGAGCTGACGGACTATTAGCAGAGTAGATATCCCCAACCCTGCGATTCCTCACTGATTCTGCCAGCACATTCTACACATGTCCCCTCCATCCAACCACATAGGAATAACTGATATCTAGAAAGACTGACAGCACCAATTTTGAGGTCCTTTGATAGCAATTTCTCGCCAGCCTGAGCAGCTTTCAGCAACTTTCAGAATGTTTTGCTCTGGATCAGCCTGCCCAATTAACTGCTCCTGAGGTTGAAGGTTGATCACAAAGGCCACAATGCCATCCTCACAGAGATCTTACACTATATGGATAAATTACTAATTGACTAGCTATGCACATTTTTCTTGATACCAAAATTACTGTTTTCTTTCTTCCTAGCAATGCAGTTTACTAGGCTCTAAAGCAGTCTCTAGAAATATTGAATAAAATCCCTGACCTGTCAAAGTGACTCTGATGAAAGGTTCATAACTGCTTTTCTCCCACTGCTTAGAATACTCCATACTTGTTTGTTTCATCATTACATTTTGCACTTTAAGTTTACAAAATGACCTTGTAAGTAATGACCCTCCTACAATTCTTAGCAGTGTTGAAATTTGAGTTGCAAGTCTTACCTTGCCACTTTTTGTTGTGATTTAGCACTAAAAGACCTTTGCCCAGTATTTGCTCTGCAAATACCATTTTTCTTTTTCTCACGCAATGTTGAGTCTTTCAAGCTGAACCTCAGTTCAAAACATTTCATCAATTTTCATTTTTGCCACATTTTATAGAACTTTCAACTTTGCTTTCCATATTCTGTTATCCAATTACAAAATGTATCAGCATATTCCTATTGTCCAGCTACAGAAATGCAAATTGAACCTGATAACGTATTCTGGATTGTGCAGCTGTACAGAACACAGCACCCACTTTCATAATATTCTACTGCATGAGTAGCAGAACAGCCACTCAGATTATCAAACCACCCCCACAAAAAGACTGTTTTTGTGGATAGTCTCTTTCCACTTCTTTTGGAGTCATCATTCACACTGAGTACATGCTGAAGAATCAGCTTGAGTATGTGAAGGTTTTTTATGGGAAAATCTGATAGATCTGCTACATGTATGTTTGACCTGATGATCCTTATGGGTCCCTTCCAGCCTGAGATATTATATGCAAGACATTTTTCTTAAGTCCCGTCTTGTCTACAGAGTAAATTGCATTATTGTGAGCTTTTTTAACCCACTGCTCCAGCTCTGTATGATGCAAATATTCATATTCCCGAAGTCAGTTTTCCTCACAGAACTTCAGGAACAATAAAAACTGTCTCAGGCAGGAAAGGCTCAATGTAGGGACAGGAGGGTTTTAAAGTACCTACTGAGGATTAGCACATCCCAACCAGAGAGAATATAAGCTGCAAATCATTGCAGGCTGGAAGGAATGTCACTTTGACTGTGCCGCTTTCTCCTATTTCCAGCTTGCTGTTTGCCACACTGGAAGTGTGATCCTAGGCCAAGGGGATCTTTCCTCCTACCTTCAGGTAACTCTTTGCTCTCAAGGATGGCTATGTCCACAGTCTCTGCCTGCCTTAGCATGCAATGTAGTTCCATTCCACCTCCTTACAGAACAAGAACAAGCTGGGATCAAGCTTTCCTTGCTTCTGTTTTTGTGTTCTATCTACCAGACATTGTCTCTTCCTCCAGCCTCAACCAAAAGAAATTCAGGTACCTGCTCTATCTATTCCACTGAGATGATTCTTTGGCGTCCTCCCTAAAGTTCCAGACCAGCCCTGAAACTTTGCTCTTCGTGATACACCAGCCACATATATATACATTAGCTTTCTTCAAACATTCCTTAAACCTTCTTCACAAAGGCTCCCATTCCTCAGCTATGCAACATAATTTATATAACCTCACAGAAATATTTTCAGCCTCTTGGTGTTTGCTACTTCTGCTTTAGATGTGGTGAGGATGTAAAGGTTCATCTATTCTTCTCACCTGTTATAGTCCTATGAGGATAATGACCCTACAAACCTCACCAGTCCTTAGATCATCAGGTCTATCCCACTACTGCTACAAGCACCTTGGCAGCAGACTGTGCTGAAATGCTGACATCACATGAGAAGTGTCCTGATCTACTGGCTTATAGGTATCAACTGCTTCTTGTCTTTGAAGGTCCCTTTTTTTCTGAATTTATAGAGCCTCAAGCTACAGAGCTTCTTGATTTATTCCTGGAACTGAGCAACACATACAATAAAGAACAGAAACAACTAACTTATATATGCCTTTATTTTTGACAGTATGGCTGTCTCTGTAGCATAATTTGTTTTCAAAACTACTTTTCCTGAGAGACCCTACATGTAGATACTATATTCCCAGCTTCCAGGTAGATCAGATAGAAGCCCTGTTCAAAGTGGATGAAAATCATTCTTGTGCAACTAAAACCTGCAGACCATGTAAAGTATAACACCATCACTTCAGAAGATTTTTAAAAAAATCATTCCCTAAGCATTGCTTTGGGTTTTGTTAAACAGCAAGGTCTTAGAAGTAGTAGCAAAGATGTGAATTGTTAATAGGTTACTATATGAATAACACCTTGTTTCCTCACTAATGTAGAGTTTGAGTCAAAATATGTGGAAAATTTAACAATAGTTACAGGAGCTGCACTGTACTCAGACATTATAGTCCAGGTAAGTTACTTTTCAGATCTTTGTGTCTAAATTGATGAGAGGAGTTTTTTCTCATTCACTTTAAAGATGCTTACTACATGGAGTGACATATTCCTTCCTATCCTTCACAATTTAAAATTCAATTACAAGTTTTGATTGATAAGACCAACATGCCAGCACAGGGAAAATCATTACCAAGCAATATGTCACTACATTACTTACTTAATAAATTTCAAGACTATGTTGAGGTCATTTCACAGTTCTGCAACATAAACTATTAGAATTTTAACTATACTTCATAAGAGCTTGCAAAAGCATTAGACATGTTTATCTCTTTATATATTCATAATTTTCTGACCTCAATGGCCAAAACACTTTACTGTATTTATTACTGCAATTCTCAGTTATCAGAAAGACCAGTAGCTCAGGCACTTTGACATTAGAAAAAGAGAATCATATTTTAATAAATACTGGTTCCATGATACTGTGACATTATGAAAAATAGCAATGCCTAGATTTCTGATAAATCAGATTGTCAATGAGTTCTTAATAAATAAAGTACTATACCTTATACACCTACTATATGCATCCTAAGGCTATTAAATACAATAAAACTAACTTCAGTTACTGGAGTAGCTGAGTTTTGCAGGACAGATCACAATTACATACTTCTGCTACATTCATAAAGAAAAACTTCTGTCCATTAGCTCTCTTACTAAATGGCTATGTGAGAGTACTAAATATTGTTTCCTTCATCTCAGTGGTGTGTATTTGTACAATGAGCTAAGGATCATGAACCACGTGAGGGTGACTAATTAAAAATGAACAACAGGGTCTTTGTGTGCCCAGTACAGCTGGCACCGCCTGTGTTATTTTAATCAGTCTGAAGACAATCTGTTCAGGAAGGATTTTGAGAAACTCCGTGTGCACAGGTATAATTTCCCTAAGATCTGAGGGTTGACCTAAGCTTAACACAATATTTACCATTTTCATATAGTAACTGACATGAAAAATATTGCTTAGGCAGAACAGGTTTGCATTATGTCTTCTGGAGCAGATCAAGTTTCGAGAAGTACAGAGAGAGACACAAAAAGAGACAAAATGAGCAAGAATACAGGGTGGCAGGACCACAGTCATTTTACAGAAATGGCTCAATGTCCCATACAGTCACATCATTGATTCTTTAAAGACTGGGAAAAGGTGGGAGGGTAGCTAATACACATGCCCTAAGCTAAACCTCCTTCCAGAATCAGGCAAGTCCCCAGTAAAATTGGGAACATTTATAGAGTTTTGGTAGTTGGAACAATAATAGAAAGGGATAGTTTATCTTTTCACTTCTAAAGTGACGAATTTTGGAATGATGTTGTTTTTTATTCTTAATTTTACCTTTGAGATTTCTGTGGCCTTGACAATTACAGCTGCTGAGAAGATTAGATAAAACAGGTGGTCACACTGCAAATACCTACACAACCTTAGACATCTGAGTGCGAAAATGAAATTTGATTAATGGATGGTACAGAGAGGAGCATTCACCCTGCCTCTCCTCAGTGAGATAAACAGCCATTTCCAGCTGTTAAGGAGGCAAAACAAATAACAGTGTTTGGAGTGCCCTGCTGAATTTGCAGTATTTCCATGATTCTTTTTTTTTCCCACAGATTAATTAATATTTTTTTGGCTGTTCAACTCCAATATTGGAATCTCTACACCAAATGAAAATACTTTGCGTGATTTATTTATGCACAGCATATCTGGTTTGTTTTCTGCAACCATGAGCAGGTACCTTGTAACTCCATTTGCACGGTACAGCTCTTTGAGAACACAGTACTCAAGCCCTACCTTTCTTGAATTAGGACAATTGTAGCAGTCCAATTAGCTGGGATAAATAAGAAAGCCAGGCCCAAATTCTCTGCATCTAGGAGTGAGTCTAGGACCCTGAGGAGGAGGGGGCTGAAACCCTCGACTTATAAGTTCAAGCCCCTGCCCCCAGTCTGCTCAGGTAAACCCTATATCTAGCCAACTTAGCCAAGCCCCTGGGTCTTTGGATCCAGGCCTGCAGACTGGGTGGTCTCTGAGGAAAAGCTCCAGGCCATGCAGGCTTGGGAGCTGCCTAGAGAGCATATGGTGACTGAAATAAATTAAAGAACATCTCTGAGCATCATCCATTGTACCTGTCCTGTTTTTCAAGCCACGCTCCCCAGCCAAACTGGGTTTGATGTAACAGGAGGTAACTCCACACTGGAGGGCGGCCAGATACACTGACAATGACTGCCCTCTTTATTTGCTAGTCTTTCTATCTTCGTTGTTATTCTAGCAGCAGGAATTAGTGTGTGCAGAGGAATGTGGATCTGAAGAACAACAAGCAAACAGACTGCTTGTAGTAGCTCTAAATTACTTTCACCCTCTTCTTACGTAGTTTAACCCAATAGATTTATTAACATAAAAAGCATTTTTATTCTGCACAGTATCAGTGAAACTTCTGTCAGAAAAACAAGTTCTACTGACATTTTCATAACTTATGAATACATTTTGACACAGACAAACACAAATATATTTATATTTAGGAAACACCCCCACACTCTGAAATGCCCAAGCTGCAAACAGGTTTAGACTTTAAGTTTACCTCACCTCAGAGAAGCACTGTGTTCCCATAAGAGGAAGAGAACTATGAGCTGCATTTGTGCAGACACATATTTAAAAGCAGTTACAGGGAGATGACATTATTTGTTCATCTTCTGAAGCCCTGCTGCCTTTTGCTTTTCCCAAACTTTGTGAGACCTCTTTAAGACTTGCAAGATACAATGCTAAGCAATCTGACACACCAGCAGTTTTACTAGAACAAGCTAAAATATGGGTTAAAGAGCAAGGGGCCACTGCCATTAATTTACTTCCTTTTACTCTGATTGAATATTCTGTTTGTAATTGTCTCTACAGCAACACTTACTGCACTACACAAAGGGTATCTGTACAGTAAAGCCATTATTCTTACAGTAACAAAGACTGGTGTTATGCAGATTACACTTTTACTTCCAAATCCTCAGGTTTGAGAATCTTTTTGATTCAACTTTATAGCGCTCATGGGGAATACCTCCAAGGCCAAAAACGAGAGAGATGTGAGTCACAAGTAAAGCTCAGCGTTCAGCTTTTCTCTGGTTTGCAGTTCCCATCTCCTCTTCCTTCCAAGACCATGCATGTGACACTGAAGTTTTTCTAGCCCATGTGGAATGATGAAAACACCATCTACTTTGTCGTGACAAAACCAATATTTTATATTTCATTCACCTTATTGACATTGTGCATAGAAAGAAGGCGCACTCAGATCTTAAACACTTTTCCAAGTCAAATATAATATATGCTTGTATGTCATACCTTTAAGAAATAATTAATACTAATATTCATGATGCTGAAGGAATTCTTCCTTTGGCTCCATCTGGATGACAGTTTGATGATGTTTTAAGGCATAAAAATGTATACAGTTTTAGGTACACAAGTGTTAAAGTTATTATTAGGCATATCAATCCCTACTTTTTGTACAAACCTTTTAAACTCTGGGTGTTGTAGCCTAATTCTGTGCATTAGGGGCAAATGCATCCACTTATTATTTTCAGCTCTCCTGGCTTTTGTGTCTCTCTCTACTAAAGTATAGCATAAGATTAAAAGAGAAATAACTAAAGCTTTCTCATATGTTGCTCATTATTTTTTCCTCCATTCACTTCCATCTTTAAACAAAGAGAACTCCTTCTTTTTCAAAATACTCTCAAATGAAAATTTGAATTCAAATTTAAATTATTGCTCTTTTCCCAGAACCTTTGAATTTTTATCTTATCTGCTTTTGCCCACTTTACATCAGAAACAGAAATAACAACAGATTACAAGTATTCCAGTAATTCATGAAATAGCATGCCTTTTGAGAACTCTCTGGTTTAATTTTTCATACTTTTGCCCAGAAGTGCACACCATGAAAGTCATTTCCTTCCTGAATGGCTGTGGTTAACTTGAACATGAAAATTCTGCAGAATGTTTTTCATTGTTTTTTTAAGTTGGACTAGCCATATTTCTTGTACATAAATGTTATACTGTTTCAGGTTACATTAGCCATATAGTTTTATTAGATAACAAATTATGAGTTCTACAAAGAGTGTATCTTCTCTCCCCAGACATCCTTTCCAAACAGTTAACTGAAGTACTAGGTAAATCCTTCTCACATTTTTCTTTTAATGTAATCTGATTCCAAAAGGAGAGCATCTTCCCCCTTTACCTCTTTTAACCAGTCTACTCTCCATTTTGTAGAAAGGCCCACCTTAAAAATTGCAAATTATAGCTGACTCTGAAGTCGAAAACAGGTAAAAATATGCATTCTCAATATAGGAATCATTATATCTGATAGTATCCTGTGTTGCAGTTATTTGTAACTATTTACACCCCACAAAGACCTTCCATCCCCTCCCCAGTTTTCTATAAATCTTCAGATCCTCAGAATCTTTCACCTAAGGCATTGCTCTGGCATAAGAAAAGCCACAAACCATTTTTCTAGCCAGTATCACTACAAAACTAGAAGTGTACCTCTCATTTCTTGATATTTATTTCTACTACAAAAAGACAGATTTTTGAACATGATTAGGAATTTCTTCAGTTATTGAACTAGTCTTTTCTGAATAGGGAATTTTCTAGTCTGTCAGCTAAGTGAACATAAGAGCACACACATGTGAATAAACCCCACAAAATATAGAAAATTACACGTTCTTAAACCCCAAGAAGTGATAGCATTTGAAACTGTGACTGCATATGGAAAATAGATCAAAACCCGCACACTTATTATAATTGTTTATTGGTATGCAATTATCTGAGCATTACTTTTTCCTGCTCAGGAAAACATCAGGCAAGGAACACATCTTCTTGAAGAGTTTACAGCTGCTATACTTGACAAGCAGATGAACAACAGCAAGCATTTTTATAAATTCCTTATAAAATATTCCTGACTTTGTGTACACTGTAACTTGTAGCAGGTGTGATATACTAGAAGAGGTATATGTGGAATTTGTCACTTAACCACCTTATTTAGTCCAAGAAATTCCAAAGGAATACTCAGAGAATTTAATCAAGAAGTCTAATTTTCTCTACAGAGGGAAGTTAGGATTTTAAATTTAGCTGGCTAGTTCAGTTCCTTGTACTAGGCTTTGTGAATAATTTTCTTACTCACAGTAGGTTGTAAAACTCAATTAATTGGAAACAATCTTCAAGAAGATAGGACAAATGACCATGAAATCTCACCTGTATTTTGTGCAGGTAGAGTTTTGATGTGAAGGATCTGATGGATTAAGTGTGATTCTTGGCGAAACCTGAGCTGACAGCAAAAACCCCGAAGCTAGGATAATGAGTGCTACAGCAGTACCTAAAAATACAGATAAAGAACAATGTGACATTTTCTCCAGAGCACATGAAATAGTTCTCTATTGAACTGAACTCTACTTGGGAAAGCAAGGCACCCCATCACTATGCATACAGCATTCCCTAAGGAATTGTGATGAGAACCTAAGAAAAATACCCTTTGTTACATCCACATCCTAAATTAGGTTAGATATTAAAGTCAAGTGCATCAGTTTTTTTTTTCCTGATACTAAATTAGTAGGTTGAGACTCTTTTAATCTGTGGAATTGACAACTGCTTGAATGAACAGCTACTATTATTTTTGGTGTTGAAAATAATGTTGTAAAGGTAAAATTTATTAGTGGCTTTGGAATCACCATACTTCTCTCCACTTCCACACCCAGACTTGCAGGTGTTTTACTTTTCTGTAAAACAGAAAGTAGCATCAGCCTTTTCATTGACTCTACTTTCTTTTTTCATTCCTTCTGCTTTCCCTTGAGAAATACGACTTTTCATAAGAACACCATCAAAATGTGTAACATATCTTGTTTCAAAGAGCACACGTAACATCTGCTGGGAAAAAGTCCCCTTCCATATTTTTGCTTTTGTTTCCCCCAACAAATTCCTTGTGCACAAGCTGTACAACATGACAAGAGGAAGATGACAAAAAATGTTCACACTTTGTGCAACAGGCCATTACTGGAACATAACTCATAGTTTTCCTACCTTATTCGCCACACACACAATATACTGTATCATTTTAATGAAAATTGATAAACCTCACTACCCATGATACTACTGCAACTGCCCCAAACTCAGACATATAAAACTTTACCTCTTGCCACTTGATGACACATTGAGATCTGTGTTGCATAAAAGTCTACTACCTGGCAAACACACCAAGTATGTGAAAAACTTTCTCAGAGATAAAAATAATATCTAAAGTACCAAGATTTATGTAATAATGTTTCCCGTGAATATGCCTGTGCAGCAGCCATGGCCAATAGGCAGGAATGGTTGGACCACACATTGACCTGAACTGAGGCAACTGAGACCCCAAACTCAGTCACACACTGTATGTGCAGAAAGCACCTTCCCACCATAAGATGCATGAGTAAGCCAAACATATTTGTCTCCCTTCCAGCTCTGGTTGGTAGGTACACTAATAATCCCAGTTTTCAGGGCAGGCTGGATATTGCACTAGATGTCCTGTAGTTTCAAAGTGCCATAAACCAGACAGCAAATATATTTAGATAGGTCTATAATCTTACTTATATTCATTCTAAATATGCTCTGTCTTTTAAGGTAACCAAATACATTACATACTTCCGCTATCTCTATAAATGTCTTGTTTCTTTGGAAAAGTACTGAATATGTAAATATGGCAAATGAAGTTTAATGTTTTCATTCTGTGGACATTCTGCTATGATGAACAAAACCAAGCAATCACAGTACATCATTAGCTCAGATAGGAAAAAGAAAAAGGAAATATCCTGAAGATATTTTAGATCCTCTCTGTCACAAAAGGAGAGAAAAACTGTACAATGCTCAACTACCTTTCAAGTTGACAATTTATGAAGGAAAGAA
The DNA here is from genome assembly GCA_018697195.1 of Certhia americana. Taxonomy (NCBI): domain Eukaryota; kingdom Metazoa; phylum Chordata; class Aves; order Passeriformes; family Certhiidae; genus Certhia; species Certhia americana. The sequence continues at coordinate 12,943,653 of CM031879.1, read as the reverse complement.
GAAAACACAAATAAAAATTAATAATATACTTGTTACAATTCCTGCATGTTTCCCAACTAACAGCTTTGAAGAAAGAAATTTAAAGAAATAACACAGATAAGATAAAGGAAGATATAAGATGGACAAGAAACTAAGACAAAGTAATTGTAGTAAGAGAACTAAAACAGTGAGGTTATTTTTTGTTTTTGTTTTTTTTTCCTTTAAATTTACTGTAATTTTTCATAATACTACCTGGAAGATTCATATTTTCAAAAGTTTCTAATATTTTGAGAATGATAAAGACATAATAAAATCTAAAATATCTCATATCTCATCCAAATGTTTGCAGAAAGCAGGAAGATTTTCACAAGATTACAAAATTAAATTACAGTATATTAGCTTTTAATCAAAATATTAATATTACTCTCTACTGATTATACTTGTAGGTTTTTATCTAATAAACATCTAATCAATTAGCCTTTATTAAAATCAAAGCCCCACATCCATGCAGCAGCAGGCAAAAGCAGTAGTTTTGTCTTTATTTTATGCAGTGAAGACTGGGGCATACCTGGCTTTCCCAAAGACTAGAGAAGCTGCCAGTAATAATTCAGGGTAAATTGTAATGTCCTAAGAAATGCAAACCAAAGTAGAGCAGTAAGATATGTATACCCTGTGAGAAAACCCAACATGGAAAACAAATCCATCAGTAGATTTAGTAATTATCATTCTATTACACAGCTCTCTTGTTAAGGAAAACACATCATACCCACCACTACCTAAATCAAATGTTGCATGACAAAATTCTAACTAGTACAGAAGGATGATCTATGATTTCATGACCGTCATTATTTGTATTATCCTTAAGGAGGGACTGTAGGATAAAACCACAACAAGTTCTAGAGCTTGGTTCAAGTGATGCTGAAGATGAACGGCCAGCAACCAGCTGCAAAAAAAGACCATTTTTACTAAACAATTACTTTGTGTCCAAACATCATTAACAAATAACCCTTTAATGCATTATGCTCCATTGTTAATTCTGTGTCTTACAGCAATAAGGAGGATATTATAATATCCTCCTCTGATCCATGACTAACGTGCTCTTAAGAGACATTTATATCTACATTTCAGATGTACAACCTTTGAATATGTTAAGCAGAGCCAAAAAGCGAAGAGCTCTGAAAACATGAAAAGTCCATGTTGATTATCACAACTATACAGCTGGGTCCAGATAAGTAATAGAGGAGGCTGATCAGACACATGAGATTCTTTGGGCCAAATAATCAATCACATAATCAATCAATACTTTGTTTCAATAGGAATTAAAGGAGATGCAGCACCCAGAATCAGAAGTGTCAGTGCAGCACCAGGAGAGATCCACACCACAGACAACAGATTGTGTTGGAGGCACAGAAGGACATATAGTGGGGAGGTACTGTAACTGATGTGGAACAGATTAAAAGTAGCAATTTGAGATATTTTTTCACGTCTTTAAAATGTGAGAAACATGCTTTGAGTAATTGTGTACCAAACAACTTGTGTCATTGTGTTGTTACTGCTCTGCCTATATAAACACATTCAAATACTCGAGTGTAGATCAACTCAGCTGGGAACTGCACATCTAGTGAAGTGGCAGCTGGTGTCCCTCTCTGCTGTGCTAACTAGAAACTTGGATCCTTGACAGCAACAGCAGAACAAAATATGAAGACAGTATACCTATACAGCTAAACACTTGTGAACACTAGTTCAAGAGGAGCAGGAACAGTTTCTCTTCACAAAACCCTGTTCTTGGAAACATCTGAACCTTCCAGACATTCAGCAAGTGGCAAGTTTTGGTCACATCACTTCAGCAAAAAATGAGCACACAAGGCAGGAACAAGCAGGGAATTACCATCCTAATAACAGGACACACTGAACATAGGAAGGCTGCTTGTTCTGCCTTTCCCTGCTTTCAAGAAAAGACTGTGTGATGAGTTATGGTGTTTGAATATCTGGAGAAAGCGTACAAAACCAGAACTCTGTCTTTACATATCTCATAGAGGAGGTGAATTAAAATCACATTAATGTATGTAAGGTATTTACTGTACTGTATCTGAGGTAACTATGCAGAAAACTGCATTACTTTTTATAAAGTGCAGAAATGGCTATGCAATATGCTTTCTCTGGTACACCTTCATCAGACAGTTCTGAATTCCAATTAATAAGCCCCAAATTACATATGAGATTTAAAAACTAACCACCTGTGATTTGATTCCTTAAAGTGGAAAAAAAGGCTAAATGAAAACATTGTCAAACATGGCTTTAAGGCGAAAATCACCTGAAAAAATAATAGGCTGTCACTTTTAAATTAGCCTCTAGCTGTGGTATTTTACTAACAGTCTTGAAAAACAGTATGATTTCAGAGAGAAGATGGCACCAACACTATAATTTTAAAGAGAACTACTTTGAAAAAAAATTGCTCATGAAATTTTGTTTTCCTTTCATTAATAATTATGGGGAAAGTATAACATACTAATGAAACACTCACCTGTTAAGCTACCAAGTGTAAGTCTCCGTCGACCCATTCTTTCAACAAGCCAGACACCCACAAGAGTAAAAATAAAGTTTATAAATGCTGTCAGTGCAGCCAGCCAGATTGCAAGCCTGTCATCTTCCACTCCTGACATCTGCAAAATGGTAGCACTGTAGTACCTGTGAAGGGAGGGAGAAACAAATAAGAACACCGTTTATTTCACTCTGGCTCATTTTTCAGCTTCTGATTTAATTTGAAAAAGATCATAACAAATATCAAGTGTGACCTCCTGCCTAATGCAGTTAAAGATTGACCCATGATCACCCTGAGAAATCAGGCATAACCAAGGCATAACTTGAACCTGACTAAAGTTTAGACTGGAGAACATCTAGAGATGCACTGCCATTCTCTTGGCTGTTTATATTTTCAACAGACAATCATATTCTACTAGAAATGGGGTTTGCATTTTTAATTTAAATTAATATGCCTTTCATATCCATCCACTGCTCTATGCTCCTCTTGGGATTTCAGCAGTCCATATATTGTCTAGGGAAAGACAGCTCAAAATCAAATAGATTTTCAGTCCTCGTAAAGGTCATACAGAACTAATCTACTGCATCCAACATGTTGCAAGTGACACTTGCATCCTCTTGGTTTTAGATTTTGCAGTCTTATTTCAGTGCCACTGAAGTGCACAAACCCCACTCTATTGGAATTACTTTTGTCTTAACCAGAAAATGATTGCTTTGAAATGCCTTAGCACCACACTGCAGGGATGTGAATCTGCACCCAACAGCAGCATTTGACAGAACGTTCTGCTTCTTTCTAAATGGAATCAATCATTCCACACAAACAATAACTCATAAAAAATTGAACTGAGCAAAATGAAAAGGGAGGAGAAAGGAAGCCTTCTACCATTTTTCACAACAATCAAATGAACACAGACTTTGTGCCCATGTTCTCAGGGAGAGATAAATAAACACCCAAGGAAACATTTTTGTTGATGATGTAGAAGCACTTTCCAGCTTCTATTAATTTATGCTAACTGAAATACTGAATATTCAAGCCCTCGAACACCTCGCAGTCAACAGGCTAACACTCAGGAATAACCATCAAGAATGCCAAAGCTTGTTTTTTTGTAAATAAGTAGCTTGCTTTAATGTCCCCTTGTTGTCTTAATGCCCAGATGTGCTAGCCTCAGGAATGTTAGTGGATCCCATTTCTTTATTTCAAGAACATTCTGGTTTTTACTTCAAACCAATAACCCGTGATGGGCAATATGCTGAGATGCCACTTAAGACACTATCACCCATAACTGACCATGACTATGCTGGATGTTACCCCCTCACTCACAAGACATTCAGATTGTCCCAGCCCCCTTCCTCAGCTCCTCTTCCCCAGTGCACTTTTTGAGGCAATGCTTACACAAGTAGGTGCAACAGGACAGGGACTCCAGAGTGAACCTGCTGGGACAGATGACCCAGTACCTACACATGGTTTGGAGCCAGGCTCTGTCTCTGCCTACCCCTTAGTGACTGCAGTGACTCATCAGGCTCAGCTCCTGTCAAAGAGCTGCACACTCTGAGATCCCAGCAAGGCTGTGATTCTTAGGGAGGGAAGATTCAGGAATCATAGACATCAAAACACCGACATTAACGTGTCCTTGCTTCTTAAGGCACTCTAAATTAAATTGCTAACTGCCTGTCAAAACTCACATAGTACTGCACTGTTTCAGCACCAAAATGATCCAGTCTCTGATTTCCCAATACACATTTCTTTTTCTGCATAAGGGTAGGAAAATAACAAATGGCAAGGGCTGGCCTGCTGATACATACTATGAAACTCCTGTTTATTTCCACTAGATAAGGTTTCAGGAAGCCACATTTAACTCCACATGTCTAAATCTTCTTAAAATCCAATTCTACTGAGAAGTCAGAAATTGCCAGTTGTCAGCAGCAATGTATAATGTACTGTTTATACAGCCAAAAAAAAGCAAAGAATAAGGAATCTTATAGTAGATGTCTACTGCCTAATCTATGCAAACAGGCACCTTTTGCCCCCATCATTCCTTCTGGTTGCTTATTACACTCACAGGCTGTTTATTTTCAAATAGAAGCTTATTGTTTATCAATAAATAAACAACATATTTCATTTCTATGGAAAAAAAAACAGGGAACTTTAGAATCTGCAAATCCAAATGCCAAGCTACCAAAGCCTAGGTGTTGAGCAGCGATGTTCATAGTTATTATGGCACAGCAACCTAATTACAAAAATTTAAAAGGGCACTTACATAGCTTATAACAACTACTAAATATATTTGCTTATATTCACCTGTTTTAGTGTGCCCATTTTTTATATCAGTCTGTGCAGCCCTGCCCGTATATTAATGTAACAAAACATCAGTCTTTTCAAGTTCTGCCGTATAAGGGAAAAAACCTAAGTGGTAGGGAAAGGTTAAATTGTGATATTATACAAGCACAGCTAATACTGCAAGTCCTGCAGGGAATCCAGCTTCAATGACAAAGCTGTGCAATCATAGTTGATTTTCTAAAATGTAAAGAAAATTTAAAACACATGTGTATCATTGGAATTTTTAAGCGAATACTGTACCTTAGAAAGCAAATAAATACCTGCAATTACAAAGCCACACGAAGTAACGGAGTTGGATATATACAGAAAGATTTTTAATATTGTTGATTTCTGAGGATGTCAAAATTATCAAGAAATTCAACATTATGAATTGTTCTATCAAAAGTTGCTGTACAATGAAGAAAAATAAACCCAGAAACACCTACACATTCAAGCCTCCGCAGAATAATCTTTTGACTATATACCAGAAATGCACAGTTTTGACGGAAATAAAGCACCCAAAAAACACTTTCCCCCCCTTTTTTTTCTTTTAATGACTCAGGGATTTTTAAAAACAACAATGTCAAATGTTTTTAAAAAAGGACAGTTCCTCCCTTTAAGCAGGATTCCCAGGTTAGCACCTTCAGCAGCAGAGAAGCTGCCCACCACGCCAGGCTTTGTAGCTTCTAGGGACAATAAATGTTTGTCATTAAGGTGCCATCACTGCTCTGAGTGCTCCCATCTTCCACAAAATGCTGCTCCAGCCCACCTGCCATACTAAGTCCACTCTAACAAAGTTTCTGACTAAGGATTTCAGTTTTTTGGACAGAATTTGTAATTCTTGTAAAAGTAATGAATAAATTGAAGACTCTCTTTACAGAAACCTGAGGAGCTCCTCAAGGAAAAGGCTGCCATATCATTTCTACATCTATAATGTACTTTTCAAAATCAGTACCTGGGAGGCAACCTGGGGAGGTGCCACTATGCACTTAAACTAAATTAAACCTTCAAATTCCCTGTTTAGCAGTAATGGTGTATTGTGTTATAAATGCTTTCAGCACAGACTGAAATGACATAATGAATGCCACTTATTACAATCAATATGTTATGGTAATAAAAACACTCAGAATTTAGTACTGCTTGACAGATAACTGTATACATCCAATAGATTCTCTGATTCAGCATGTGCTATCCATGTACAAGATACATGAAAAGGATTTTAAAATTACCATTTAATTATGGTAATTAAGAAAACACAGGATTTTTTTTACAGTCCAAACAGACCAAACTCTATAGCTATTAAACCAAGTAAGTGTACCAGTGTTTGAGAGGGATTGAAAATATCTTTAGAGGATTAAGATCACCAAAACACACAAATGAATTCACTTCCTTAAGTTACCACAGTTCTGTTGCACACCTATTGGGCCATGTGAAGATACTGTTGCAAATACTGCTGTGAGATCGAAAAAAAAAAATCTTTTTTTTTTCTTTTTAACTTGTTTGCTCTGCACCAGATATCTTTGACAACAGTCAGTGTGCTTTTCACATTCAGTTATTTCACCTACTTTTGTGGGTCCTTTATAGGTCTCACCTGAAACTACAGGGGACAGAAATTGTTTTGTTCTTCATAACATAAAAATGGTAAAATACAAAGAGTTGGATCTATTTATGAAAAGAAGAAAATATTAGGCAAGAAAAAAATACCAAACTATATATCAGTCTGCAAAAAAGTGTTCTGTAAATTTTTCAGATAGAACCCTGCAGTTAAAAAAGAAGTAAATTGAATTTATTGAAGAGGTAAATTGAAAAGTAATAGGCAGAGCTGAAAATTAAGTGAAAGCACTGGAAGGAACAAAGTCTCTCATCCTCCTCCTCTTCTGAAAACAGAGATCAGTTTCCAGCACAGAAAAAATAGGTTGGAGTCCATAACACCTGTATGTTTTGCACTGCAACAAAAAGCAATGTCAACTTTTTCAACTTGTCTTTAGTGCCTTTACTCAATATATGAGTGCCTAACTCTTCACCAGAACATTTATGAAAGAAAATCATCACTGTCATCCCTATTTTATAAATGGAGACCACTGGGGCTTTTGGAAAAGAGGAGGAAGAAGAATAGCTATTTGCAGTTAGTTATCCACCAGTACTAACTGCAGCAGAATAATGACACTAGAGTCTCAATGCAGATAAGTGCTGTCTGCAAATTAGTGAGTATAAAAGCAGGGAAAGAAAATCCCCCAGGTGTTTCAAAAAACATACCTTGTTCAATAATTCATTTATTCTGACAATTTCAGTTAAATTTAAATTAGGTTTAATATTCCGAGGTATTCTAATGCCTGCCATAGGTTCTCTGGGATCCCAAAAAATGAAATAAGTCCTCATTAAAATCAATAGACCTGCAGAACAGACTAAATAGCAGTTTAAAAACTTAAAAACCAAGCTATGTTTAAAGCCAAGGCCACCAGCAAACAATGGGACTGTAGACACAGTAGTCTCACAAGAGCCAGGTGCCAGCGTGCTTAAAGTAATGGGATCTTGAAAGGTCAGTTTAGGTTAGATATTAGGATCAAATTTCTTCCTGTGAGCATGATGTGGCACTGGAACAGATGCCCAGTGAAGGTGTGGACACCCCATCCCTGAAAGTGTTCAAGGCCAGATTGAGCGGGGCTTTGAGCTACCTGGTCTAGTGGCAAGTGTCACTGTCCATGGCAGAGGGGTGGAACTGGATGGGCTTCAAGGTCTCTTCCAACCCAAAACCATTCTATGATTCTATGCTTTTCAATTTTAATTTTAGAAGACATTGCATTAAAAATGTTTTCCTTGCACAGCTTAACAGGCCAGAGAATGAGCTGCACTTCTGGAAAGGCAAGAGGAAACAAAACAGACAAAACAGACAATTTCCAAGAAATTCCAAATTTAACCACAAGTAAAGCTACTGAGATGACAAACTGTCTTTCTGAAAAAAAAAATAAAAATAAAAATGGAAAGAATATAACCAATATCAGACTCTATAGCTGGGGACACAGGGTTGGACAAAGGGCAGGAGAGTTGAGAAACAGTTAAAGACTCAGTGAGAAAAAAACTCTTCTGCAAGGTGAGGCTGGGAAAGGCCCTGGCACATGGGGCAGGGTAGAAAGGCCCAAACACAGCACTGCTAGGAAGGAGCACTTAAAGGCCCTGTGATGACCCAAACACATACACCCAATGTTGGAATAAATGGTGGAAACCTTCTTTAACAGTGTTGCATTAAATATACACTTTTTCTCATTCTTAATTAGCCTGTTACAGCACCAGAAACACACACCCACACACACACACCCCAAAAACCCTTAAAAACCTGTTGGTACCAATCCCACATTCATTCAGGTAAAACTCCACGATGAGCAATGAGGAATAGCAGCATGCATATGTGCACATGAGTACACTGTACCTGCAGTCACTACTGGGCACAATGCCCTTACTAGTAACAATTTTAAGCATATATCCTGTGTAAAAAAAAAAAAAAAAAAAAAAAAAAAAAAAACAAAAAAAAAAAAAAAAAACCCAAACAAAACAAACAAACAAAAAACCCACAAACAAACAAACAAAAAAACCAACAAAACAAAACAACAAAAAAAGAATGTTTCTGGGAAATAACTGGCACAAAAATCTTCCCTGGACTTAAAGGCACAGATTTACCCATATTACCAAAAGTAATTTCCAGACTGTTTACAGAACATACCCAAAAGGGTAATTCGGGAGTGACTCCATCTGAGCTCATATTTGTGGTGGCAGATGAGATCCTTTTCAGGAGTACAGGTTTTGGCAAAAAATATCCTAATTTGACAACCTCAACTGACCATTCTAAATCTGCATTCAGGAATTCATATTTTTAGACTTTTCTGGAACCAAAATCTAAGAAATGGCAGGTGTTCAGTGCCTTTCAAATCCATGCCACTCACTTGTGATGCTTTAATAGAAACTTCTGAATCCAATCTCAGGTTGTAAAATTCATGTAATCAAATATTACCCTTATAATATATTTCAGACATACACTGCAAATAGTCTACATCTCAACAGATTTGCATATTCTCCTTGCATAGAAAATAAAAGTAATTGCACAGAAAACTTAAATATGTGCAGCATGAATATTAATTCAGCAGTGTTTGCTTGTGTTACACAATTGTTTTTTGTTGTCCTTTGTCCCATCTGTTCTAGAAGAGAAAGGAAAAAATCATGGCAGACCCAAAAAATTTCTTATGGTGAAATCATCAGAGCAGACAGATTGTTTTCATTTCATTGTCAGCATGGGTAAAACCATAGGATTTATGTTACCATAGCATATAAATGACAATCAAAAAACACAAAGGATTTAATTTCTGATGTCTGAATGACTAATCTACCTAAATGCAGCACTTGGATGATGCTTTTGAAATTTGCTCTTCAGTTTCAACAGTAAAAGTTGTCAGAATAGCCTCATTATTTCCCTCTCACTTAGTAAAAATCAATCTACAAGCATCCCAATTACAAATTTCTGCTTTTCTGCCAATAAACAAATCATCAGTCTCAATTTTTGATTCTCTAACCTGAGAATTCCATTAGACCTCTTTCTACTCATGCTGCTTCACTCTACACCCTGACTATGCTTTGTAGAGATGCTTTGCTTACAGCAGAGATGAGAACTGGACTATACTTCCCAGTCCAAAAAGTTTAATAGAAGAATATATCAGCTGTAAAGGCCCAGAACAAGATTTTAGTACCAAATCTAGAGAACCATTTGCAGGAGCTGAGCTTCTTTCAGCAATTTTACCTGAGGAAACTGAATTTACTCATCCTCCAAGGACTTAGCTTTTAGCTTGCACTTCTTATTTGTTATGTGAGTGCAAAAATGTTTTGCCATGCTGTGAAGTTGGTGACTTCTGCACCAGTTGCCCTTCACAACTGGTAAGAACAATTACCATTAAAGCAGCTACAAAACAAACCTCTAGCAGAGGGCTACAACACATTTCTAATGCACTGTGAGAAATACATGTTTCAACATAGCCTGCACAATGGAAGCAAAGCAATGTGCTGTGAATGCGCTACCTGCTGAAAGGGACAAAAACATTGCTCTTCTCTTCAATCCAAAACACAGCAATTAAGCACCACACCAAAATTGTTACAGCTATATAAAGCACGGTGAAGACTAATGCAACACAGAGCTAAAGGCTAATGTAATAGAGTTAGATTCTCTACAGTGCAGAATAGTAACCTTTTAATCTATGAACCATATGCTGGACAACAGATCTGTTTGATAATCCCTGGAGTGCATTACACTCTGTGTATGTATTCAACAGGGAAATTCTGTTCTAAATTTACACAGACGATCTTAGAGTGCTCTTCAGAAGTCATATATGACTTAACCACGTAGAAGAGAACTTGCTGCCACCATTTACTGCTATATCTTATGTATAGTATTTACATATACTTTGCATTTAAAATTCAGAAATACATATAAAACTAGAAAATACATATAAAACAAAATTTAAAATAAAGTTGAATGAAAATTTCAACACAAAGTCAATAAACAGCAGAAAATATTCTATGCTAGATATTTCTAGGAGTCCCTTTTGAAAATATATTTTACCTTCTCTCTGAAACAAACACTGTTACTTGGAAACACCTAATAAAGGATAGATACAGAACAGTCTTTGTGTTCAACTGCTTTGAGCAAATACTTTCCACATCCACAGTCTTGCTTTGTTATCTCCAGGTAAAGATCACTTTTGTGTTTATCATTTCCTTGTTGCAACTAATTAAGCTGCCAAGTTTTAAATCCCTGGCAGCTTATCCAATTCAGACCAATTATTCTATGTACAAGGACAGCTTGACTACATTAAATTTATGTTCTCTGTCCTTCAGAATTCATCATGGGAGCTCAATGCTAAGATCAAAAATATAAATACTAATCTCAGTTCTATGAATTTGTAACCTTGGAGATGTAATTTAACTTCTTTGTATTTGTTTCTTCTCTTCAAGGTTTTAAATACCTTTCCATGCTTCTCATGAGAAGATTCATATGTAGGATAATACTTGAAAACAGCCAGAAAAGAAAAGGGAGACAAAGTAGGTGTTGATCAGTTCTCCTTATGCTCACCACAAGTTCACTGTGGAGGTCTGTGTTACAGTTTAGAAATACATTGGACAGGGAGAAATGTCCAAAAGGGGGAGATGAAGAGTCAGATTCTTCAGGGCAATGAAAATTAAATCCAGATCTTTCTTTTAAAGTGTTAAGAAGCTAAAATTGTCTTTTGCTACCTTTCAGACTCTGATTAAGAAAGTGCTGTCAAGGTCATCCTCCTCTCCATATGAGGAGCCTCCTCTGAAAAGAATGACTGGACAGACTGGCTCTGCTTTGAACCTAACATGCAACAATTCTCAACACAACTTCAGCATTTATGTGCTCAAGTGACAAGTACTTGAAAAATGCTTCAAAAGGCTACAGTAATAGCATCAGTACTAAGCCCTGCACTTGGGAAACACTAATCACAAGAGCAAAGTGAAGAAAAATGAAGGTATTCTTTCTTAATTAAAAAAATGGAAACATAGAATAAGGAAGAATAATTACACTTCTTTAGCTGCTTTTATTAATGCTACGACATAGTGAAAAATTAATCTAACCATAAGCACACTACACAATCTGTTTTATACCCATTGATGTATATATTTCCTTACTGGAAATCAATTTATTGTACCAAACAGTAATACCCAGGGTGCTACAATTCTCAGCCAGGTACAGAACACAAGGTCTCATTGGGAGTTAAGCAGAATACACTGAAATAAAGATTTACTACACACACCTCAGTAAGATGAGAATGCCCTGGGATTTCCCATGTTAATACTACTTCAATATATCAATGTATATATTCAATATGTAAATTTAAAACAAAACCAAGATTTAACAGTGCTGAAAATAAAAACTTGAACATGCAGGTAGTCTGCTGTATATTATGTGTGAATTTTCCCTCTTGGAGCTCTAACATAATTTTAGAACATGAAAGATCTGAGTTCTGATAGTATCAAACACGATGAGAGTATGAATAGGACCACAGTGAAAGGAATAAAGTTAATTAATCTTTACAATAGCTTCTTCCCCAAAACCTTCTGTAACAACATTTTTGCTTATACCTTTATTCTTCTTATAATTCTTGAGCAATGCCACCTATCCTTGAACTAAAGCTGAACTAAAAAATCAAAACTTTCCAGATAAAAGAATTTTTCAGCATTTTCTTGTTCTATCAAAACCACTTACTTGTTCAAAGAATAAATATCTGGTTGTTCTACAGCTTGATTGTGCTTCAGAAAATCCATGCACTGTGTCCTATTTATCCCATTTTACTTTATCTAATTATTCTTCACACCTTAATTAATTATTCTCTTTTTGCTTGCACTCCTATATTCAATAATTTCTAACTGTAATCTCTTGAACCAAGAGCTCTTCTGCTCTACATTTCTACATCACTTGTGCAGCACTATCCTGCTTCTCAAATAAGCCTTTAAAATGCAATAATTACACAAATACATTTTATTAGCCTTGAGGCCAGCTACCACAAAATTGTTCATTTAATGAAACAGCTTTATGTTTTCCTGTATTCATAAGCCAATAGCAATGACAGCAATTGCTGTCAATGAATATCATGGTCTCCCTCTCTGAAACTTCCTATGATTCAGCTATTCCTGGATTGGGGAGGGAAAAAAGAGTAAACTTTCAAGACTTCTCTAACACACTAGTTACTGTATTATTTTTTCTTTTTTTTTCCTTAACAATAGCAAGTATATAAAATACAACATACTGTATACAGAAAGCCAGAGAAGCCAAACATTCAAATTCATGGAATCAGAAAAGAGGAAGAAAGTCCCATCATCACACTGAATGTGCCATTACCTTATCTCTGAGATGAATTGTGTTTCACACAGCAATTGTTTTTATACACATTCTTCAACACTCAACCACTCTCAGCAGGTAAGAACAAATGGCAACCTATGCAAGGTTTGTTTAGAACAATCTTATGGGTTTTGTGTTAATAACACAGTAAGTAGGAAACAGCATAATGTTGCCTCAGGCAAAGGTAATTCAGCCCTAGTGCCTTCAAAAGAGTAACTGCTGTACCTGGTTTTGAGTATAAGCTAAAAAAAAAAAACCAGTAAAAATGTATTACCAAAAATGCATAGAATAACTGATTTTTTCTTTGGACTTTGTTTCTTTTTCTGATGGTGATGAAATGTTCAGTACTTGTAGATTGCAACGTTTGTTAACTCCTTTCAGTTTATATTCACTGTTCATTCATTCAGGTTTGAAAGGCTTATCTGGTAAATACCCTTCCCTTCTGATCAGACAGGTTACTTAGAAATCAGAATGAAAATTTTATTGAGATAAAAGCAGAGAACTGTATATAAACTTAAGTGAGAATATAGACGCATTGGTTAAGGTCTCTAGAGGAAGCCAGTCTTCTTGACAGCTTTAACTCAAATCCCACAACTGGGATTTTGCTCTAAAATGTCACACTGAACAGAAATTTACTTTACAGTTGAGAGTTTCCATGTCAGGTATCGAGAGAACTTAGGGGCATACAAAAACTGTAACTGAAATATTTTAATGAAGTAGCAATTACAGGGCAACAGGCATCAGCTTTCAGACAGTCAAGTCTTCCCAGAGGTCTTTTTAGAAACAGCAGCCTTGGCTAAAAACAGCATCTTGACCTGACAGCTCAGTGACAGAAGACAACTGCCATCATGGCACACAAGACAGATGATACACTGTTTCACCAAGTATTCTGCAAAAGGCAGTTGAGGACTGTGACTGTGTATCCTCACTGCACTGGCTTTGTTGATCTCCTATGGAGGACTCCAGAAATAACACTGGAATAAAAGTCCTTTTCTTCTCAAAGCGGCCAAGAAAAATTAATCCCAGACGGGCAGGAACAGTGAAGCCAAAAGGAGAGAACCCGTCACATAAATGAAATTTCTGTCAGTTTCATTGGCACAAAGAAAGACCTTCTTGGCTGAGGAAATTACAATTAGCAGTCCTGAGCAAGATTTCATTTACAAGAGGAGAACCAAAACGCAAACAGAAAATGGAGATCTACAAAAATATGAAGCAGCAGCAGTTCACTGAGCAGACACACTTGACTTATGAGGCAAGGGAAGAGTAAAAAATCTCCTCAAGCAAAGCTGTCCATGAATAGGCTTTTCCCCTTTTTGAGGGAAAAGTCCTGATTAAAGGTAATTCACCTAAATGCTGGGAGAACGTTTCCACATCTTGCACTATTTTTCCTGGCCCTATTAACTTCCTCAGATATGGCCCAAAATGTTTGGAGCAAACTACTTATGAAACCATTATATATATATATATATATATATATAAAAAAGAATTTATTATTATTCTCTTAATTTATGTAAGAGCTAACAGACCTATTTTATGGACTAGGGCCTAGTAATATAGCTTCTAATCTATTTTTTTCCTTCCTCTTTTTTTAAGGTCAGACAGCTAAATTTGTCAGCAGATGACTGTGAATGACTAGTAGGATGACACTGCCTTTGTTCTGCTCATTCCCACTCAGAATAAAGCATCTCAGCACACAGGAAATCTGGATCTTTTTGTTATCTCTGTATTCCCAGCCAATAAATCTGAATGCTGTTGCTTTGCCATAACCCACCTTTTATGATTTGGAAGGGTTCTCAAGATTTTAAAATGTACAATCAGATAGATGGCATTGGATTAGTCACGCACAAGGTCAGCCAAATAGTGACTAGCTCACCATAAAAAATCAAAATTTTAAAAATGTAGGATACAAAATAATCCCACAAAAATTCAATGATGTATTACTACCTGATACAAACAAACATTTAATAAAATACAATTTTATTTGTTAAATATTTCCTAGGCCAAGATAAGAGGGGTTAACAGACATACCAGCACACTAAAACCCCACTATTCATCTAACTTTTTGGTTGTGATTCTGTCTGGTTTTCCCTCCTGACTGCTACCTTTGTCTTCACTCTTCTTGGCTTTTTATTTGGGCTTAATTCCTTTACAGGATTTACTTACTGTATCAAGAACAACACCCAGAATCAATCCAAGTAAACTGTGTCTAAGAGGGAAACAGTAACTTTCTCAAATTGAAGCTTGTTTGGGATCCTTGTCAAGAGAAGAACAATATGTGCATATGCAGTAGCAAGATCCTCCACACATGCAGATTCACTGTTCCTCCTAACTTGTTTCTAGTAACATCACATACCTGCATCAATATATTTTCTTCCCATACTTTAATGTGCTGAGAAGTTAACACAGTTCTTGAAACAAAATTTCTGCAAACCTAATCTCTTAAAGCTGCTATTTTATTTTCTAGTTCTACACCACACATACTAACTGTGCATTCTTTTCTTTAAGATTTTACCTTTTCCTCTCAGTCTGACCTTAAGCCTCAGCCTTGAACTCTCCACACCTCTCTAGAGTATGCAAAACTCCATGACCTCTGGGGCTTCAGCAGGCCCATGGCTCCTGACCAGGGGAGAGCCAGGCACGTTTTGCAGAAGATAAATATTTCACTGTAAAATACAGCATGCTGCAATATAAAATATAAATATTCCAGGGCTAGAAAGTAAAATTCTAAGTATTGTACCATCAAACACCATCACTGACATTGCAAATGAAACACTTTACTTGCACTGGCAAAAAAAGGGTGACATCTAGCCATTTCTCACAAAGAATTTAAAATCTCAGCTTCATTTATTAAAAAGCTGTCATATATCATCAGCAAAGCTCCTTTCTCTTACTGCAATAAATACAAAAGATTACCTATGTGGGCTTTTTTTTCTTCTTTAAATGGAAAGACTACCTTTGTTAAAGAAATGAGACTCTTATGGCCAGTGCAGAAGCTGTTGTCTGTGACATTTGAAAGTGCAAGACTAGGACCTTCCTTCTGGGAGGAAAGCCTGGATAAGGACAGAGCAAGTTTTTCAATGGTGGGGCATTATGGGGAAAGAGGAGGGGAGAAATCAGATCATTATATTCTACACTGGGATAAAAACAGCTATTTAGAAAACTGTCTGCAAAATTACACTGATGGAAGCAAAACGTCACATAGGTTCATTCCTAAAGGTTGACTGCATTACTGAAATATCTGTCTCTGGCACTAGGAAGGACTCAGTGTGCTACATGCTGTTCAGAAACAACAATTAAATCACCTCTCCCAAAAAGCTTACAAATACAAGGCAAAAAACCGAATGCATGCAGACAGGGAGAGATGAGATAATAAGGAATGATGATGAGACCATGTCACCACAATGACACCACAAACCTCTACTTCTCACAAAGATTTTGCTTTGAGAAGGGTGCCTTTTTTTATGAATCATGTTCAGGTAGAAAACTCTCATTTTAAGGAAAAAGGAAATTAAAGGTTGAGGGCTTACAGTAGATAACACAGGTGAGAGGCCTGGACTGGGGAAATACCAATTTTTATTGGGAATACTGCTACTACAGTAAAGGGAAACACCAGTTTTCCTGAGTGATCAATTATAGAACTGCACACATATCTACCTGTCAGCTTTGTCCTTTACAGAGAACAAGCAAAGTTCTCTGTAAAATTAAAGCTGTTAAGCTCTTTACACCTCACCCAGTGACTACAGTAAGCTGTGCTGTCCATAGGGACGCCTCTGGCTGGCAGAAGCCTACATGCTGAATAAAGCCCAAACTCAACATATTGATCTTAAACAAAATACATTGGAGCAGCCTAGTTCAGGGTGCTGAAAGCTTGGATCATTGTGGCATCTTCATGTTGGAAAGAAGCAAGAACCATCTCTCACCTTCTTACAACAATTTTTTATTAGGAAAACTGAGAGAAGCCAAAAGGATATGTGCTTTGTCCTTGAATGCTGGAGACTTGAGCACCCTTTGAAGGTTAAGGCTGCTCTTGCTTTAGATGCTGCTGATGCCTTACCAGACACAGTAATATTTTCTTCAGACACAAACCTTATGCCAGCTGCCTTTTCATTCAGGTCCTTATCTCAGACTGGCACTCAGAAATCTGAGTGACGTAACAGTCTGCAATTGATGGAAATAACTGTTGTGCTGGGATTGTCAGCATTTATTATAGGCATAAAGAGTGCCATAGAACAGAGACTAGAGAAAAACAGAACTTACATGGTTTTGAGAAGAGGCAAATGGTTATGATAAAAACATAGTTTCTGAAGAAGGAATACTGACAGAATGTTAAGTTACTAGTCACGTTCTTACATGGGCTGGTGTGGAAAAAAAACCAGAGACAACATATATGAAAAATACATTGAAAAAAATCTTAAATAATACTAATCTGGCAGACCTGTCTCTGTGAGTTGCAAAATTCAAAAAATTTACATTTAAAATGTTCAAGTAATAGTATATGCACAGCTACAGTGTGTGCCTTGTAGCATCTCTTCATTGTTCTTCACAGATACCGGCAGATAAGTCATGGAAGCAAAATCTATGCCCTTGATATTAGTCATGACTGTGATCACCCTGATTTCTTCAATGAAGACAGTGCCATACTACCATCAGTGGGTTCCATTTGACTCAGATATACAGTGGTCTCCAAGTGTATAATCCTCAGGATGTCCAGCCTGAACCTCTCCAGAGCCTTCCTAACCTCCAGCAGACAATATCCCCACCCAACTTGATGTCGTCTGTGAATTTACTGAGAGTACATTCAACCCCTTATCCACAACACTTATCAGTTATTAGATCAATAATACAGATTAACAGTAATTACTTATGCACACAATGTAATTAGGAATTTTTATCCTTTAAAGAATTACAAAGCATCTTTTCTTAAAGACCTGGAAAAATAGTATAGATACCGAAGGGGTGGTGGGTAATCTGTTCTAAGGGAAAACCATAGCGCCACAATGAAGCAGCAGCAGATTCAGTGCTATGTGTTGTTCTGCTTTACTGAGGAAAGCAGCTAAATTTTAGCATTACCTTTTGCTCCCATTCTCCTGCTTTTGTTCCTCTCTCCTCATAACATCTCTAATTTCACACAGGTAAAGATCTCAAAGATCTCCCTTACAGAGAGATTTCTACCTGTCCATTTCCTTCTAAAAATATAGGTTTTGATGAGTTTAGATACCTCTGTGCAGCTCAACCAAGATTATATCAGACAGCAGTGCACTTTTTCTGACTTTAGTGCCAACATGAGAAAGCTGCTTATTTAAAATCTTGCACAAAACCAAACATTCAGAAAATAGCTGATACTTTGAATTTCTGAGAAAGCTGACTAACACAACAAAACAGTCAAGCCATTGTCATAGTGCTGTACTTAATCATTAATTAGTCTAATGAACACTGAAACCCCACCAGATAGGATGAAGTTGTGACTCAAAGCAGCAGATGTGATTCTGAAACCTCTGGGGAGTCTCTGTGACAGTGACTGCAGCAGTCAGTCTGAAGAGCAGTGCCACAGAGGAAGAAATTTCTGCCATGAAGGAAGAGATTAGTCCTTGAATAGCAGTTAATTTGTTCCAGACAGAGAATTTTGCTGTTAGGAAAGGAAAATGTCTTTTACGAAACCAGAATAAATCCCCAAATGGGTTCTCTACAGAGAACATCTAGTTTAGAGAGGTGTCATAAACACTGGTTGCTTATAAGTTCTTCATAACTTTATTTAGAGAGAACAAGAAGCAATAAGCTAATGCACAGAACCTAAGACACACCTAAAAAAATAAAAATCTTGGAAGGTGCATAGCAAATACACTTCAATGGTCCTGTACATGATGGTTTACAGTGCAGCAAGCATGGAATCACTGCAAGATTATGCTGTTAGCAAAACCCAAAAGTTGATTCATTGAAAAGAGCAGCTTTGATACTGGAAGAGAAGATGAAAGACAGACTGTGGAGCTGCCCAGGCCAATGACAGTCACACAGCTCTAGCCACTCTGCATGACCCTGCTCATTCAACTCAGAACACCAAGAGAATCAGGGACATCAAGAGCCATACAGGAGCTGAACTACAACTTTTTTTTCCAAGGCAATAGTCCAGATGAGTCTCTTGTCTGAATTAGAAAACTCAGAAGTATGCAATTGTATCTCTGCGTGAATACTATTGTAATATACAAACTATAGGAAGCTAAAATAAGTCACTTAAGGGCAGTAAACTGCAAGTCTGAATTAGAAAACATGCTTAAAGCTTCTTGCAAGCATATAGTGCAAGGTATTAAAGTCATTGTAAGATGGACTGGAGATTCCTTTGCAGGAATCTACTGGTTTCGTTTTCCCTCAGCTGAGTAAGTTTCAAGAATAACATTCCCTCTATTTTTATGGAAAATAGAACAAGCACAGCTTTTAGAGTAACCTGCAAAAGCAAAAAAAAGTTATACAACATCAGCTTTTTCTTTACACAACCATTTGCTTCAGCATATCCTAACAGGACATAGCAGAAATGAGGGCTCAAGTGCTGTCACAGATGACCAAGAGCTACTTGTTCAGTTTTCAAAAGACAAAAACCTAGACGGGGCTCTTAGATTCTGCTGAGAGGATGGGCAATTGAGCCAAGTTTCTAACCATGGAATTAATTTCTTTTTTCAACAGTAGCTTTACAGGATATTTTAAAGCAGTGTCCATCCCAGCTGTTTTTCTTCTTCTTTCTGTATTCCCTTATTTTATTTCCCTCCCTAGGATTGCCTAGTCTTCCTTCAACATCAGTTGTCTGCAGTACCATGTTACACTATTAAGGGAATTCAGATTTCCAAAACTGGACAGAAGTCCACTACCTCAAACTGCTTACTCCTACTCATTGCCTACTCATTTCTGCACTGAAAAGTTTGCAGAGATTGTGGCATCTCTTACATTGATGCAAGGAAAAGTCACTGGAGCTGCTCAAATATAACTGAAGACACAGCAGGGCAGCAGAATCCTCTTCAGAGATGCTTAAAGAGGTGACCAGGCCAGAGTTTGCAGGGGAGAAGGAATTTGGCAATATAGGCGTGTGTTTAAATTAATTTCTACCTGGTTTAAGTTAATAAATATGATAAATCAATAAACAGTGAGATAAAAATACCTGTGGAGACCTGACCAGCATCTTGCATAGCCCGTGTTCCAGGTCTCAGAGCAGTCAACTGTGTGATCCATACATATGGATCCATATATATACTGGGGGGGGGGGGGGGGGGGGGGGGGTTTGGTTCGTTTTTGTTTTTTTCTTTTACTACAATACATCCCAATTGTGTCTCTGTTCAGAATTATGGCAGTGCTTGTGTGAGTTTACCACAACGTGACAAGAATCATAAAAAACTGGGGTTTGCAGTAAGATGAAAGCATTTAAAATAGGACTGCAATAGGACTGAAAATTACAATGAGCTAACCCTCATCAATTTTACTTACTCAAAACGCTAATAAACCATATAAGATAGAGAGGACTACTGTAATATATTTGATAATATTCAAACCATAAAAGCATTAACACACATAATTTCTCTACTGTTAAAAGAAATAGAAAAGAAAGAAAGATTCTTTGGAATGAGTACATTTTTCCCTTGAGAGCTGTTCTATTTTACTAATAAGTCATTCTCCATTCCTTCATGAACCAGAAAAAAATATGAGCTCTATCCTGTCTTTTATTTCCACTGTAAATTAGTGACATTACAGGTATGTGTCACAATATGAAACAAAATTTAAACTTGGTTCTCAAATATTAAGATGGTTTGAAAACTAAAATTCCTGGAATGTGCGATCACTAACAAGCATAATTTACACTTCTCATTCTAATAAGCTTCCTTTTCTTCCCTCATTCCTATGCAAATGGGACAGAGCTGCTGGCTCAGTGTAGTGCTAGAATTTCTTTTAGTTTGTATCTCATCTGTACCAAATTCATTTGTCATCTGTATTAAACTGTGCTTACATGATTTTAGTTCTCACATTTCGTCAAGGACTCAAATTAGGACAGAGGATATTTTAAAAGGTAACATTCAAAACTTTGTTTAGAAATAGCCAAATTGGTCCAAGTTTTAGTGAGATCTTACCTGATTCCTTACATGCCAACATCCAAACAGCACCAACAAGTCCTTTAGTACTTTTTTCAGTACTTTCACCTGCTTCCCTCTCTCACCAACATACAGGGGCAGTAAGTATTCCTTTAGTAACAGAAGGGTTTAGCTTTTGTCAGCTCTTGTTTTCAAGAACCAATTTCAGTACTTGCATTTAAATCTATTATTTAAAGAACTGACGTTGGAGACATTAAAGTTTAACTGCTCATCTTCTCTTCTCTTTCTCCAGTCTATAAACATACAATAGAAATCATATAATCAAGGAAGTAAGAGGAGGGAGTAGAGTAAAAAAGCCCAAATTGTCTTAACTGGTTTTGTTGTGTTTTTGTTTCCTCCCCTACTTCTAACATGGCTCGCCATGTTTCTTCTAAAAAAAGCCTCTTCCATTCATAACTGACCAAAAGATTTAAGTTTATGTCATAAAGGGGCCTCCAGCAAGCAGAAGTATATCCCTGTTAAAATTTACCCTTGTGACAATAATCTGGTCTCACATTCTTTTTCTATTTCCAAGATGTCTGTAAAACATGCTCTAGGCAAGTGCAGTATACAACTGACTATTAAAAAGAAATAAAATGTCACAAAAGGACTTTATTCTTTCATGAAAATGTTTCAAAATCATTTTCCCACAGACTTGTTAGAACTCCAAAGAAAAAATCCCCAAACATTTTAAGTAGTCATAGGTGAGACTCCTCTCACTTGCAGAGGCTTAGACTCACCTTGGACCCCTCCAGCTCTGACATCACCTCATTTCTGAAAACTCTGCAGGCAAGAACCAGCCCCTCCAAATGATGAGAACCCAAGTGTTGTTTAGTTCCCCCCTCCTGATATCCCCCTCCCTCCCCGGACTCTCCTCCTCACTGGCCTTACAGACATTATTCTTTCTCACCACACTGAGAAATTAAGACTCTCATCAGTGATTTCTTATTTTCTTTCAATTTGGTGACTGTGCTCCATCACACCTTCTGTATGGCCCATTTTCACCACAGCCATCTCTTTGTTGTGCAGACTGCTCCCAATAACAAAGGTCTGGATTAGCTTTTAGATGCTACCATGTTTTATTTACAGTTCATTTCTGGACCATTTTCATTTATAGCAAATCTTTGCAATGCACATAACCTTTCAACTGTTTGCTTTTTTTGTCTCTCCAATCTGTGGCACAAGGCATATTGACTAGCCTGTAGCAGCTTAACTCTTATTGACAGACTCCAAAGAATCCAATTTACAGAACTAGTTCCTACGCCCTTAAAGCAAAGGTGAATAAACAGATCTAAAGGGCATCATATCTCTTACTCTATATTTGAGTGGCATCAGTAAAATATTTCACTGAGGTTGTTCATGTTGCTGTATGAGGCAGCACCTAACCAGGTGACCTTTTAGACTTTAATTTTGTGTCTCTTCAAGATTGATTACATTGTGAGCTTTGAATTGTTTCACATTTCTATATTCCCTGTCTTTCACCTAAGAAGAAGGCACTTCCTTATTGCTACGAATACAGTCCAATGGCAGAATAATAAGTGCCCTCTACGTTTTGCCAAGGGAGCAAACCTACAATACAAACCAACCCCTCCCCTTACTAGTCTATTGTGCTTTACAGAAAAAAAAAGAAAATTGATCATTGACTGGTATCTGATTTCCTGATAGGTCTCAGCAGAAATGCTAGAGACAACAAAAAACATCAGAATTTTGCATATTCAAGAGAATGATGTATATTAGACATTAACAGTTGCATTAAGAAGGAATTTTTACAAGATGATTAGAAATGTTTAACAGAAGAGAAGCTGTTGAGACCAAACTGTGTTCCAGGATTATTATTTGCCTAAACAGCTACAAGAGCTGTTTAGGCAAATAATACATGAAAACAAACAAACCAGTAGTGCTATTTAGGAACTTCCTCCAGCAATCATTCATGAATGATTTAAAACCAGCATTACTTCTCTGACTTCATTTCATTACTCGGCTTTACATACGAACAAGCTGAGTGAGATGCTTTTACCTGACTTAACAGCTACACTGTGTATGTACTACAGGTAAGGCAAAGACATTTTCACATCATTTCTCCAGCATGGCCCTGCAGTGAAATTGAGACTGGATTGGTGACTGTCCTGGGTTGGCTGTAATTGGACAATTTTGTAATATTGACACCTGATTAGGCCAATGAAAAGAGTGGATACGCCTTTTGTTAATACACATCTTAAGAGGAAAAAAGCGCTGGGAAAAGCTCTCTTGGTTTCCGGCAGGCTGAGTCCGGGCTGGTCTCGGGTCAGCCTGCATGGCTGAGTCCGGGCTGGCTCCCGGGGTGATGAACCAACCCCTCACCGAGGAGCTGCTGAACCCCTCACCGAGGAGCTCACCGGGGCCCTATCCCCACAGATGGCTGGGGTTCTTTGCCAGCAGAAACAAGCTCTTTCCTAGCAGAGCCTGCTGGACTGTGCCAGACAGAGACTGTGTTAGCACTGTGGGCAGCACAGAGTGTCCCTGGGGCCAGGAGCAGCCCTGCAGCCGCTGCCATTGCAGAGCAGGAGCAGCCATGTGGCCGGGATCGGAGGGGCCGGGGCGATCTCACACAGACACCTCGGCATGGCTGGCAGTGAACTTTGTGTGCTCAGCTGCTTTAAGCCAGCTTTACTACAGACAAAAGGATAAAAGTGTCGGCAAGAGTTGGGTTTTTTTCCTGCTTTTCACCACCTCAGCAGAGTCGGGCTGGCTCACACAGTGCCGGCTGGGACCATGTGGGCAGCAGGGAAGCACAGCGAGCCATGTTCCCAATGCAGAGCTTGGACCAAATTAGCTTTACAGCATTACAAGACTTTATAGAACTGTTTCAGTTAATGGTAAAGCTTGAGAACAATGACTTTATGAACACCATTTCTCTCCTGAATTTAGAAAAGGAAAAAAGGTGAACACATACTGATAATAACATAGGATTCTAAGGTCAGTAAAGAATGAGTTAATTCTAGATAGAAAGGATTGAAGAGATGTTTTAAACTTGCCTTAAAATCCTGTAAAGCTATGGTGAAGATATATTTGACTTTGGTTTTGTTTCTTTGTAACTCATAGAGATGCATAGGGAGGATGCAGCATTCTGGCACAGTTCTGGGCCAAGGCACCAGTAGTTGAAGCAAATGCATGCTGCTGTGGATCCAGTGAGAAACTTGAGCATAAAGAAATGAGAAACTTTGCCCTGGGGATAGTAGTGGAAGACCTCTAGACCCAGAGATGGACAGAGAGAACTTTTGCTCCATGTTAGAACAACTCATCCTTAAATTAGCACCCCAATAAGTTGAAATGGCCTATGAAAGCAGCTGTGAGAAAAACTGCAAGACATAGGAAGGACTTTCACACTGCAAACAGAGTTTTCCTGTCCCAGGCAACTGTTTGCAGTAACATTGAAGCCACAAGAAAAACTATTTTCTTGTAAAGAAGTCTCCATAGTATGGCAAGAAAAACTCTTCTCCCTAAGTGAACTGAAGAAACTATTTCAGAATTAGAAAACTGACTAAAAGTGCCAAGTTTTTTTGTCTCTACATTGTCGGTAGAAAAGAATATTGTAGGGATAGAGGGAAAAGGTGTACTAAAGGTTTTATTCTGATTTTTTGATATGTTACTTTTAACTCTGTTAATAAAGTTTTCTTTATACCCTTTCAAGTTTAAACATGTTTTGCTTTTTCTCCTAATCCTATCTCACAGCAAAAAATAAACCTACCACATTAATTGGTGTGTTGGCCAGGTAATCTCAAATTGGCAAACAAAAACCACTAGACATAATTGATGTTTCTGTCCAGTTTCAAACTGAAAGTGTGACAGTGACATGAAAGTTATTAGCAAGGCAACAGATAGAAATCAAACACTGTTATGATTTCATGACAGGCAAAAGGGAGAGTAGAAATCAAAAGCAGAAAAAGGTGGAAAAATTCCCATTAAATACACATATTCTTCAATAACATCAAAAGAAAAGTTAGAAAATAGGGGTTTGAATATATTTCTTCTTTAAATAAATACTTTGTTTTTAAGTTACTTCCAAAGTGACAGTCTTGCTATAAATATGCTTTCACAGCCTGAAGAAGTATAGGATAGCAGGATTTCTTTTAAGTAATTTGGTGTGTTAACTCCTATACATATAACTCCCATATATATAACTCCTATACTCCTAAGTTCTTTGAATATGTGTTTTTCAACATGTTATAAAAATAAACATTGATTTCCAAATGAAGATATTAAAAACCTTTGTATTAGTAACAGTCAACACAAAATTTACAAGTAATTTACTTCTGTGAAAGCATTACACTGAAAAATGCCAATTTATTAAAGGCATTTAACTTAGGGTTTTGTTGAAGATTTTTTTTTTTTTAATCGAAGTGTCAGTTAATACTCAGATCTTTTTTAATATACCTGCAGTATTTTAAAAATAACCAGACGATCAGTAGATGGATCCAGACTGTAGTAAATATTTGCAGCTGTCACACCATGAGGTTTACTTTTATTCATGTTATTCCATTCTTTAGTATATATTCTTCTAACCAATAACCCAGGATAGAACTCAAAAAAGACAGTAAATAAGAAAAATATTTCATGTGGTCATTTTTCAACTCATTGATTTAAAGGTCCAGATTTGGGGGGAAAAAACCCAAACAGCACAAAAATCTCAAAACTAAGCAGATGTTCAGCACCAGACAAATAAGGAAAAACACTAATAGTTACAAGATTTATGAAATGAAACAAAAATCCAGTGCTTCAAAACAGAATGAGAGCATATAGTTAAGAGCCCCTTACAATACCTCACATCAGCACCCTGAACCTACCTCCTGCAATTTCAGAAGGTTTTTCATTGTTTATTTTTCAGCCTGATGAAAATTATAATGCAAATAAATCCACCTCACTATTATTTAATGTTTTTGGCAGTCTAGGATTTTTTAAGTTTGCCTAGGTTTTAGGTGGGGGCTGTGTTTGGTTTTCTACTTTTTTAACGTTAAAGGGATGGATTATGAGAATTATCAGAAGAAGTGAGATATAAACGTTCAATTTAAGGGAAATTAGCCTTTACTTATAATCTCCTGTTGTATGTCTACTAATCTCAACACCAAACCTCCCAAGTACGTTCTTTCTAATACTTTCTCTGTTGTTAACAGTTTAATCAACTAGAAACTATGATTGTTTCCTACTTCCCTTGGGACACTCAATATAGGACTTCTAAGCACTGAACTATGTTCCAATAATCATTCTAGATTTCATTTTATTTCATCCCATTAGTCTTATTACATAGAATCTTGAAGTACTTCCTTGGTCTTCTGATAAACCTTCAGAACTTTTATATCTGAATTACTTATTCTTTGATCTCCAACAGTTAGAACAAGGACATACCTGTAAAAACCATCTTCCAAAAACTCTGGTTAGTTTGATCACCAAGGCAAGCAGCTTAAATAGGATGTGTATTTTATAGTTTTAATCTAGTTAACTACTCCATTGTGAGTCACTGTTTTGTTTTGTATCTTGCTTTTTCCATTTAAGTGGCATAAAGCTGTGATTTTCCTTTCCTATTTCAAAAGGAATAAGAACACAAAATGCACAGATAAATGGCATTAGCAGCAAGAAGCTTCAGTCTGAGAGGGAATCTTGAAGATTTACATATGGCATTGGCCAAATAACTCAAATTTCAAGTTTTAACTTCTTTGTTTTATGGCAAATTACAAAGCTATACTTAAACTGACTTTAAACTGACACAGATAAATTAACTTAAATTCTCAGGGCAGCGAAACAGGATAAAACAGCTTTGGCTTAATTTTTTATTTTTAGTAGAAATATGGCATATTGTGGATTTATTGCTAGCAATGCTGACACATAAGTGACTAGTTTTTAATACAGATACAGTTTCTTACTTGTATCCTAAGTACCCTCTTACAATTATTTCAACTGATAAAGTACAGCCTTTGAAGCTAAATCATTAAACCCCTAAGCTTTCCAGGGTTTTGCAGGCCACTAAATAAGCACACACAAGAATATTTAATAAAAACACTTCAATTTTTAAGCAAAAATCCTAAAACATGGGAGTTATCTTTAAAACACAGTAAAATATACATAAACTTTAGCAATATTACTTCCTTAAAAAAATTTTAAGTTCACTGCACTGCCTTCAGGGGCCTACATCCTTCTAGGTCACTGTCTTGCTCTTTGCTGGTAAGCACAAAACCAAAATGACAGCTAAGGCCTAATTACTGCTCGTAATTCTGGCTCGATGTAGAGGCATATCAGATGCCCAGCAATATGACCCAGCTATTTTCTCTTCCCATCCCTCTCTATGACTCTGAATACCAAGTCTTTACTACCTGCACTGCATCCTGCCTGCGGAACAAAGAGCTATTTCTTTTTCCTCAGGCCTGCTACAGTGATCCTTAACCAGCTGATCTTGCGTTGGCTTGTTTGGTTTTAATTAATGGATAAAGCTATTGGCATCCTGTCATCAACAGATTTATGTTTCAGCCACTTCCTAGCAGATTTACTAAGGCACACTCCCCTTACTAGGTTAGTCCCTTCCCGTATCAGCATTTACTAATCACTGAGAAGAAGGAACACCAGAGCAAGGACCAGAGCAACTGTGTTCAGACTTCTCCCTGACCTGCACTGACGGGGAGGTGAAGGCAAACAAGGAGGGAATGGAAAGGATTGGTTCTGCCAAGTCACAGCTGCTGTAAATACTGCCCAGGGTTCTTGCTGAGATTATGTGATGAAAGGGAATTTCACATTTCTTGTTACCCACACGACCAGCATCTCTACTGCTGACAAGAACTGCTTCTGCCCAGCCTAAGGCTCTGTACTCCCAGCTGTTTTCACCTCCAAATCTGAGTTTGTCCTTGGCCACAGTTCCAAAGTT
The DNA here is from genome assembly GCA_018697195.1 of Certhia americana. NCBI lineage: Eukaryota > Metazoa > Chordata > Aves > Passeriformes > Certhiidae > Certhia > Certhia americana. The sequence goes on along the minus strand of CM031879.1, from coordinate 12,915,922 downwards.
GCTGCTTCTCTCTATAAGTTGTGTGATCATATTTCCAACTTAATGGACAGGTTGTCACAAACTAATTGTTCAGTTCAGATCTACCATTTTACTGAGGAAAAATAATTAAAATTCAATAATAATGATAATAATCATCATTATCACCTAGGTTACAGAGCTTGGAAAAGATACTTTATAAGCCTGTTTGTACACAATAAACTTGTGTCCAATACGTATAACTTGGTGATCATCAGATGTTTGAATTTGGGGTTTTTTTAATATATTTTATTTTCAATGCACTCTTTACTTTAAAAGAAACAAGCTTAGCTGTGATAACAGTACACTGCCTACAGAGAATTGCTGAACATGCAAAACTTTCAAAAAGCCTGAGTCAGAGTTTCATTTTCCTTTTCAAGTTCTATGAAACTGATACAGGCAGTTTCCATAAACTCTCATTTATAATTTTTTACAATGAGTAATATTTTGCTTATTAACTGCAATTTGTTCCTCTCAAGCACTATTACAAGTTAATCACGTCATTTCTACATAGCATATACAACAGAGACAGCTGGTATAATGGGAGACTCACCTCACCTAGCATGTTTCACTAGACTAGACTACTGTTTAGTTGTTCTTCCAAAAACATCTATATAAAAAGCATCTATGTGCCACTGAAGTATTTTACAAGATGAGTTTGCACATAGTACCATCTAAAGCATCTTGTAATATGAAGGAAGACTAAAATGGTAAAACAAAGCATCACTTCTCAGAAAAAAATGTTATTGGGAGTATTTCTAAAAACCTAACAAAAAAATCTGTAATGGATTATTATCTGAAAAGCAAGTGGATGTGCACCATATTTTCATTTTGTTTTATTAAATATCTCCTAAAGCCTACGAGGAAAATGCAAAACTTAAAAGAAAGATATAAACTGGACAGTTTATCTGCAACAAAATACTGAAGGACAAAAACCTGACCGGGCAGCAGCCTTGATGCCATGGAGTCATCAGAGAAAATCAGACTCAATTACCAAATCTTCTCAATTATCCTGACAATACTACGAAGTTTGTATCTGGAAAGCACATTAATGCAATAGTCCTTCCTTTAGTCAGACTTAAAGTCCAGTTGGGTCTGAGAGTACTCAAAAAAACCTGAGGTGACTAGTTACTGGCCACCCAAAAATAAATGCCATATGGCAGTCTGCTTGGGAGTTACTGTGCCCAATTTGAATTTAAGTCAAGAGCATAATAAATGGTACTCTCATTCAGTAACTGCTGTACAACTTGGATGACATTTAGCATTGTGGCAGCTTGGGGCTTTGTTTTGTTCATTGGGGTATTTTTTTAAAATACAGTATGCTACTTTGTTCATTTTGTTTTAAAATGCACAGCCATAGAACACAATAGAAACCCATGCAACATTGAAAGTCAATTCCTGAATATAAATCACAAGAAAAGTGAGAATCACCATTACTTTTTTGCCAGTAGAGCTTCTGTTCACAGATCTCAGCAACTATTTTCCAATATTCAAAACAACAATAAATGCTGTAGGCAAACCTCATTTCAGTGACCAGCTTATTCATTATAAATCTTCTATAACCTGTAAATACATTCCAGTCATTAATTATAAATCTCTATATGGCTGCTGATGCTGCAAGAGTGGAGAAGGTTACTACTACTTGTGCAGTAATTCACGAAAGAAGGTGTTTACTCAATGATCTTAAAAAAATGAAAAGTTTATCTGCAGTCAGGTATGTCAGATATTGTCCTATGTTCCCTATTCAATATTTCATTTTGAAGAAGTTGAAAAACTGGAATTTATAGACAAGTTTCTGAGTCTTGACTTTCACCACCCCTCTGGGGCTTCAGCTGCACACTTATGTTAAGCAGAAGTTCCAAGTTGGTGCTTGCAGGTTTCAGCTCTGAAACTGCTGTCAACAGACTTGGCAATTAAAGCTGCCAAGAAATGTGCTTTCCATTAAACTCCTCTCTGGTCTCTATTAAACTCCAGAAGTATCTTGACTTCTTTCCTAGTCCCACTCCTATGTTCTTTCATTCTCTCATTCACATTCAGTACAGTTTTTTTTTTCAATTTTTGTATTAATTGTTCTAATACTCTGATCTTCAAACCCTAAATTTCCACTCGTAACATAACCTCTTCTTGTTCTCTTTTATATTTTTTCTTCTTTTATCCAGCTTCTTTTTCCTCTCTCATTATTCTCAGCTTTTTTTCCTTCTCCAGATAGTATTTTGTTCCCCTCTCTACTTCTTGCCAGCTGAAAAAAGATGTTTCTTTTTATCATCCTTTTTTCTGGTTCTTTTGTTTGCTTGCATAAATTTAAAAAGCAACACTATTAGAGCTCAAAAGTATCTGAGGACCAAATCCAAACACCAATACATTTTATATGTGGATTCACTTAACTTTTAGGATATGAAAAGATATCTCAGAAACAAAAAAAACCCCCATTTTATTAAATAGGAATAACAGATCATATACACCTGCAAATAGCTTTGCAAAAATGCTGAAGGCCATATGCTCTCCCTGTTGACACATTCCTGCTGCAGGAAGCTTTTCTAACACAATGTGAAAAGATATGGCAAATTACAAAATTAGCACCACATCAAACTTAGTGTTTCAACTGCAGAACAAAGTATTTTGTCTGGCTTTCATCAAGTCCACTTAAAATACTGTGAGAGTAAGAATAATCAAGATGATACAGCTGTCTCTTCAATCTTATCTCAGATTTATAGTCTTGAGGGCACAGGCAGTCTTTAGGAACAGACAACACACCTCTCAAAGAGCAGCAGAATCTCCAGCGCAGGTCATACCACCTGCAAGCAATTCTGACAAGAGAATACTGCCAATCCCTCCAATTACGGCTAAATTACTGCCTAATATTAAAGATAGCTTGCAATTTTTTCCAAAACCTTTCTTCTCCATCGTTTGGAAGTTGTTTTACTGCCACAAGGCTGCACATTACCAGAAATGTTTTCACAAGTCCTAGTTCTGCAGGAACATGAGCACAGAGATGCATTGATGGTTTTCACTACCCAATGTGAAACAGTTCAAATCCTTCAAGTTCTCTCTTCCTTCCACCCCCAAAAATAGAAATCCTTCCCTTTTTTTTTTTAATAAGAAACTGATAGGAAAAATCAATTTCAAGTTTTACCTCAAAATAGTCCTCTTCCCCCAGATTTTAACTATGGACAACTTTGGGCTTGAAAATATCTTAACACCATTGATTTAACCAAATTCTGGGATATATTACTATTAAAAAAACTAATTTGCAGTAACTACTCCCCTGGAATATAACTTCATTCACAAGGCCTTTCGCAGTCTCCTGCCAACCAGATTTGGGCTCCAGGATTAAAACAGTTTTTGGTTTTGAGATGAGAAAACACTAGAATGATATGAAACTGAGATGTTAAACCATTTCAGACCTGCTCAGACCAGTCTAAGAGATACTTGTCTAAAATTGCATGACTTTAACAGGTCAGTTAAGCTGGCAAAAGCCATGACAAAAAGGAAACATTTGTTCTGTGTCAGGCACTCTATCAGACAGCAGTGATATCCTTGTTCTTTAGGAGGGAAAAAGGAATCAAAGCAATAGGTAACTGAGCTTTATTCTTTTGCTGACTAAATTTATCATGCTGGAATTTGTTCCTGTGACAGTCACAATCTCCTTAGCCTATTTTTACATTTTGCTTCTCTTTTAGATCCACCTCCTCAATGCAGAGGTTGCTCCACATAATGTTCTCAGCAATTCAGTAACATCCTGTTTGTGATGAGTTTCTAGTTCCTCACGGCTGGATGTTATACACATACATGCATATAACAAATGTGATTCAAATATGATATGAAACTATTTCTGTGCAAAAACCAGATCCGTTTACTGCACAATGAAAAGGGCTGAGCACAGCCTTCAACAATTTTCACAGCAATTCTTCTGGTTTTCCTCTCCCTATCTTCACAAGAACGCCAATTACACATGGACTTCAGTTGCTCTTACTGACTTCACTACTGATATCCAGTTTCAACTAGAAAATTTATGCCAGATTACTGATTTAAGCATTGAAGCTCTAGATTTTTATTGTTATCTCCATCTGTTTCTTTTAGGTAATTTTTGCTTTTTAGCATCTCTTCTTCTACTGGACACACTCACTGACTGTTTTTAGACCTTTGCAAAATTCCTCTAACACCCATAATTTTTGATTCAAGCTTTTCTTTTCTAAAATCAATGAGTTACTCAGTAAAGCATATACAAATTGAGGAAGTATTAAATCTACATTCTACATTCTTCATTCTACAACTGTGGAGTTTTTTTACTATTTTCATGTCCCTTTGTGATTTGATTATGGAGGTTTAAATCAGCTTTTCAGACACACACAAATTCACTCTGATGGCCCCACTTTGCTTACAGTAAAATACAAGATTTTATAAATTATTTTATACCAAAAAGAGCAGAAAATCTCAGGCCAGAAGATTAGAACAAGTCAGGGCCTGTCATGGATGCTGCCATGTTAACTGATCAGAGGGCTACCAGAGGCTAAATTTTCTGCCATGGAAAGCGAGGCAACTGCAAGTTGGGGTCATCAGCCTCTTCTTCTATGGCCTAAAAAGGGCCAATAAACAAGGATTTACAGTAGCACCAAAGGTACAGTGAACATCCACTGTGAAAATACTTTTTTTGAGAAACCACTGAAGCAAAGTCCATACAATACTAGACCCTCCAACCATAACCAATGCCTGCTTTCATGCTGCAAGACAACAGCAATCCCAGAATGACACAATTAAACATTATTAAGAGCAAACTAGTGCTTAGAGAGTTCCTACAATCTGACAGTTCCTTAAGGTACCCTCTAATTACAGCATTAAAAGGCAATCACCAATTTCTATGTAAGAAAACCATCAACAGACAGCTGCTTACTTGTATTTGAAAAATGTCCTTTTGCAGGAGAATGTTTGTCTTGCATACCTGATAACTAAAAATATAGTTATACTGGAATATTAAAAGAGACTGGATATTGCAAATGGTTGACAACCCAGTCCTTTAACAACAGTGCCTTCATGTGTTTATTAAAGGCATTTTATTAAAGCTAAGATTCAACCACATTTTATAGCTGCAATTCTATCCTCCTACACATCCACAAGCAAATTAGGTGAATTCCAAACTATTTGTAAAACCTCCTACACAAAAAGCAGTTTGAGATTTTAAAACATAGTAAGTTTAAAATAAACAAAGTCAACCTACTGGTGTCATAAGCCTTCTGAACTGTCAATTTTTTGTTCTATACTAATAAGGCATCCCAAAGTAGCAAGAACCAAATAGTGTGAATGACTGTCCTTGGCCAGAGATTGCATACACACCACATTTCATAACATTTTAATAATGTTTATTATGTAAGTTTCCCTAATTAACTTCTAAACGTATTTCTACATTTGGCATCTGTAACATCCTGTGGCAATGAGTTCCAATATGTAATTATGTGTTGCATGAAAACATGCTTATTTTAAACCTACTGCTGGGTAAGAGCTGGGAGTCATCAAAAACATGTTAGAAGAAATAATGAATAATCATGCTCTCCCCATCCGCTCCGAAACATTAGGAGCTTTATATACCTCCTGTATTTCTTCTGACCTCATTTCTTTTCCAGGCTGCAGAGTTCTAATCAACCTGTTCAAACACAGCTATCTCTTTCCCCACACATAACCTGGTTTGTTCTTATTAAAAGAAAGGACATCTGCAATTGTTTGTACTATTCCAGATTGGCTATGGATGTCGTCATGATGTTTGTATAGAAGGATAATGCAATTGCAAGCCCTCTTTTTTGAGTAGTAACAATTTAGACTGCCATGCATATTAGCTACCCAGCTCCCTCCTGCAGGCATTATTGAATAACATTGTATAGTGAATGGACTTGCCATTCCACTAATTTGTTACCTTGCATTATCTTCCTACAACTGTTCATGTTCACAGATTTGGGGGATCTTTATATTGTAGATGCTGTATGAATACAAGCTGTTACTTTATTGTTTAGCCCCTTTCGCAGTTTTATTAAAGCAGCAAAGATCTTCATATAGATCATTGTAGGAGTCTCTTCTTGGTTTGTGATAACTGATCTTCTACTCTCATCCCTTTTTTTTTTACCTTAAATCATTATTTACCTGACAGGACTTCTCACTTACTTTTGTAAGACTATATGAATTCTTCAGAAACTTTTGTTGCAGCTGTCATGGTTGCTTATGATGGTTAATTCATGTGGGATTTACAGTTCTAACACAACCATGGACTCATATCCAGAAAATCTGTCTGCAACAATCATGTTAGCTCCTCTTTTTTGTTTTATATTGTACATGTACATGTTCATTTTTCATATTTATAAGCACACATCTTTTTGATTCTATGAAGTTTTAATTAATTTTTATAAAGACAGAAATAAAATGTTCTGGGCTGTACCTTGATGTAAATTACGTTACATTTTCAAAATTTAGTGATTATGGATGCAAATTACTCCATAATTGTTGAGTGTACCCTGATTAATTTGTTATTTCTTAATCAGTTTGCTCTAGAAGTTTTCCCCTAATACTTGAATGTCAATCAGACCACCTGAGACATCTTAAGTAGGCTCTAGTGCAAAAAACTTGATATACCCTCTATAATTAACACAAATGTAAAATGTGTCTTTGTGAGATTTGGTGCTAAACACTTACCTTCTGCTAGCGTACTCCCAATGTCTTGATCCTTATTGGGCCTGGAGATTGTTAGGTTTCTTGTTTCTGATGTGTCTGAAAAATTTATCAAAGCCCTTTCTGTGCCTGTCTTCTGGCTTTTACACATAACTTACCAGTTTTGTGTCCAAGTATTTCCCACATTGGCTTACAATTCCTACTTTATAAAGTCTTTCTTTACCTGCTACAGCTTTTCCTCCTTTATAGTTTAATAATACTGAGTGTGGGGCATTTTTTCTTCCAGTATGACAGATGGCAGTGTTTACTCTAACATTTAATATGGTAGCTCTTGATATTACTAAAAGCCTTATCCTTTTAGCTGCTCCTTTTAACAATTTCCTAAGATGCATGCTCCCTTAGGCATAGTTTTCTCTGTAAAATGTTATGGCAATATATTTTATACTTGCTCTTAAAACAATATGGCAACCATATTCATTATGATTAGTCCTGCAGGGCAGCCCAACACTAATTTCATCTTAAACAAGGTCTTGCACATTGCACATTTGTCAAGAGCTACTCCGGTTATGAGCTGACAGCTTGTCAGAAAACCCAATGCATCATTCTTTGCTTCCACATTTACTAAGTCTTCATACACACAATAAAAAAACATAACATAACAAAACCATGTAAAAGCAGGAAATGTTTCTTCCCTCAGCATCTTTTAGCACTTCACAGTAATGTTCCCCCTCATTAACTTGGTTAGTCTAACCCTCACCTTATTGTGATCTATTTGCACACAAATTCAAACCGTATACGTGCTTGCTTGTCCAGACATACATAGCCTTGACCATAAACCCTAACACAATAATGCATCTCTCAGAATACAGTTTGTATTCTTATGTCTACAAAAATGTTTACCCATATACTAACATCCTCTTGTACCAATTTACTGTGATGCCAAATATGTCAACACCTGGATTTCAAACCAGCATTCCAGCTATCATGCTCAATTTTTTACCTTCCAGACTTTGTCCAGAAGACCATCTATAACTGCTAATGGTCTAATTGATTTTTTTCTAATACTTTAGAAAAAGAAGCAATTGGGAAATACATACATGACGGTGTTAATCCCTGACAGTTGTTGAAACATCTGCAGACCACAACCCACAATTAAGGCTCTTCGAGTTGGAGGGTATGTTAGCATTCTGCAGATCACAGGTCCAGCTTAAAAAAAAAAACAAGACAACAACAAAAGAATACATAATAGTTCTTAAGTGATCGCTATCAAGACAATGTTGCCAGGCATAGCAGACTTCGCACCTTAGTTTTCAAGCAAACTTGTATTATTTAAATTATTTTTGAACAATTTGGTCATTTCAGTTCTGCTTTGCTTTACTACAAAGAGGATTATCAGGAAGTCCAAATAAAAAAATGAAACCATTTTTGTACAGTGTCTATTACTAGTGTGAAATGTAGTAGACACTGTACAGCTCTCCTTATATCACACTAATAGATTACACATCAGCTGCAACTGAATGTACTCAAAAGTTAGCACAAAAGATCACTGTTGTTTCCTTACTAAAAACTTCCATTGTTATTCAGAGGTTATTTCAGAAATGCCGTTACTCACTGCTCGGGTCTGGATATTGGAGATAAAGTGTTCTTAGCCCCCAAAAGACCCAACTTCCACAAACCACGTGGTGGTCTGGGTACTTTGAAGGTACTGGATAGTTCTGTTCTGCACAGCTCAAAGGCCAGCAGAGGGAGCAGAAATTAATTACATTTATTCTAGACCTTTGGTAGCAATGTTACAAGGCTGAACTTAAGACTCTCTCAATGAAGGAAAAAAAACCCACAAAAATTTCTGGCCAACAGAGAAAGCTCTAAGACTTTAAAAGTATACCACTTTTTTAAAAATAATAATAATACAGAAAGCTATGGGACCACATGAAAAAATTTTAAATCCCTGACCACAGTATTTACTTGAACTTCTCTCTGCCCAGAGTAGTGTTTTTAGTGTTTTTTCACTAGTACAGTCTAGTGAAAAATTCTGTGTTTTATAGATCTTGTCCGACCTAGTATACTCACTCAGAACATCTAATCACAAAATGACTAAGTCAAAATAGTTGCCATCATAGAAAAATTAAAAAGAGAGAGGTGAAGAGGATCTATATTTTCAGTGTTTCCTGAACATACAGAAAACATTAGAAGTATTGATTCAGTAAAAAAACTATACAAGTCCATCAGTAAAAAACAACTTATATGCAGAATTTCAGTTTCAGAAAGCTGGCAAGCTATGAAAAGTTTCAAGAATCGGACTCAAGAAGAGGGTTAGGTAACATTTTCTTCATTGAAAGATAATCAGACCTGCCTAAGAAAAACTTATTTTCATTTAAAGTTATGGTATTTCTAATTCATATCTCAATTGTATCATCATTTAACTTTGCTTCTTAAATAGCAGAATACAGCCTGACAAATTCTCTAGCTGGTTTCCAAGTAACACTAACACTCAGACAGTACACAGTCCCACATGTCCTGCCATTTAGCTACATCATTACCTCAAAAAGTCTCCCAGTAAAATCAAGTGACAGATACAGTCAGTCCATAGATCTCATAGGATATTCTCAGGCAAGACACGAGATCACTGGGCTGACAGGGGTTCCATACTCAAAGTGACATTTCCTCAGTGGAAAAGCAACGAAACCAGTACTTGCTGCTAGCTAGGAGTAATCCAGAGCTCAAATTTCCCAAAGAAATAAAGATCTACTAATACATGTACCCATAAAGTTTAACTCACAAACAGCCCTAAGGTTCTCATACCTTGTATCACATGTGAGCATGGAATCTTTGGAGTCAAAAATCTTATCTGGCAACAGATTGTGCAGCATCTGTTGTAAATCCAGGCTGTTGAATGCCTACGAGACATCTGTCATTCTTCATATACTTTGTATAAGGTCCTGAACTGAGTTCAAAATCTATCTTAATTTTCAAGGGACATTTTAGACAACCTACATCTTCAAGTCCACCATCAATGATCCTGCTCATTGAATAACTGGAATTCTACAGCAGGGACTGCTAGGAAAGAAGGCAGAAATGTCCTAAGGAACAGATGCAAGGTTTTTAATAATTCCTGAACCACTCAGCTATTTGATAGAAGTTTATAAAACTTTATTCACAATACAGCATTGTACTAAACAATTGGGAAGAAGGCACTAAAATGAATAGTGAGAAATTAAAGCAGCTGTTCTCAGACATTGGTTTGCAACTCAGAGGGAGTAGCGAACTCTCAACAAAGCTCCACCACACAAAGCAGTTTGTGCATCTGAAATGCAGCCCTGCAGAAATGTTAAAGACCATGTAGCAAAGTTTAGACCTTTATGTCAGAACTTTACACTTTAGACCTTCAGAACATCCAGTCAAGCTAAATTCAGTAAGCAAGTGGAATTTTTTAGACTTCTGATTAATTGTATCAGAAGAATTATGCTAAAAATTACCATACTCGAGTCAGCGCTTAAAAAGTTTCGCTCCAAATATGTACCATGGCAACCACCACATATCAATAGACATACACAAAATTAAAGGATTTTCTTTCATAAAATTCACAGCCTTCAGGTTTACGAACCAATAAATGGAATTAAAGAAATAAAGAAACTGCTAATCTCTGTATTAAAGGAGATTTACAAACTCAACTAAAAAGCCCAAAAGACTTTCACTGTGAGGTAACTGGTTTTAAAACAGCAAATGAGTGTGAAACTTTTTATTAAAACTATCTAGCTCTGAAACTAACTATACTATATTTGCATTTTTCTTAATCAGCAATCCTTCATCCATATTGTTGACTTCATGTTACTATGTTTTTAAAAATAAACAACTCTAGGCGTAATTTCAATTTTAAGAACAGAATGTGGGTTTAAACTAAAAAATTAAAACCAAAACAAGTTTTCTGAATTAAATACATTTTTTCTTCTGAAAATGAGTCTTCTGAAAACTTATATGGTACTTCAGTATTTTCTGATAACCCTTAAATATGCTGTTAGTTATGACAACAGATTAAAATAGCACTAAACAATAAAACCATTACACCTTTAGAAAATGGAGCAACTTAACTGCCCATAGAACTGGAGGAAAACAGATGATTTAAGCATACATCACAGAAAAAAAAATATTTGGCAATTTTTACAAAGGACAAAATAAGTATTTGCCTCTAAAGAGTCCAATTTTTGTTAGCAATACTTCTGCATTAATTGTTATTGTTTTCTCTTCATCTAAGAGATTTACCCACCAGAAAACAGCAAGATGCTTGTTTTCCTTCTTCCAATCTATGAATAATAATGAAGTCAGAACACTGAGACCTCCAAATGCCTTGATGAATTTAATGAGAATAGATTTGGTTGGACTTTTTGTGCTGTTGTTTCTGATAATTACTTTAACCGAAGTAAACTTCCTGAACACATAATATTTACAAGGGTTCAAAACATGCTACAGTAAAGGGCAGTTGGAGCTTCCTCTATGCAAAATGACAACACGAGATAGAGAGCAACTGAAAAATAAGGGCACTGCTGAAGGTGACATTACTTGAAGTGGCGATACACAAAGCAGATTGCTGTGATCCAAATAGATATTTCATAACATAATCTAAACTGTCTACCAAAATAGACATTCATCCTTATAAGCAAAAAGCAAAAATAGAATTTGGAAATTTAGGTTCACATCCAAAAAAAAACCTTATTAGCTTACACTGAGCTAAACAGGGAAGGAGAAGCTGTTCTTGTCAAAACATTACTTCTGAAAGTGAGTGGTGCTCTCCAAACATTATATTTTATGGACTGATTATCTGAAATTTTTAATGGCTTCCTATATTTAAGCAGCTATCAGTGTTACTAGGCATAACCCACAAGTTAGTCTTGGAAGGTATGAATCACCTGGTAAGACATTTTGATTTTTATCTGTATGAACAAAATGGATTCTGTGGCAATCACAGGAGCTTGGGTATGAGCAACAGCCAACTAAAAGATTAGATGATTTTCAAAGGCAACACAACAAAAAGCCTAGTTCTAAAAGGAGCTTATACAATGAAAGCTAAAAAGTAGAAAAATGAGTATTAATGAAGTCTTAATATCTCCTTCTGAAAATGAACTGCATTCACTTCCAGAAAAAAAGAAATTATAGTCTAGACATAAAGCCAACCTAAAAATCCCACAGCAAAGGCAGGCAGACATCTGGTGCCTGGAAACCTTGTGATTCCCCATCCCTCAAATTATTAGTAGAATAACTGGACAGATTTCACAGCCAGGAATCTATGGTTAGAGACTGGGCCCTGCCAAAGTCATTTGCAGGTTCAAACATTCTTGTGCCAGCTCATCTAGGTAACAGCTTGTAGCAACAGCTTAAAACCTTATAGGGCTCCTGCCAGCATTTTGTACTCTGCATTTCCAAAAAGGCAGGTTTAGCCAAGCAATAACACAGTCACTCAGCAGTTTAGCAACAATTAAGCTAAAGATTCAGATTAGTTTTCTGGATCTTTCTTGTTCAAATGCCCTCTCTTCCACTTGGATAAATCTTCAAGGAACTGGTCTACAGCAGGGACCAAAAAAAGAAAGTTTGGGCTGGTGATCTCAGTAACAGAGGACAAACATGGAAATCATTTCTGGTTTTCCCTTCCTTACAAAATGACAGCTTCCAGTTCAGCCTTCTCTGCATCATCTGCAGAACCTTCCTGCAGAGTCTCCCTTCACCTATGACTCGTACTCTAAAGCACTTACAGCTAGGTATTATTTCCTGTGTATGAATAATATACTAAAACAAGCATCCTTTTCCTCCCCTTGCCTATTACATGAGTGTTTCCTAAAAGCAACAACTTCATTAATTTTTCCTTCCTGTAAAATTTAACAAATCAAAATAAAATAAAATGAGCTTTAAGATCAAAACTGCATTAATTATCCTGTGAAGATACCAAACAATTTTACTTAAGTACCATGCTCTTCCTCACTATCTTACAATGCATCCAGTAACATTGGAAGAACCACTCCCAGCACTAGAAGAAACTTCCCACCTCACACAGTTTGCTAACCTTTTAAGAAAGCTTGAGATGTTTTCTTTTTTAGATCAGGGATCCCCATCAGCCAAGAAGAAAAAAAATACTATCAGCTTGCCTAACAGCTCTGAGTCTTAGCATTTTTCAGCTTTCCACAGCATAACCATCCAGTGGTATGCATACAGACTGGAAGAAGTACTCATTGGGAACAGCCCTCTCAGGAAGGACTTGGGGATTCTCCTGGATGAAAAGCTGGATGTGACCTGGCAATACATGCACCCAGCCTGGAGCAGCATGGGCAGCAGGGTTAGGGAGTGGATACTGCCCCTCTACCCTCTCGTCTGCCCTGAAGTGCTGTTTCCAAATCTGAGACAAGCACTGAACACAGAAGGTCCAAAGGAGGAGCAGGAGGAGGGCGCAAAGATTACCAGAGAGCTGGAGCACCTCTCATACAAAGACAGGCTAAGAAAGATGGGGCTGTTCAGCCTGGAGAGATGTTATTTCAATATTTTAGTACCTAAAATCTTATAAAAAAGAGGGAGAGGGATTTTTTGCATGAGCAGATAGTGATAGGACTAAGAGGAATGGTTTTAAACTAAAAGGGGAGAGATTTAGGTGAGATATTAGGAAGAAGTATTTTACTGTGAGGGTGGTAAGACACTGGAATGGGTCAGAGAAGCTGTGGATGTCCCATTCCTGGAAATGTGTAAGTCCAAGTTGGATGGGGCTTCAAGCAACCTGGTCTTCTGGAAGATTCCCTGTCCAGAGGGGTTGGGACTGAATGATCTTTAAAGTCCCTTTCAACTCAAACCATTCTGTGATTCTACTCTAACCCGACAGCCTGGTCAAAAAAGCAAACAAAAGCCAATTAGACATAACCATCTAGATTCTGGAGAATTAAGTCATGCAAGGAGGTTGTCCATGCCTAGATGAACTGGAAGGGGGTTTTTTATTTGCTCAGGAAACCTGGATTTCAAATAAATGATCTCTCCAAACGATCTTTTTAATCCACACATTGTGAAAAGAAACCCTAATATAGGTTTTTTTTGTTGCTTTGACAGCTAGTTGAGTTGGTCTTTGGGAGTTCTAAAAATAAAGACATTTTCTTTTATCTGTAAAAGGAAAAAATCTTTTCTTTGATACCACATTCTTTGATATAAAGCTTTGGTGATGCAAAATCTGTATGCCTGAGTCCCTGCACAAAGGCAGCAGCAATTAATAACACCTCTAAATAGACCAAGAAGCAGTGGCAAGTATGGAAGCAAAACAGTAGGACTGCATTTTGGTTCTGAATGACTTGTTCTCTATAGAAAACAGAATCTGCTGTAATGAAGTCCTTTAAAACTAGAGAAACCCCAACAAAACAGACAACAAAGAGTGACCATTTCCATGATGCCAGAGAGAGGTGAAAGAAGTGGCCACAATGACCAAAGAAGAATCTGCACTGGGGAAAAGGGACCCACCCCACCGTGATAGTGTCAGACCTGTGGAGAGGGGAAGGTTTTCCTGTTTCATTGATATGAAAACTAGGCTGAGAACAAAGAAAAGCAAGGATCACATTGTGATTTCTTTCTAGCAGTGGAAAGTGCCTTAGAAATAAGGCAACAGATACTAAGGCAGACTTGTGCATACCTGCAGCCTGCAAATCAGCATTTCTTTTGAGGGTCTGCTCCAGAACTCCTGCCTTACATAGGAAACAGTTATGTGAGCCTCACTTAAAGCTGCAGAAAGCAGAGGAGGAAAGATAAGATGACGTAGGAGTATTACGCAGGCATCAACCAAAATAAGCCAAGTGTTGTAACAGCCTGAAGAGCTTCCCACCCTACTCTCATTAAGCAGTGAAGTGTGGGGCAGAGCATTTAGCAATCTGGAATTAGAGGGCTTTTTTTTTTTTCTTTCATTTTAAGTTGAGGAAATAGACTTAATAAAACTGCAGTCAGGGCAATTTCAGGGGTGTTGTTTTTTAGGGGAGTGTGTTGCTGTTCTTTTTCAATTAAAAGAGCACTAAAAAAATTGATGACTCGAGTTCCCTCCTCGTTAGTAATCTATTCTCAGGCTGATACTATATTAACACCTATATAGATACTGTATTTTATTTTCTGGACAACACACTTCAAGCCTTACATTTGTTGCAATTTGTTTCTACCAAAAATCTTGGTTTAGTGATATTATTTTGCCCCCTCTATCCCTTGCTTCTAAATGAAATATCTGTATTTCTGCCTGCAGCCAGTAGTTAAACTTGCTTTAGTAAGTAGCTTTCTTGCCCTTCAAAAGAGTGAGACACAGGAACCCATTCCCAGGAGGGAAGAGGGAAAAAGGAAAGTTTAACAGTACTGAAAAAGGAGCCTGGAGGTCAATGAAAATCTCCAAGGGAATTTATGAATATAATGAGTTGTCCACTCATTTTCACTCTTATTTTTTTGCTTTATTAATAGCATATTTAACTTAGAGCATCTCCTTAAAAATGTTTAAAAACCCAGTTTATCTAGGGACCTAAAAAATTCCTCTCACTTTTTAAAAATCAGATGCTGTTATCATAAGAGCTTCATTAAAAATAAAAGGAAAAATGTTAAAATAGTGATGAGATTCACATTTAAACAGATTATAAAAACCTGCTTTGAAATCAATATAATTTTAGCACAGCTCAGCTAAATTCAAAAACCGAGAGAGAAGACAAATAAAAAAGTCACTGTAGGTTAAAGTGTTTTAACTTTGGCTCCCTAAGAACAGGACCGCACCATCATTGACAGACAGCACAGCAACACAGTGTGTAGCTGAAAATAGTATGTCTTAAGAAACTCCTTCAACTTTTTTATTTCAAGGAAAGCATTTGAACACAAGCACAAAGTTGAGTTTCACTGAAGAATGACAGATACACACCTAAATATTTCACTGAACTGAGCCTAAGATCACATCTTATCTCAAGGTATTACTAGTACTAATGAAAAAGTAAGTTTGGCACTTTTCATGGTTATCTTAAATAACTGTGAGTGAAAAGCATCCTTACATACAAATCCTGTAAAATTCAGTCATTTCCATACTGCCAACAGCTGATGTTTTGCAATTTCAGTACTAGGCTTCATTAATCAAGAACCTGTCAGTCACACTTGACTGACAGCTTTTACCCTGAATTTATAACCTCTGCAAAAGATACAGATCAATATTGAAAACAACAAATGTAGAATACTAAACTGATGACTTCCATAACTGGTATAAAATATGACAAAGAAATAATGGAGAGCTTATTTTATCTTTACAACATATAAAAGGGGCTTATGAGATAGATGAGGAGAGACACTGTAGCAGAGTCTGCAGTGAAAGGACAAGAAGTGATGGCTTTGAACTAAAAGAGGGTAAATTCTATTGGATATAAGAAATAAATTGTTTACTATTAGGGTGGTGAGGCAGTGGAACAGGTTGCCCAGAAAAACTGTGGATAACCCATTCCTGGAAGTGTTCAAGGACAGGTTGGGGTTGAATTACCTGGCCTAGTGGAAGGTGTCCTTGCCTATGGCAGGGGTTTGAAACTCGACCAATTCTAAAGGTCCCTTCCAACCCAAACCATTCTATGATGGTTAAGTGCTGTACTGAGGGAGTTCTGGTACCCTTTTCGTTCTCACCCTCTTCCAAAATGAGGAATATGATAGAAATAGAGAAAGATCATTAATAAATACTTATAACGGACAGTTTAAGGTCTCTCACATACTATGGAATAAATCTGCAAGCAATCTTCATGTAAGGCAAATAGTCTTATATGAAGTAGAACGCTTTTTTAGCATTTTCAGCATAATGAAGACAGAATGGCATTGCGTAAATGCCATCTTTATTAGCCGATTCCTTACAAGTTTAAAATATTTTAAAAGGCAATTCTTTAAAAAGCTGCTGGAAGTCCAGCAGAGTGTAAGATGATAATCTATTTCCCCAGTTATGTACGCACTACAAGGTAGACACATGCAGAGCAAAGGCCTTTTCATGGCTTCTCTGCAGCCTCACAGATCTAGCAGATAGAAAGGAAGATCAGAAAGGTTGTATTAAATTACTTAGAGACCTGAAACCCATTCTTCAAGAAGACACAGGAACTCTGAGATATTTCCTCGTAATTTCAGTGAAGTAGATCTTTATGCTGCTTTTAAACCCTTTCCAAGTTAACCATTATCTAAAAGAAATTACACTACTTCAAGTCAAACATGGTGTAGACAAACTTCAAACAACAATCTTCAACATTTGAGTGGAAGTATGTGGTCAGCAACCAGTGGTTACCAAATAGCATTTCCATGTCCCAAGAAGAACGTGATTTTTCTAAATTTGAAGGAAAAAAATACCACTAGCATAGATGAAATTTCAGATAACCTTTGTAGTTTCAGGAAAATTGTAGATTTCCCACCCATGATCAGCCACAAATATTACCTGTGGCACAGAGAAGGGACAGATTTTACCCAGATATGCATATCCTCTACAATGCACAGGAGCTACTATGCCAGGATTTTTTTCATCCAGAGACAAAGCAACTTGTTATGAAAAACAAATATTTGAAGGATAAACACTCAAATAAACAGAAAAAAAATCAGGTCACACGGGTCCTGTTATACTAAAATAAAAGGTATGGGGCAATTCCTTCACTTAGATTTTGTCAGGCTGTAGGGACTGATAAAGGCAAAACTGCTTCATATCACCAGTGAGTTACAACAATCTGGTTGGTATTGGATTGGGTCAGGAAACAATGAAAGTTAATTTTCAGTGTCAGATATAAGAAGCATCTGCATCTTTCTGTGGATACAGAAAATATTTTCATGTTTCTCAGCAGAAGTAGCATTGCCTAACAGTGCCTTCGGCCAGCTGCCACTAACCTTTTGAGCAGGCTGAAAGGAAAAATTCTTGTAACTTGTAAACAAAAACATAACGAGAGCAAAGCTGGAAAAAAGCTGTGGAATTCAGGCCACCTGTGTTTTAGAGTGGATTTCCAAATACCTCCATTCACTGACCTTGTATTTGCTGGCTTTCTCTGAGCTGTCACTTAGTCACTGAGAGAAATCACCACTGATGATCGTGCAGGTTCTGCTGCTAATCTGAGAAGTTAATTCCCTTCCACTCTCCACCTATATACACCTTTGTGCACTTTGTATCTACACAGCCAGGTTGAAGACACAAGAATTGAAGAACGAATAAACAAAATATGTCTGCAGCCATAAATGGATTTCTGCAAGTGTTTTGCCAGAGATAACCCCAAGCCAACAAATGCATGCAGTAATCACTATTCAAGTACCTTAACGGTCATCTAAAGAGAATGGTGGATATTTTAAGTCAAATATAGTAAAACTTGCAGAGTAATACTAAGAAACAATTCGATCTCTGCATCTGACACACTAAACTACAAACAAGCTACAAGAAAATTTTGGCCATTGTGTGGTAACTTGGCGATTAATTCCACCACAAAGGAAAGTAATTCTCTTAGGGACAGAAAATACTATGAAATCCTCCCATTCTTGGAGAAGTGCTAAGTTGGACTGGAGTAGGAGGAGGATACACATAACCCCTGCACTCAGTTATCTCTCAGTTATCAACATGCCTGTTCACTAAACAACACAATGTGTTTTAACACAGAAGATCACTCATTTGTAAAGAGAAAAAATTCCTCTGGGCATTACACATTTTAGGAAGCACTACAACCATGTGCATCTCAGCAGGTAAGGCAGTGCAGTAGCAGGGATCACCGGGTCACAGTTGTTTGAAGCTGAGGTACAGAGACATCCATGACATGCCATTTTTAGGTTTTATCTCTAACTAGATTTAGGCCAGTCCCCTAAGCAGAACAGTTCAATGCATGCCCTGAGACTCTATCATTGATTTAAACCTTCACATCTCCAAAAGAGTCGGAGCACCTGGAGAAGACGTGTGGTTTAACGTTCCCTGGAGCAAGTTATTCCCGGGGAACTGACACCACCTTTTTATCTGATCAAAAAGTATGTGGGGATGACAATGGGAGCTGTGAAGAGACTCACTGCAGAGCTATGCTGCTGCTCAGAGCCAAAATGCTTATGTAGATGCAGTCAATGCATCTTCTCCTGATAGCAGCTGGAATGATTCTGTACAAACCGCACTAGGAAAAAAGCAATTATAAGCTGCTCATATGAACTATTACATTTTAATTAAAATTAATTTAGAAGAAATATAGGACAAAATTAATTCAGTATTTTGTAACATTAGCATAATGTATTCAATTGTGCAGCAGCTCCTTGGAGGTCTGAGTTTTGGGAAATTTTTCCAGTCTTTTTTTTAGTTTCCTCCTCATTACTAGTTTTTCATGTTCAGGGTAAAACCTGAGAGCCATGTCATGTCCTTCATCATTACTGCTAATAGTTTTTGACAAGAAACAGAAGAATACTTTTTTCTGTGGAAGTTTTTTTTTGCAAAAGAATTGTGAGGTCCTATTCCCCTTACTAGGGTTGTCCATCTTTTCAAACAAGCCTAGTAAATAGTGATAGAAAACACAGGGGTTGGGGGAGCAACATCAGAAAAATAAAGACAAGTTCTGAGAGCTGGTTATGTTCTATGCCCTCTTCTTTCAACCCTGATTTTCAGGGTCAACCAACATCCAACTAGGGGAAAAAAATATATAATTTTAGCATAGGTTCCTCAGAAGAGGTCTGGCAAACTTGAATAAATTGGCTTTCACTTTTTAAAATTCGTTTAAAGAAGTGTTTACCATGTTGCTACTGAAAGCTTTGGGGAAAAAAAGAATGCTTTCAACTGAAAGAAAAAAATCTTTTCCAATGGAAACACATTTAGGTACACATTATTGTTACAAAGCCAACAGCAATGTGAACACTGAAGAGATCAGTATCAGTGTTACTGCTGTGTGTCTTGATAGTCCTAGCTTCAGGAAAGACCACTATTTGGACCTCAGGACCACATTATTTAGTACATTTTAAATGTAATCGTTTCAGATACAAACCTTTACATCAAATACAAATTATTCTATTTTCTCCTTCTCAGTGACACCACCAGATTTTCTTCTGTCAGACCTGCATACACCTTTTGACTATTTAAATGCAAGTCTCAAGACAGGCATCCCACCCTTGCTGTCCTCTGCAATATCACAGCTTCATTCCAGCTCACCTTCCCCTTCCCAGCTGCACCCTGCAGACCACAGGCCATTTCACTGCAGCTCATGAGGTCTCAGCTCCTGTGTGTCTCATGCTTCCCTCACCACTCAGTGATTAGAAACACCACAGGAAAGGGGACTGTCTATTTGCTTTAGATCATCATGACTTCAATTAACAACTGACTGAATATGACATTCCTTTAAGTTTTTCTATACTGCATCCTTTGCAGCATTAAGAAAATCCTACAAAACTCCTAAAGCAGCTGAGCAAGAGCCAGCACTGAATTGGGGCAATACAAAGCACTTGTGCTTTCAAGTGGTAGTTTTGAAGAAAAATATTTGCTGCTGTTACATGAGAGGGATTACGAGAAAGTGTTTACTTATGCCACAAAAATACAACTGATCCTCTCACATTGACTCAAAATATATCAGGGCATTTACAGCTGCTGCTTCCAGGTGTATTGCAGATCTTTGAAGACGACGTGCTGGCTCTTTCACTTCTAGACCAGATGTGGCAGCATCCAGCAGCAGCTTGAGTCACTCTGTGTATTGGGGCAGCAGCTGGCAGACCAGGTGATGCAGGTGACAGTATGGAGCATTTTGCAGAAACACGACACACACTATATTCTAAATGTTTAAAATAACGTGAAAATGGAAGTGATCCAATATCACTTATGATTAAAAAACACCACACAAATTTCCCATGAAAAAACACTAGGCTGTAAGTCACCACCCACAACAGACACTGGAAAGATGTGGGATCCAGCAACATTTCTATCAGCAAAAAACAAAAAAAACACCTAAAATTCATTAAAAAATACAAATCCCTTTCAAAAAACCCAGATCCTCTACAAAAGGATCTGGGGAGGCAGCAGCTTGTGGGAGAGGAATGATCCAGAGGCATAATCCCACACACAAACCAACAAAGGATCTCAACACATGTTGCCCTTACTGGAAAAGGACACAGAAGCGTAGATCTGGCTCTGGCACCTGGAAGCTTTGCAGCTGAGTCAGGCAACTGCTCTTTCCTCTGTGCTTTCCACAGATGGCCTGCAGTGACAGTGCCATCCTATGCCTCTGCCAAGCCAAGTGTTTACCTCAAAACCACCCAACAACCCTCTGACACACGCCTCACTCATGTGTGCTCAAATCTTCCACCAGTATCCACCACATATAACACAGTATTTTATGGAATACGTGCAATTCTCCAAAAATGTGATACATGATGCTATTTACTATAAGAAGAAAGTCTGAATATTTTTTTACACTGATTCTTCCAGATAATTCACTCTAAACTAACCTGTGAGCACAGCTAGAAGAAACTGAAGTAATGTCATCCCCCCTGTGCTACAGTAAAAGAATTCAGATTTTAAACATGTGACCTTCGTCAGTGAAGGACAGCAACTCAATTCTGTGATTGAAAGAGCAGTATTTCACTTCACCATTCATGTCTGATAGATGGTGTTGCAATGACATTGATTTAAAATGGGAGGCTTTTCTATTCTCAGTGGACAATCATCACAAATGTCACCTACGTGACAAGCTTCTTCCCAGGCCTCAGGTAGACAGAAGCTCTCAAAAGCAGCTGATGTGACATAACAATAGCAAAGACATATAATTGTGTCTAGAAAAGAGACATCAAGACTTGAGTAACCACTGCAGACTGCCACTGTGCCCTTGCATTTGTACAAGTGGGCACTGAGCCATCCTGACTCTTCAGCCAAGGAAGCTCTCCTAACACATACTGCTGTAGGAGAACAATCCCAACTCGGCATTTGTTACCCAATTTCAACATGTAAATCAGGTCTCTTAACACCCTTCCCAACACTACACTCTACTTATACTAAGCTCTTCCAAAAATCCAGGTATTTGCTTTATAATCTCTAAGTTCATCAATGACACCAACTCCCTGTGACACAAACCTACAAAAACCAACTGCAAAGATTGTATAGATTACAAATTTTCTACAAATGCACTGTACAACTTCAAACAAGAAAAGTCTCTACACTAAAAACAAAATAACTTATTACAGTTTCAAGCACTGTGATACAGTTAACATTTTCATCTCCAACATCTTCCCTTATTTTACAAGGGCAGAAAGAAATATTTAAGAAGATAATAAACACATTTATCTGTCACTGAAACAGTGAATTTTGACTGTTCACATTTGGTATATGCTGGAAGGACATGCAGATACTAAAGAGCTGAAAACCAAAACAAATTACATCATGATAATAACTTTTCAGTTAATAGGAGGAGCACAAATGTTGGGGTTCTTTTACCTGATCTTGCTTTCTC
Source organism: Certhia americana (assembly GCA_018697195.1). Lineage (NCBI taxonomy): Eukaryota > Metazoa > Chordata > Aves > Passeriformes > Certhiidae > Certhia > Certhia americana. The sequence goes on along the minus strand of CM031879.1, from coordinate 12,893,840 downwards.
AAAGAGCACCACTGTGATATCAGTGGTTTAGCATCAAAGAAAAAAGTAAACTGAATAAATGCAAGACTTTTCAGAATGAACTACACAAAAATTCTTCAAGTGCACTTTATATTTTATATATAAAAAAAGAAAAAAATCCATATACTGCATTTTAAAAGCATTTTCCTTGCATTCAGTGCACATATTAAATTTCAAGAATTAAAGAAAAGTAAATTTTACCTTTAAATGCATGCAAATATGTACTCAGAATGAACATTTCAGCCATTCCTCCTAGGTATACCAAAAAAGAGCATCTGATGGTCTTGCTTGCCCCAGAAGTAATATATCTTTCTAGATATGGATAGCCCAAAAAAGGTTTGAACAGAAAGATTCATTAAACAACTTAACCTTGTGACAGGAAAAGAAGCAAAGTACCATTAAAACTACCCTTTTCACATGTGAGAAAGCACTTCCCTTCTCCCTGCTCTTTTTCATTGTCTAGTTGTTTGTACTGAGTGCTTACTGAGACTCTCCGAATTTTGGGGAAACTTCAGCTGTGACTTCTACAAGCCCAAGTTTTTTCTTCCATTATGGCAACACTGTCATAGCATGTGCAATGTGCCCAGACTGATCCTTTGGGAAGTACATTAATTCAGGGTAGGATATTGTTGAGTTGCACCAGCACATCGCTCATGCACAAATGGTGCACTCCACTAAATGGAAACTGTTTCACCAAAAACCTTACCTGATGGCACACTATCACAGAAAGCATCAAACAACCAGCCTAAACACAAAGGAGATCACTACCTCCTGCTAACATGGGGGCGAAGTTTAGGACATTGATCTCAATGACTAATGCACAAGACTCTGTACCCTCCTGGATTTGACATCTCTCGTAAACAAGCTAAAAAAGAAAAGAAAATTCAATTAAGATAAGCTAACATGACAGATACAGACCAAAAGTGTGGGCAAAATTTGGAGTTCTTATTTCCCTAAGGTACAGCCAAACTTGCAAACCAGCAATTGAGATTAGCAAGTCTCAGTTCAATTTCTCCTAATCATGCCTTGCAGATACCCATTCATTAGTCATTGTTACTGAAGTAGAAGAAGAAATAAGCAATACCTATCCTGACAAAGTATCACAAGAATTAAAGAAATCAAAAGCCACTGGCAAATCCGAAGAAGTAATAAAATCAAGTTAAAGAAATGAAGAAAATATAAACTAACTAAAAGTGACAGGGCAACAAGCATTCCCTAGAGCTCATCATTCGGGAGGTCTGTACTTCAAACACACATCAGGGATTAATTTGACTCCTGTTTTGCCTAGAAAGCCTTTCATACAAATTATATTTCACCTCGGAACCAGTCAAGATGTAATGCAAGTGATTGTCTGCATCTGTCTTTGGGGATGCATTGCCCTAGTTAGCTATCTAATGCAATTTTTGGCAATTGCTTCTTAAGTTTTTTTTCCTTTATGTTTTTTAGTATTAATTTTTAAAGAGACTGTAAGAGTGCTACTGAGTCTTTGTATGGCAGCTCAGCTGACACACAAAGAGTACAGGAACAAGCTCCACTGATGCTGATGGGTTTCTCAAACACTTGTGAACAGCATTACAGCCCCCTAAGCTTGCGAAAGAACACACATCAAAGCACCAGCTTCAAATGTAATGGTAAAGCCAGCTGAGGCAGATGTCTGAGACAGCCCCTGTCCCATACCATCTGGTTGTTTCAGACTTGTGTGAGACCTACAGACCACACAGAAATCCCCCCCACAGCATCTAGGATCTGACCTCAACACAAAGACAATTTGTCGTAGCTTCACAACTTCACAAAATGCGAGAGATTATGCACAGAGATTACTCAAACTAGCTTCCAAACAAGGCTGTACAAGAGAATGTCACCCTGCATGAAGTGGGACTCTATTCATAAAGAACCTCGGAATAACAGCCTGAACACTGCTTGGTTTAGCAGCACCCACTTGGGTACATTTGACAGAAGTGTTGGTATGAAGCCAGCTTTGCCAATAACCATGCCTGGAGCTTCTGAAGAACTTCCACCCACAGCTGGCACATACCCACTGCCCTCCCCCCAAAGTGCACACAGCATGCTCAGGGTACTTCAGCTTCAAAGTTTGAGGATGGTCTAGTTGTGGGAATCCCATCACAAGCTTCAGGCAGCCCTTAGAACCTTCTTTTGGTGCCAGGACCTGGCCTGTTCATTCTCTGTAAAGTGGGATTAGTAGAACTTCACTGCATGAAGGATTTTTTTGAAAATACAGTCATTCAGAAATCTCTTGATGCATAATTTTTATAGAGAGGGATTTCCTAATCATATTGCAAAATAACAAATGCTTTTTCTGAAACAGACTGAAGAACTTCGTTAACAGGAGACAAATCCTCTGAAAAAATCTGTTCAAGAAACCCCAAATTAGTTGTTGTGAACTTTTGGAAAACTTGGTTATTACCCCAAAAAACCCCAACCAGACTAAATGCATAAGAACACCTGAAAAGATGAAAAAACACCAGATTTTAAAAAAATATTTAAATATTAAATTTAATTTAATTAATTATTAAATATTTTTTAAAAATTAAACATGTTCCATACTGGAGTTAATCTACAGCTAGCATTTAAATACAAGTGACGTACTAAAAGCTTACAAGTGACCAGAGAGTTTCATGGATAATAAATCCAAAATCACCAGAAACTAGGAGAGATATATATGTGATATTTACTTAGATAAAATACCATACAAGCTCAAGTTCTACTGTTTCCTAGACACTTGCTGTTGACTGCTGCTGAATCGAGACACAGCTAATGGGACAACAGAAGCAAACACAAGAGCAGAATTACAGACAATTTAATGCTTTCACTTCCACAAGAATGTGAACACTTCACTTCTGCATGTCCTTCTAACATTACTGCTGAATGCTCATTTAATGCTACCAACACATGCATTTTGTTAATTTAAAAAATCCCAAATGTGCAACTATCTGCCTGCAGTCACGTGTGTCCCTTCATCATCTGTAGTAAATGAGACAAGAACAGTCATCTAGCAGCACATTTATTGCCATTAGAAGATGCCACATAACAGTAATAGTAAACGTGTAGGCACATTTAATAGGTGACACCTACAGGATGTGAACTACATTGTGTCTCAGAAATGTGCTTAAGTTAGAGGACTTGATACCGCAGGTCAATTCTCAATTCTACAGAAATTAAATCACACTGCCTCAACTATTTGTCCTGTAAAAAAGCAAGCTGATCTTGATCTCTCATGAATGAAGCTAAGAACCACTACCTATAGGCTATCCAGTATCCAGAGGAAGAGTTATAAGAGGAACTGAGGCCTTTATTTCCAGCCCATCTTAATATACCCCCTGTCTAAACACTCCAAATGGAAGAAAATAGGAGCAAGTGGTTTGCCTCAGATACTAAGGAGTTTGATTCCATGCTGTGCTTCCCAATACATCACAGTGCATTTTTTAGAGTTCAACAAGAGATGCTTCGTTTAAGAAGAGAAGAAAGGGCAAAATCTTGTTTTAAGGCTCACCAGTAGTAGCTCACAATTACAGGCTACTTTACCAAACACAAAAGCTTTGCTGATGTATTATCACAGTAGTGGTGCAGTTACTGTAGTAATAGATGTTCTTACACATTGTTACTAAGAAATGTAACATAGGAAAACATACAGAGGCCTTACAAGCCACACCAAACATTCTCTGCTCTCACTACACGGAAAAATGAATCACTGAAAAAAAACCACACACAGACACTCCCTAAAGAAAAACAAGCGTCTGCACTTCATGTAATTAAATCCTTTAAGTAAGACACCAGCAATTTTTTTTCTCCCAGTTGAACAAATACATTTAAAACCTTCCTGAATGAATTTAAATGTCAAATTCAAGTTTATTCTACAGGTAAAGTTTACTTATAATGCATTAGCACAATTCAGGCCCTAAAGGCACCTTCTATTGTAGAAGGAATTGTGTCATTCAAGGCTTAAATTCTCAATGGAACTCAAGTTGCAGATAACACCCTTCCCTTTTCAGCTACTTCGACTATTATAAGCTGCTAGAAAAAAACCCGTGGAAAAACTACTGTGCTTATCACCAAGGCTACAAAATATTATACTTCTTCATATCACATCACAGGATTTACTCAAAATTGATGAGTAGTTATCTACTGCTATGTCTCACAATTAGAACTTACAAATGTAAGACAAATATCTCAACATCATTGCAAAATATAAGCAAAAATTAGCTTTAAGACTGATTTCAGCATAAAACGATATTCAAATTTTCAAAAACATTTAAAAGTTAGAGGGAAAGTTTTATCACCAAATAATATTAATACATTTAGGAAGAACCAGAGGAGGAAAAGTAGATTTCAAAATTATCCAAGTCATGATAAAAGAAATCTGCTTTGAAACTGTTGAGCTAAAACTGAACACTTCAGGTTCATTAGGTTTCAAAATACATGTAGGGAAAAGGTATATACTGGATTTGCAGGTTAATTTTTCTGCACTGAAGTTAGGGAAGGAAAGAACTAAGTTTATCACCAGGGCAGAAGAGTGCATTTAAAAAAAAATAAAATCCACTCAGTTGAATTTGAAAACCAGTTTCATCTGATAAGAAAAAAAAAAATAAAATCAAAGCATATTAGAAGACCTTATTTTAAATTATTTTTGTGACTCCACGTCTCTTAACACATCCATTATAAATTGCAGTCTAGTAAAATGCATCTACATCCATGAAAGACCCATGAACATTTTTCAGAATTCATGTTTTTAATGTATCTGCCTGCATCTGAACTGAGAATATCTTGGCCTCCATCAGTCACATTTGGGAGGAGTTGTCAAAGACGAAGCTATACAAACCAGATGATATTTTGTGTTTTGAGCCAGGCTCTGACAGCACAACAGATCTGGCTGCAGACAGTAGGGAATGTTTCCTGGATCAGAACAGAACACTAAACTGCGCGATAACATCTCAAATTTGTAAAATACAAACAATTTGCCTTAAAATAATTAAATAACAAAAAAATAAATTCTATTTCCTCTGCAATTCTGCTGGGTTATACTACAGTTGCATTCAAATACAGAATAAGTGAAGCTACATTTAAAAATGTGCCTTTCTATTTATTTCCAGGATTTACATCTAATACTGCATGTCAACATATTGTCATGATGCAGCCTTGGAGGGCATACATTATTTCTAGGCTTACAAATTCATTCATCAACCATAATTTTATGCATTTATTCACGGATTTATATAACATAAAACTGGTTGTTTCCAAGATAAAGCATTCAACACCAACAGCTTCTTTGGCTCAGATAGACAAAGTCTTTTCCTTAGGTCTTGATTGTTCCTGCTGGATAGGAACTGGAGCACAAATCCATCCCAGAACCACAGGCAATAATCAGGTGGCACAAGCCCTATGTCTTTTCAAGATATTTCATCTCTTGTGTCTGAGTAGTTAACACCAATTATTTGAATAATCAAGGAGAGCCATGTGACCACCCACTGTGATGAGGGAAACCAGTGTGTACCTCAAGGATACTAGAATCTCTGCAAATTTAGGTTGATATTTCAACACAAAATATTTTCAGGCTAGAACTTTAAGATAATCTTGACTGCTGTTACAAAAGAAGATTTTATAAAATCTGACATTATATCAACTGAATGATGCAGTTACAACCTTGGACTAGTACCACATGTTCCCATCCTGCTAAATGAATTTGAGTTCCTGTAAAGTTCTGTCAGGGCATGGCACAAAAAATCAAAATGTATGAGCAACCAAAAAGATACCACTTGTTTTTTAAGTATGCACACAATGCTTTAATAACAAGAAATTTTGGCTGCAAAATATAATCTTTAATATATGAATTAGGCTGCCCATACTCCCTTCTGAAAATGACAAAATTCCACAGATACTGAATCTTGAGTTCCATGTAGTCTAGCCTATGGATTTGGAGAAGATTTGGAGCACAAAAAAGCAAACAGCTTGAATTATATACATATGACAGATATGGCAGAATGATTAATTTGAGGGGACTCACTCATGAATAGGTGGTATTTGGGTATTCTATAATGGATTGTTCTAATAATGTGCTTCAATGGATGTGAAGCTCTGAACAATCTAATCTATAATAAAATGGTGTCTCTATTGTTATCCTGAACTTTAATTAGAGTAGGATAAACACTTCTCATAATGTTCTACTCTATTTATTTGCAACCTGCTATCCCCTACCCACCCCACAAATCTCGTGTTCTTTGGTAAATACTGCTTTAATTTATTTTTTTGATAAAAGACTCTCATGCCTCTTGTCTCTAGAGTACTACTAAAAATAATCATTATTTCACAAGCATTAAAAATTTAAAGTCTTGACAAACTATGAAAGATGCAAAGGCAATAACTATCACTATTTAAATCTACTTGATAGAAGATTTGCATACATGCAGATTTTATATATGTCGTTGCTATACACAGTGGAAAAAACGAAAGATTAAAGGAGGGAAAATATATGTATATCAGAAAGACCTTACAATTCAAAAATCTTAAAAAATCAAGTATAGGGCAATATAGATGTATTTTTCTTTAATAAAAATTTTGGATTTTTTTGAATATGAAATGTACTATTCTGCAACTGCCACCTTTATTTTAGACCAACAACAGTCAGAACCACCTACATTTTAAATTTGCTTTTATTGCCATAGAAACGTATATTTGCTTTAACTAAAAAGGAAGTCGTCTGGTTCAATCATCTTTCTGTGTCATACACTACAGAAGACAATTTATGCATTTACACATCCATACTTGCATACTTTTAACATAAGCTGCATCCACCTCAGTTACTATGAAAAATCATGTCGTTTGTGTTAGATAAGATAGTTATAGAACATCTACATTAAAATTATTTACTTCAATCTACTCTATAGAAACTCAAAAGGACAGAATTACTTTTAAATAATTTATGTTCTTAAATCAATCCAATTTGAAGTATGCTTTTGCTGACTTCAATAATAATACAATGTTCAGAGCAATCATGCACCGTTTTATTAAATAATTGTAATTAAACCTTTTCGTGTTCAATAACAGATAGGAAACAGGTCAAAACACATAGAAGAAAATGGTATTTTTGTATTCTTTAAAACCACTGATAACAAAGAAAATGCACATCAAAAAATTAAAGACATTCAGTGCTAATAAAGCCCCAAATATATTCATGCAGTTTTAGTACCAAAAGTAAGATCTAAACAGTTTCTGTAAAGTACTAAAGTGCTGTTCTGCAAGGCAAAGAAGTTCCTGAGGCCCTCACAGCCCCAGCTCACATGAATTTGGGCACAGACACCCCATGATCAGCACTGCCAACAGCCAACCTCTGCACAGCCACCAACAGAGCAAGGCTAATGTGTGTTACAGCACAGATGCTTGTTTTGCAAGTCACTTGAATGAAATGGGAAATGGGAAAACCAGTCATTTTGCCAGGAAAGGCAGAGTAAACATGCAGCATGTTCAACTGAACATATTTAAGCTGTTGCATGCAATACAGCAACTTCAATTAGCAATTCTTAGCAATTCTACAATCTCTTTGCAACAAAAGTGGGGAAAAGTGACAGCATGTAAGGTTTACCAATGCTAAATATTGGCCTGAAGTCCACTCTCTAAGGGAGGAACTGAATACTCACTAGGTGTGGCTGGGAAAAGGAAAAAAATATTTAAGTTCCTCCAACGTTAAGTTACACAACAATTCTAAATATAATTCACAATACTGGAGGGAAAAAAAATCATTCATAAATCACCATGGCTGTACTGCAGGATAACTTACTTTGATTAGATAACAACATTTTCCATATGACTTTTGGTAAATATCTGAATATCTACAGATATTAAATTATACTGGCTTAGAAAACATTATTTCTTCTGCAACAGAAATACTCAACAAAAAAAATGTTCAAAATCACCATTTATCCATAAATGCAATATTTACCTCTGACTATTCCAACTATTCAAAGGGAAAAAACCACACACAAACCACTACAGGAACAGTGGAGTGATCCTCATAGGAAAAAGACATTTAACTGAAAAGTGGTTTCCTGAGCAGGGAAAAAAAAAGTGGTTTAAAAAACAACCAGTGGTTTTTGGTAAAGGAATTGGTGGTGGTAGGGGTGGGATTTTTATTGTGGAGAAGTTGGTTTGGGTTTTTTCAGGAAAAGGAAAACCTGGAAACAGGGGTGGAGAGAGACCAGTCATACTGATTCTTTTTCAATTTTCTGTAATTGTTTTCTCAATTATTAACTGAGCTAATCAGAGTTTTGTTTGGGCAGGTATTTCTGGAACACGATTGAAATACTGTTAAATATTTGTGAAAGCCACGATTTCCAAAGAATTTATAGTAAAAATATCAAGAAGAAAGTCTAAATTAATAAGAAAAATTATTCATTGTGAATTATTCATACAGCATTAGTTATCTTGTGCATGCACACACATGCTTCAGCCATATAAACCCTCAAATCCAGATGGATATTTTCCAGGAGATTTGTAGTATTTCAGAATAGAAAATAGTGTAAAAAATTCCTAGAAAATACTTTGCTTACAAAAACACCCAAAAAAAAGAGTAAGCCCCCAGACACATTCATTCAGGTGATAAAAGGAAGAGGTTGTGTTCACCCTCCCTGTTCTGGGGTGAAATAACACAAAGTGAAAGCTCTTTCCTAGGAATTTGGCCTAGGAAACAGCAAGGCTAGGATACTACAGTTGTTGAGCATCACAATGGCTTAGGGGATACTACTAAAAAACCCCAAACAAACAACACACAGCCAAAAAGGAAAGCAGAATTCTTACTTTTTCTTGTCCAAAAAATGCGAATTAAACACACTTCTGAGCCAGTTCACCATTTGTAAAAACTACAGTCAAACAGGATTAATTTAAAGAAAGAACCTGTTTCTTATCTCTTAAACGAAAGCACTATGCCTAAATACATATTCTAGTCAAACAGTCAACATGGAAGTACAATACAATTTTTTTATTTTTTTCCAAAGGATGACTCCCATCAACTTGCTTTCCTAACACAGGGAAAGCTCAAAAATATTTGTATAAGGGAGCACAGGTAGTTTGGAAATCACAGCAGCAACATACACAGCAACAAACAACATTAAAGCTTTTGTTCGTTTTTTTTTCCAAATCTGTTTTCAGTCAAACAAAACACAATCCACATATGGCAGCATGCCAATTATGGTAGATGCCATATTGGTTGAAAATCTACCAAAATGTTCAGTGCATGAATACCTTAGATTAACTATCAGGCAGTGTGCAAGGACAGCTGTTTATTCTGAACCAAACTCTTCAGGCTCACTTGAAGAACAAAGTGTCTGGAAAGCAGGAGAAAGGAAAAAAACCACACAATGCAGTTATTTTAAAAGAAAAGGGAAAAGATGAGGATGGACAAAAACCAGGCAGACAATACCTTGGTGAAGGTCTCCCAAAAGATCAAAGCTTTATTATATTGGAGGAGCAGAACAGAAGTAAGTGCAAACACTCTTTATAACCCTTTTTCCTAAGGGTTTCTTCCTATTAACAAAATACTTCAATTTAAACAGGCTGCATAAACACTGTGTTCACCTGACTACTGAATCAAAGGAAAACAACTGCTGTTGCAGAATCATTAACAACTGCTGGGTGGACCAAGCCCTGTCCTTGTGCAAAGCCTGTCACATAAAAGGCTGAAAAGGAAGTCAGCCCTGCACTCACATGGGTTATACAACACTGCAAAGCGACATCGTTTTAAAAAAAAGATATTTTTAATTTTAATGATTATGCTGAAAAGGATAAAGTGGGGCCAATAGATAAAGATTGCCCAGCTACCTGTCTGCAGCACTTACATATACAATATTATAAATACTGTTATTAAAATTCTTAAATCTATTTTAGAGTTTCTTCACAAGGTCTGAGAGCAAAGAAGCAGCAAGATTATCTCCAAGTTTTGCCACACAGCGTGCCCTAAGAACTAGCTCAAAGAACCATAGTACTAAGCTTAGCAAAGTGTTAAAAATATTCCTCAGCAGTCTGTAAAAAAATTTCCTCCTATACCCATTAACATTTTCACTCAACACTGTATATTTTGTCTGAATCCCTGTTGCATGTAAACAGGAGGCTCAAGCAGGAGCATTCGACTTAGAATTGTGTATTCAGCACAGATGCTGGATTCAGCAGAGAAATTATGAAGAACCAGGCCTTTTTTTTTTTCCCTTTTCTAATTAACTGAGCTCTTGAATACCATTAGCAGCTCTAGAGGCACTGTAATTTTATTACTCCTTTAGAAAGATATACATAAATAGAAAAAGTAGATCTACAATTTCAGATGAGAAACAAGTACATCAGTGTAACCATGCCAGAAAAAAAACAAGTCCCAAAACACAAATGTACTGCGAAGGCAGTGTGCGCCCACCTCTCCCACAAGAGTACGCAGGAAACTCAAAACTGTTGTTTCCTATTTCTAATGCAACCAAGCTACCACACTGCTGGCACCCCAATTCATGTTCAAGCTGCCCTCCAGCACACTGGCAGACTCTTCTTAATTTTTTTCTGTTTCTTTTACTATTATTCACATTATACACATCCACTTTTCACTGATCAAGAATACTCCCCCCAAGCCCTTCAAGTTCAATTTTGCAGGAATCTTTTGTCCAGCTCTCCCAAAATCTCATCACACACCACACTGTTTTTGGGGTTTTCCCCCGACTGAGAAGGCACTACTGTAAATGTAACAAATGTTTAAAGTTTATGCTATTATATAGAAGACTTTTGATAACAGGCCAAGTTATACAACTAAGCACTACTTCTAGAAAATCCAAGAAACATGTCTAGCTTATCACTTTCCAGCACTGAACTGAGCTCTGAGAAGACATGGAAACTGGGGCCAGAAGCCATTAGCTTCTAGTAACTCATCTAGATCAAATCAGTTGGAATAACTTGTTTAAGTCCAAAAACAAGCAGGTTTTGTACTAAAACAAATAGATACTTTTCTCTAAATTTAAATTTCTGTAGCTACCCCTAACAGGCAATAAACACAAAACAGAGATAATTATAACACTGGAGAGCCAGCCAAAAATGACTGAATGTCTAATGGCTGCTCATATTAGGAAAGAAAAATAAACCATTCCATTTTAAATTGTCCAGGGGCAGGGGGAGAAAGCATAGGGATTTTGTTTGTTTTTGTAGCACAAGCTATAAATTCCTATTCCCTTGGACTTGACTGAAACACACTATCCTTATTCACAGTCCCTTCTTCAGACAGTTGTTGATTTAAAAGAACCAACTTCTCTGATAAAAGGATGTTAATTAGTAGTCTTATTCTTCCAACACTGTTCCACTCTGAAATCTATTTTTACACAAAACAGATACCTGTTCCTAAACGAATCATGGGGAGCAGTGAATGTTCAGTGATGCATTTCAATACTGTTTCCAGACATGCAGTCCCACAATCAAGCTTAGAAGAGCAGCAGTTCTGAACTACACAAAGAAATTCAAAATACAACTATACAAAAGCAAATTCAGGTTCAATCTCTGAATAATCTTATTGGACTTAAAGCAAATTCATTATGCTCAAATCTATTGTTGGACTGATAAGAGATAAAGTATTTTTAATTTTATTTTCCAGACTTGTAGCTTCAGTTTTCTGTAGGCTTCAGAAGCTGTGACCTAATAAAATTCTTATTAACACTGTCAATAAAAAGCTAAGTGTACTTCCAGAAATTTCATGCTGGATCTAAAGTCGAGCAAAGAAACAAAACTAAATCTGAAATGTCCTGTCTTTCCCATAGTGCTTCCCTATACCTAAAGGAAGTTTTACCAAGCTTTACTCTTCCTGCCCTTTAGGACTACCATACATGAAATCTGTCTAGAATTCAGGCAAAGCAGAGCTTGTTCCAAAACACACAACTGATCTGTGATTTTCAGACTGGCCATTTACAGATAAACGTTTTCTTTATGCCAGTACTTTAGAAACTGAGGTGAAAGATTAAGGGATTGGTTTTGGTTATAAGTCACTGAAGCAAGGCCAACTTGAAACACCCTGCCAGGGAAACACTAACAGCAGGATTCTTAAAGCACAAGCAGAGCTCTAAGATACCAGGAGCAACCTATTATTTTTAAAATATAGAAGTCACATTTTTATACAAGGCAAAGAATGTTTTTTATAAATTACATGTCTCAAAGGTTATGTTTGCAAGAAAGTCTTAAAAGACTTTAAGAATGAAAGGGAATCAAAAATCTTATCTCTATTCATTGTTTCATACAATAATTCATACTTTCAATATTCCTTGCCAAGTTGTGTAGAAGATTGGGGGGGGTTTGTTATCAGATTGTACACCAAATATAGTTAGTATGCTTTCTCAAGATCAAATGTCTCCATGTTTTATTTGCCTGTATTGTATGAATTTTAATTATTCAGAAGTGCTTTTTTTATAGGTTCAACTCCCAACATATTCTAATGGAGACATATACAGAAAGAATTATTGTTCTTAAGGGAATAAACTAATGCTTCTATATATAAAATGGTTAAAGTGTAAGAATGAAACCAAGACATTCTGTTCAGGTACCTCTTGCATCATCCAAGTGTCCCACAAAACCTAAACACACTTGGAACTGACCCTGGCATTTGGTTTGCCAGAAGCAAGAATTTCAGGCTGACATGACTACCACCCATATTGTATCTGGGGACTTCTTCAAAAAATCCTTGACCCAAATCCTTTGTTTCCTCTTGCCCCGAAGTCTTCTATCTAATTTCATGGTTACAGGTAACAAAAGCCACTGATTACCATAAAAGAAGAATTAACTTCAAATCAGGATTTTATGCCTTGAAGTGGAATTATTCAGAGATCTGCACAGTTTGACCAGAGCATTACAGTATTACCACATTTCATTAAATAAGATTCCAGCTGATGTCCAATAATAATAAGCATGACTGTCTCTTTTTGAACAAGCATGTTGGGCAATGGCCTTGGGATAAAAGGACTCCCAGAAGCAAGAGGAGAATTATGAATAAGAATGAAAACACTGCAAGTTAAGTATCTCCCTAGAAGGACGCATATCAAATGGTTCCAGCCAAAGCCACAGCCAGGAATACTAACAAGTCAAAATATTGCTAAAGAAGAAAAGATGCAAGAAATAGAAATACTGGAACCAGCAAAGACTGAGAGTCCAGATCTCCTGCCTCATAATGTCATATTTTAACTCTCAGTTAAATGGATAAAATTACAAGCTGAAACCTAACAGCAATGAGGTGGTTTTACCTTTCTGTCATAACACATTTATCTCCAACAGGGAAATACAAAACATTAAAAAGGAGACTGACTCACTGCTGAAATAGGAAATACAGCAAAAAAAGTTAACTGAGTCAAGCCTACAAGACTGAAAGAGTGGCATCTTTATTGGTGTCACAAAAAAAAGCCCAGCAATTATAAAAGTGCATTAAAATAATGAAAACATTAGAAAATGTCTAATCTAGAAGCAGTGCCCATTATGTAACATTCTGGTACAGACACAGAATGGAAGGTTAAACAATATTACATTGTAATGATCAATTTTATAAATGTCTCACTGAATTTCACAGCAGCATGGTTCCATGCACTGCTGAGCCCCAGAAGTTTTACATGGTAAAATCAGTAAGCGTAAAAGAAGACATCTTCATGATCAGAAGCTGACACACATACATGGATAACAACTGATAACAAAAGGCAAAGGTCCATATGCAGAGCAGGTAAGGTCAAGAATCCCCAAACTAATTCACAGATTACAGAAATGTGGGATAAATAAAGCTGGGTGGAGATTACACTGCTCTCCTAATTACAATTCACAGTTATACGTCCTTCACCTACACAAAAATATATGTCTAGTCTAAATGCAAATGATGTTCATTTCATCAAGATGCTAAGTTAATACCAAACACATCACTTCTGATTTTGTATGAACTACCATCCATGCATCCTGGCACATCCCAGCTGGGTACACACAGTGGGGTGAGGAAAAGCCATGCAGTTTGCCAACACTTTTCACCCAGAAAGACAGTACAAACTGATACTTTTCTCCAATTTGCATTGAGCATTGTAGTACTGTCCAGCATATGGAGAATTAACAATCCATTTTAAATGTCTCAACTGGATGCTATAATGATTTCTTTCCAATCAGAAATGACTACTATACTGGCAGCCAGTAATACTTTAACAAAAGATGTGCTGACAGCTTTATTTTTATGCATAAACCACCACATTAAGTTCACTCCCAAGTGCTTGCTCTGGAACTGACATTACAAATCCCACACTTTAATTTGCTTAGAAACACAAGCTACTTCATCTATACGCACACCCTGACAAATCTGATGGCTTCTACAATGGTGTCACAGCAGTGGTAGATAAAAGAAGGGCAACAAATACCATCCACCTGGACTTGTGTAAAGCATTTGATGTTGTCCTGCATAACCACCTTTTCCAAACCTGGAGAGACGTGGATTTGATGGATGGACCACTCAGTGGAAAGAAAATTGGCTGGATGGTCTCACTCAAAGACTAGCGGTCAATAGCTCAATGTCCAAGCGGACAGAAGTGATGAGTGACAATCCTCAGGGGTCAGTATGGTGACAGTTTTGACAGTGACACAGACAGTGGGATCAAGTGCACCCTCAGCAAGTTTGCTGACAACACCAAGCTGTGTGGTGCAGTTCACACACTGGAGAATGGGGACATCATCCACAGGGAGCCTGACCGGTTTGACAGGTGGGTGTGGGAGAACCTTAGGAAGTTCAAAAAGGCCAAGTGCAAGGCGCTGCAGCACGGTCACAGCAATCTCAAGTACAAAGACAGGGTGGAAAATGGATTGAAAGCAGCCCTAGGAAGAAGGGCTTGAGAGTGCTGGTGGACAAAAAGCTGGACATGAACCAACAGTGCCAACCACAAAGCCAAACACATCTTGGTCTGCATCAAAGAGATGTGACCAACAGGTCAAGGGAGCTGATTCTTCCCCCTCTACTCTGCTCTTATGAGACACCACCTGAAGTACTGCAGCCAGCAGAAGACAGATGTGGATCTGGAATGAAACCAGAGAGTAAGCTGACCACACAGCTGGTACACCTCTCCTACAAACACAGACTGACAGAATTGGGGCTGTTCAGCCTGAAGGAGAGAAGGCTCTGGAGAGCTCTCAGAGTAGCCTTTCAGTATGTAGGGGGGGCTTAAAAGAAGGCTGAAGAGGGATTCCCCTTTTTTAAAGGGCAGAATGGGGGGAATAGCCTTAAGATCAAGGAGTATACATTTAGATTAGGTATTAAGAGGAAATTCTTTACTGTGGGGGTGTTCAGGCACTGGATCAGGCTGCCCAGAGAAGTTTTGGACTTCCCATCCCTGAAGGTGTTCAAGACCAGGCTGGATGAGGCTCCAAGTAGAAAGTTTTCTGCCCTCAGCAGGGGGATTGGAATTAGATGGTCTTTAGGGTCCTTTCCAGTCCTAACCATTCCATGATTCTTTGATTCTGCAATTAAGCCCTCTGCCAGTGGTTACCTGCATTGCTATCATTTGATTGCCTATATTTAACTAAGGTGCACCACAGAACCTCTGCCATAATTGTACTAAAAACTACGATTCAGCAGCAGTGTGAGGCAGACTTGTTTTGCTAGGAAGAGTTGTGCCAGAATGCTCTTTGATCTTTCTCTCAACTGCAAACCCCTTCTGATTATTCTCTCATTTTTCGCTCTATAATGCTTCAGAACCAAAGCCAAGCACTGGGGAATCTGTGAGATCCACAGCATATTTGAGGGGGAAGGCCACTCTGCACCTATAAACTACTCTTAGCTCAGCTCTTGGGGAGCACTCTTTTTCTAAAATCTTCCTCATTCCAGTTTTCCTATCAACAGCCGGGATTTGCACTACAGTATCTGAGAGCTGATGTTAACAGATGATGATTAGATGATGACCAAGATTTGACTTGTCTTAAAATGTTACTGCAGAATGCAATGCCCTTCCCTCCACTTCTCAAAGTGCAAAGTTACAGCATCAGAAATCACACTGCAAGTACGTATCAGAGCACGCAAAAGCAGTATCCATGACTGCCAGAAAACAAATGTCATTTGCATAACCAGTCATGAGGAAAGTATTTGTCAAAAAGATACATTATTTTCCTGATGCCAATCTCAGAACGCTAAAATATAAGCTGCTTAGCAGTATCAGCAGTGCTGATTTGATTGAATGTATTGGAAAGGATACAGAAATGTGAATCATTCACTAAACAGGTATCCCATAACTGTATAGAAGACTTCTGAAGCAGATATTTGTGGCTGAATGCATTTTTGTCATTTTGAAGACATAAGCTGCTTGATGACCATGTGAAAAATGCAATTAAGTTCTTTAGTTTTATGACACACACTTAAGCCAAACTTTAAAGTAGCTTAAACAATCAGATGAAGTTTCCCAATGATTCAGTCCTCCGAGATGAGAACACTTGATGAAACTGTTACAAAAGGCATTACAGTTCTTTAGTGTGAGACTGGAGGATGTGTTATGGCTACATTGTGTAACTCCCTTGCAGAGGAGTCAACCACCACCTTAGTTTCACTTTGAAAGCGATGCCCTATGGAACTGGTAAAGATGTTTGTGTATCAGTCAATGAAAAAGAACATCTGTCCATTTTCAAGAAAGAAGAAGACAGGAAAGAAAAAGGTACTTTTACCTAAAAGTAAGCCAGATGTTTCTCCATCTGCAAAGTCATCTTTCCTTGAATGTCATGCACACATACTGTCAGTTAGTTGAGGTTTATTAAAGTTTTTTGTGAAACTTGATGTGAAACTTGAATGAGATTCAAAAGGTCTGATAGGAATTACAGTCATCTGTCACTGCTATTAACCAGCAGTTTAAAACACTGTCTGCCACAAATAGGAAAAATTAATTAAAAAAATTTATACATTAATATAGATTAAAAACCCCAAACAAAAACAAAACCCACAACTATATACCCATAGCAAAATAAAACACCAAGTCTTTGCAGATGCACACATTTAAGTTGACAATATCTGAAAACCTGCCAATGAAATCATGAACAGAAAGTTCACTACAAAAGCAAAATTCAATCCCAGGGATCCAGACAACTCCTCAAGAAATGAAAGCACTTACAATTTAACACCACCTGTAAATACCACGTGTAAGTCACAGAAAGGTAACAAAAGCAATCTATGACTTGATGCTGACATACAACCTACCTCTTTATAACAATGAGGATCTTGAGTTAAATGAGATGAAGTACAATAATAACAAAATCAAGTGACCACATCTGTCCAATGCCTGTCTGCTAAGCATTTATAATGGGACAGCATATACTTGTAACTACCCTCCTTTTTATAATGCCCTTGGGTAACAACTCTGAATCTGCAGATTACCTGAGAGCAAAATACTGATTGTTTGTAACCAAGCTTTCTCCTACAAATGTGATTGATTTAACTGAAGTGCAGAAACACATTAAGTTTTTGGGGAAGTGTGTAGGGGAAACCAAGAGACCTGCATATCCCTGTCAACAATCTCATCGACTGGCAACACAATCAGTGTCCCTGTCCAAGTCACAAATATATAAAGCACTGATTAAACAATGGAGTCAGTCCTACTGCACCTACAACACCACACTTGATTCACAGTTGTCTAAAAGCATCATGACAAAAGACTTAAGAGTGACAAGCAAGGTAATACCCCATAGCCCAGTGATGGAAAACAAGGGACTGAGTAGATCAAATATCTATTCCTTTCCTTTCTACAAAGTGTTAAACTTTAGTCCTAGACATTAAGTGGTTTTCCACAGAAGTGAATAGCCCAATCCCTAATTAGAATGAAGAATCTAAGCACAGGACTCTTAAGCCCAAGCTGTCCTATGTATACCCACTTCATCTTTTTAACAAATTAGCTGTAATGAACTTCATTTCCCAACCCCAAAGAACTGGGAAAAAAAGGATTCAAAACCTCAAAAACATAATGTGAGAAGAAACTGCTTCACACTAGTGATGAATATTTTGAAAATCCTTCAACTATATGTAAAATAACTTTTTCCAGACACTATTATTTATTGTAAGGTTCAAAGAAAAATTCAATAAGGCAGTGAGAATAGGTATTACCAGATGTTGAATATCTCAATCTACACAGATGTAAAGTAACATCCGTTTTTCTTTCCATCAGCTCTGAAATATTACAGTATTTTCCTATCAAGGACAACTCTTACTTAAGAGCCTTACTTGACATTCCCAGGCCAACACTTCCAGCAGAAAGCAAAGAAAAAATATGCAGAATACAGAAAGTCAATCAAATGGTAATCTTGTTTTATAAGTACACACATGAACACAAAGTTTTGAGCAAATATGACAAAGATTCAAAAGAGTGAAAAAAGGATTTGATTTAGGTGCCTTTTTCTCTTGAGGACAGATCAAAAAGACATTCAGAAGTTGTTTTTACAGAAAAAGAATCTCTGTATTACAGGCCTCATTTTGTACATCCTTCCAAAGGCTTCTTGTCTAGAACACAGTTTGCTGGGAAGGGGCCTCCGGATAATTGAGGCCTGTACAATGCCTTCTGACCTCTCCCATGTCTGTTTGGCCTTTTCCACTGACAAAAGAAACCAAACTTTATTTTATTTATTTCCGCTCTTGGAGATGTGCATTCTTGAACTGACCAATTTTCTAAAATCAATTCTCACATAAGTTTAGATGGTATAAATTTAGAATCCTACACAACTTTACTCCTCCCTCATTTAAGAAATCAGAACCTAATTTGAAAGTACAGGATCATAGAGAAATCCTTTTAAGAGCAAAACAGACAAGATAAAGCAAAGCATCAAGTGCCCACAGGCTACAACCTGTAGCCTTATCATTTTTATCTCCTCACTGATAGACAGAGTGGCCAACAAGTATTCAGCATACCTGCTCCGACTTCTTTTTCTTCTTCTTCAATGTTGTTTTTGATACTGTCGTACTCCTCATCAATTGCCTGGTTGCCACGCATTTGAGACAGAATTCTCCGTGCTCTCTGAGTCTGGCCTTTCTGAATGAGCCAGCGGGGACTTTCAGGAAGAAACAGGAATCCAAGAAACTGTATAACTGCTGGTACAGCCGACAGGCCCAGCATGTACCTGGAAAAAAATAAGAAAAGAGATGAGTATCTACTATTTGCTTAGAAAAACACGCTGTGAGAAGATTCAGTTACAGCTACTCAAAATGCATTTACAGATGAAATCTCCCACTCCTTGTATTCTTTCTCTCTGTAAGTTAAGGGGGCAAGAATCATACTCTGCAGGTATTTTAGAAAACATGATCTTTCCTTCATTTTCAGGAATTCTCAGGGACATGTTGACTATTCTACCACCACTGACTCTAGTGTCATGGGTCCTGAGGAAACTAAGTTAGACTAAATAAAAAACCTGAAATATTTCACTAGTTTGGAAACTGATAAATCCTTCAGTGACAATAATCAACAGAAAGAGAAAGCAAAAGCATGGAGAAAACCAGGTACTGCTGATGACAAAAATGAGATTGAAATACTGATAACTGTTTCACTGGTATATTAAAAACAAACAAACAAACAAAAACCTGGAGAAAAATGTATAATTTGGTCAGTAGTACATACACACAGATATATTTGCCAGTTTTAATTTTGAAAATTTCTGACTATAAGCAGACTATAAACACTGAAATAAGTTCATTTCACCAGCATAGCAATTTACACCAGATCTTTCAGAGAGGCTGCTTTTAAATCTTCATTCAGATGCAGTGCTAAATTTCAAATCAAGACTGCATTTTAGATGCCCAAGGGTTACCGTTTAGAGCAATAATGCTAGTTCTCTACTCAGCAGAGAATTTCCACTGGCAAAAGCACAGTTAAGCTTCCAAGGATCAGCACTGACACCTGTGGCAACACCAAGGCAGGGTTATTTACTCCATCCAAGTGGGGGAAAAGGCTGTGGGAGACAAGAACACCACCATTTTTTATGAGTGGCTCTGGTCTATACACACCACATTTTTATATTTCTTCATTAAACAATAAAAGGATAAAAAGAACTTTAAATCTGGCCTTTTCCCATTTACGCTTCACCCAGATTCTTTTCACTTTCATGAAAGACTTTAAACAATGCTGCTGCCACCTGTACATTATTGCAGTCATCACGGGTTTCACATCAGTGGACATAATCATTAAAACACCTCCAGAAACCAGTACCTCTGAATATTGAGGTAGTCTGCTCTCATAAACAAATCTGCACCTTGACCTCAATGAGGAGATTAAGGAGATTTGCTAATCTCTCCTCTAGCTGCTCTTTCCATACCCCAGGATGCATTCTTTCACAGGTGATTCTGCAGCCTCTCACCTGGATCTGTTTATAAAGCATGCATGACATTGCTAATTGAGTAGGAAGGCGAGAATAATCATTATTGAAAACCTTATGTTAGGGCAATGAACCAATTGTACTTGTCAAGTCCAAATGCATTTTGAGTAAAAATGGAAAAATACTTTCTTAGAGACATTTGTGGATTTCTTTTGTGGAACAAAGAAAAGTATGGGCAGTATATACAACAGGCAGAAAACTGGAGAACAGTAAAAAGAATACCCAAAAGGCAATACAAAGAGGATGGCTATAGCCACCCCAGGACAATGTGTATGCAGACCAGTCTTCCTACCCCCAGCTTGAGCTCTTCTTAAAATCAGCCAAAATTTCCAAAGGTCATACAAGCAAAACTTGCTCTAGAAAGAGCTCAGAGAGCAGCTCTCTTTTCTTTGGTAGCACTTTAAAAATTATATAGCTCACCATTAGCTAAAAAAGAAAAGCGTAAGAAAGAAAAATTCAAACCACAAAGTCTGTGGAAGGCTTATTAGCTGAGTAGTCTTCAGTCAATGCATCTGACAGTGTCACTAATTCACTAATGCTCTCATTCCTCATTCACTAATGCTCTCATTCATTAAATGGCCTCATTTATACCTACATTAGTCCCACAAACTTTGGTAGCTGTATACAAAATACAGAGACCATTGAAGCTCACCAAACTGTAGATTCGACGTCTTTACTGGAGTGATACTTAGAAAGCCTTTTCTATTTTAAATGAAGAGTAAAACAAACTCAGAGATTAAAAACAACTGCTGCATCCTGTCAAAGTGCATGCAAAAGTACGTTTTAAAGCAGCTAAGTACACAGATTTAGTCCTTCAGACCACTATTACTTAAACGTCTGCTCCTCCAATGCCCCTCAGTCACTTAAATGCAGCAGAACCTCCAGAACTAAGCAGCTGGGTGACTGCAATCATCTTAGGAGGCAAAATCAATCAAGGCTCCTGAAAGCTTGATTCATACTAGTTGGACTCTATTGGATTGTTTATCGCAAGCAAGACAAGAAAGAAATGTACAGACAATGCTCTCTCACTAAAGTTAGTTTCCAATCTGCAAAGTTCTGGCCTAAGTTGAGTAAAAGAAGCAGGCCAGAAAGAAAATGTTTAGTTGAGAGAGAACATCTATGGCAAGTTCTAGAGTTGGTGTAATTTTCAGAGCAAGCCATTTTGATATAATCTATTTAGAGAAAAAGCAGGCAATTTTAGACATTTCATGCCATGAGCCAGCTTTCAGAAATCTAATATAGTTCTTTCCTATACAGATTACAAGACTTTGCATTTGAAGCCAGATGTCTAGCAGACCTGAAAAAATCCAGCATGAAATTTAATAAGTCTGCTGTAACATTTCTCCTTCTCTGACATACTGCTGCAATACTATTAAGATGGCATTAGCAGGGTTTATAAAGCTAACCTGACATAAGGGTCACGTTAAATATTTGTTTTCTTTGGGTTTTTTTAATTTAATATCCAGAATTTCCAAGAACAAGCAGAGCCAAGAAAAATTAAAGTTCCTTATTGTTTGTTGCAGCACTCCAGTGCTTAGCCATTCATTCAAGTAAGGGATACAATAACTGCTGTAATGTTCTTTCTCATATGTAACAACTCAAGAGTAAACATTTGTGATTTCACTTCATTTGTTTGCTGGCCACTCCTTTCAGGTGACAGACCATCTATATTCTTCCCTGCTCAGCCTTACGTTGCAAGAAACTAGCTGAGGACAGTATACCATCCTCAGTTAACTGCTCCAGTATTGGAGCTGAAATACTTGGATACCTCATCACTGCAGTGGTAGTCTGTTTCTTCATGGAAAATTTGACTTCACTCATTCCGGCAGAGCAGTACTTGGCACATACATAAAACACAGCATCACTGCAAAAGTCACACAGCACGTGCCAGCAGGCTGCAGAAATAACTGCTCTTCACTACTGTGAACACACAACACACCAACACACCATGCTGCACTTGGAAGGCTATGCAAATATAAGAGAAAGCTGCAAACCAGGAATAACAATGGATCACTAAGACAGGACATACAACTGGAGCATGTGATATAGAAGAGGCTGAGAGAACTGGGTTTGTATTGCCCAGAAAATAAATTTTTATTATTTTATAAGATAAGCTTTTAACTATAAATTTATGCTACAATATCCTTCAATTCTGATAGATTACCACTGCTCAGATTAAGAATATTCAAACTTCACCTCTACCTTTCACACAGCATATTACTTACTGGAAATTTGCCTTTTGAAAAATCAGCATGTAATTATTCTAAATGCAAAAGGCAAGCTACCTTCATAAACATCATGACTATCATTCACGCTTGTGATGCATATTTATTACTATCCCACTTTAAAGTTTAGCAAAGTCAAAAAACCTGCACATACTGTGAAAGCAGTATGGATCTCTTTCAGTAAGATTTAATTATTGAAGTTTTCTACGTATATTCTGTTTTACCAAAAAGAATTATAATAGCTATCAACCAAATCACCACTCCGGCAGCTTGCTTTTAGCAAGGCAGGCTCACAAACCTCCATCCATCCTTTGCAAGGTAGCTGAAGATTCCATCGACAACGCTTGCGAAGAACTGCCCTCCAGTGATGAAGAGAGTGTTAATGGTGACCAATCTGCCTCGTAAGTGTGGTGGAGCCACTTCTGCAATGTACACTGGCACAGTCATAGATGCTACACCTACAAGAATAAATTCAGTTACAGTTATAAAATCGAAAAAGATACCACATCGCTTTTTCATCATAAAACACTATTTTGGGTTTGGCTAAGACAGAGCTCATTTTCTTCATAGTAGTGAGTATAGGGCTATGTTTTATATTTGTACTGGAAACAGTGTTAACTATTCAGGGATGTTTTTACTCCTTACACAGAGTCAAGGCCTGTCCTGCCTCTCACCTCACCCCACCCCACCCACGAGGCTAGGGGCACACAAGTAGTTGTGAGGGGACACAGTCAGGACAACTGATCCCAACCAATCCAAGGGATATTCCAGACTACATGGCACTGTGCTCAGCTTATAGAGCTGGGGGAAAAGGAGGAAAGGGGGGGATATTCAGAGTTGTGGAGTGTGTCTTCCCCACCAGCTGTAACACATGATGGAGATCTGCTCTCCTGCAAATGGCTCAACACATGCTTGCCCGTGGGAAATGGTGAATGAATTCCTTGTTTTGCCTTACTCATGTGCAAGGCTTTTGCTATAACTACTAAACTGTCTTTATTCCAACCCACGAGTTTTCTCACTTTTATTCTTCCAGTTCTCTCCCTCATCCCACCAGCAGGGAGTGAACATGCACCTATACAGGGCTGAGTTGCTGACCAAGGCTGGGTATGACAAGTGGTGACCTAAACTGAGCTGGCTTTGGTGCAGCCACCCAAAAACATACTTTGACTGAGGTCACCTGAGATACAACTTGAGCACAGTGAGCACAGCCAAGGACCATCAGACACAACACATCCTCCAGCCTAGGGCAGCTCCACACAGACAGCTCCACACCAGCATGGGCCAGTGCCACAGCCCCAGCAAGAAACGGGATCACCTAAAAGCACACACATGGTTCCTGAAGCACAGCTATGGCTCCTGGCTTGTGTCACAGTAGAAGGGCTTCATCATGGGATGGCAGAGGCTTCAGCCAGTGCCACACTGCCTGGCTGACTCACCAAACTAAGAGCACAAAATCACCTTTAGCAACAAGGTTAGCCTGAAGGCCTGCTGTGAGCCTCCAAAAGCTCGAGTGAGGAATACAGATCATCTAATAATAAAATGGCATGAGAAGATGCTTTGTTGCCATAGGTAAACACTCACAGCAGCCTCTCAGCATGATAACCCAGTCCCCAGGACATGTCAATGCCTCCTTCTCCTATCAACTGAACAACTGGCACAGAATAAAAAACCCAGATAAAAATGTCAGGGGGAAAAAAAGAAAGCATTAAAAATTTATTCAACCAATTTTCAAAGCCAACCGGAATGCACCATGGAAAGAAGCATTCAAATAGTCCTTTGTGTATTTGACAGAGAACTGAATTTTCAAACCCTACCATTCAGGGTGTTTCTCTCCCATATTTCATGTCATTATTTGAAATAATGATGATTCAAGTGATGGAGACTGCACACATATAACAAAAAATCCTTCTTGGGAAAGCACAGGAGTGTGTCCACTTGCTGCAAACAAAAGCTACCAAGGACCCACACAAGGCAGCAGCTGCCACTGGAGCAGACAGGCAGGACCCTACAGCTGTGGCAGCTGGCCTAATGAGGCTGGACCTTCCTGCTACTCTATCCACCCCTCTGCCTTGGGCATGTCACTTCCAATGTCCCTGCTTGTTCCCACACTTTGGTGTGGCCATCTTCCCATAGGCTCCTAGAGACTATATGTTAAGATGCAACTTTGACAAACATAGTCATGTAGTAAAGCTAATTTGAGAAGTAAAGATGGCAACATCTCTATGTGGCTTTTACTAGAAAGCAGTTAGAAAGATGTGCACAACCAAAACCAACACATACTTTGTAAAAAAGCTATCCCCTTTTACCTCCTTTCAACTCTTAATGAAGACTGATTCTCCGTAGGACCTGCAGAGGAATCTTGTTCAAAGCATGCCAGCATGCTTCTTAGGTGTCCAAAAAACAGAGCCACACCATTGTCCAGAGCAACAGCTCTCACTGGTATTCAGAGCACACCATCAGCCCTGAGACACTGCAAGAACCACTGGTAGCCACAGCTACAACACTTGGATCTTACAGGTGAAACTAAAACCTGCTGCATAACATAGAGGTGGTATGAAAGTTAACATGTGTTTTTAAAAAGTCTTGAACAAGAGGCGTTATCACAACAGATTTACTGTTTCTGCTGCATTCTTCTCACAAGTTGATGACACTACAGGAATAAACAGAGAAAAGGAAGCTTGCATACCCCAACAGTCCTGCCACAAGCTAACCAGTGATACCAGCTATTCAGATGGCATTAATACAATAGTTGAAATTATTTATTATCAAACCTGAAACACATAGCACAAGACTTCTCAGGGAAACCTAAGGATTTAGCGATTCTCTGTTACTTTGAGCTAATACTCTTAGGTTGCCAGAAACATTAGAAGATGATCTAGTCTAACCGCTGGTCAAGCAGTGGCAGCTAGAGCAGGCTGCCTAGAACCAAGCTCCGTTAGGCCTTGACCATCTCAACATGTGGATCTCCAACCAAAATGACTGTAATTCTGCAACTTCCATGCAAGCTTTTTTACCTTGAGAAATGTGTTCACAATGTTGTTATCTAAAACAGCCTTTCTGGATTTCTGTTCAGACCTTACTTCCTCTGCCACGCGTCCCAAAACCTACTGGTTCAAAATATTCAAGCAAAAATCTCAATTCAGAAGACATATTTGTTACATATTTTCAATTATTATTTCAATATCAAAACATATGTTTTGCTACTCTGAGTCTAAAAGAGTGCAGCAGGAGGTTTTGGGGAACAGGAGGAGGCAATTAAGAAAGCCTTCCCAGTTTATCTGACTGTCATGCAGCAAGCATTAATACACAAAAGCAAAGTTCTTCTTGAAAAAAACACCAGAGTGAAAAAATGGTTATTCTGAAACTGATCAAAATAAGAGGAAAAAAATCATACAACTTTGAAGAAATAATGGTGTGGATTCTCAAGTGTTATTTACATTACTCATTTGCTTTTAGTTGCCTAAGAATGCATCTACCTTCCTCCTCTAATTTCCATCTGAGACACACTAGAACACAGGAGAGTAAGTCCTTCTGAAAAGGCATAGTCAGAAGCAATGCATTAAGTATCAGTCAAGTATAAAAATCTCTAAAATACATAACCAGTATTTGTTATGTAATTTTTAAATAGTCAGATATTAAAGAAATTTGAAAACAAAGAACAGCTTTCCTAGCAAAACAAATATAGGTGCAATGGAATCTTTGCTTAATCCTTCATATGAGAATGCTTTCATTTACACTTGGATGACATTTTCTAATATGCTCTCACTGTTAAACTGTTCACACCAAATAAAAGATTCTTGCTGCAGGCAAGTATATTACTACCTAACTAGTAGAGCTGATAAGTGACAAGACATGAGAAAAAGAAAATGAAAACAATTAACTGCAAAGCTGTCAGAGAAGGCTGAAGCTCTACATTGTGCACCACAGCTATGAAATATGGAAAAAAGAAGAGCAGGGAAGTCGAGTCTTTATCCATTTGAGTAACCAAGGCATGAACTTTCTGTCCTCATTAAAGGACAAAGCTTAGAAAAAACATAATAGAAGGTGCCTTAAATTTCAACCAGAAGATGCATCTAATTATTATACAGAAAGCATCAGATGACACAAAGGGCTGAAATCATCATATTGAATCTTTTTTCACTCCTAAAATCACTTAGGAGACTAATTACTAGGGCTTCTACTATAATCTACAGGCTTACCAGTAGAAAGCAGAGACAAGTCTGTACACAGCTCAATTTTAAGACAATCAATAGACCAGAGGTATGAAAAGACATCTCAGAATCACTTTATCATGCAGAAATGTATTTCCAGCATGAACATGAAAGCATCATAAAGAATTCATAAAAAAATTCAGAAATTAAGTCAACAAACCTACTGACAATAGAAATACAAAGATCAGTGAAGGAGAGATCCTATGATAACTAGAATTACATTTTAAGAAATGAAATTATGGTAGAAAACACAAGGACTAAAAAAGAAATCCAAGTTACTCTTTCTAAAATGCATATGAGCATTAATGCTAAGGAGATGGAATTGTTTTAAAGACTTCTTTTTGCAAGATCAGACAGATATAAATGTACCCTGTCCAGATCAGGGCTTCCAGCACAGCTCCTGTCATGTCTCCTGCCAGTAGGAGGGAAGGTACATCATAAAAAACAACAGATAGGCAACAAAGGCTGGAGACAGAATGTTGAATGAGATGCATTTTTACTCCTAGCACAGTAAAAGAACTCTAAGGTAGTAGGAATCTAAGTGTCAGTCATTTCACTGGCATCAGCAAATAACCAGTGTCAGAAGCAGCAAAAACACAGGGAAGGGTACCTGACAAACTTTTGTTGTTACTGGAACTAAATTAGTCTTTGATGCTTAGTAATAAAGAGGACTGAAGGTTAACTAGAAGTTAAAGAGGCACATGCAGGAACTGATGTCTCTTTGCATCATGGTTCTGACTCTACTGTCCAGCTTGTGCTGACCCTCTGCATGAAAGCCAAAGAAATCAGGGAATACAACCAGCTAGAAGGATATCTACCTGCCTCTTACAGGAGCTGTACCAATTATCTCCTTTAAACAGTTCACCATGACATCCGAGAACTGCTCCCAGGCAGGACTAGTTATGACAACCACCTGATAACCAAAAATACCATGGGACTCCAGACAGTCCAGGTGGAAACTAAAATTAAAATGTGAAATAGTCATAAAAAAGCACAAAGAAATCCCTGATACTATTTCAGAATACAGCAACTTAGCAATTGATCTCTATTAATGACAAAGAACATGCAAAAAAATTTGTGTTGTTAGGTGCTCCAAATGAACAGGCAGAAACTAAAGTTTCCTTTCAGAATATCCTTCACTAATATATAAAGCTGCACTGAGGTACTTAGCCAAGGTAAAATATTTCACATATCTTGCCAGAGAAAATTTTCATTAAAATGTTAAACTTTGATGCTGCCAACTCTAAAATTCACCTAATTAAAAGCATCCCATAATAGTTTGTGCTAATGGTGAGGATTCCAAGCAGCAAGTGATTCCACAGATAGAGGCAACCTGATGAAAAATCAAGTTTATGGCAAAGAGAGTAAGGAATTAAATATTAGCAGAGGTTGCTATGCTACAAGAAAAATTGAATACAAAGTCAAGGTGAGCTTTTTGTGGGATGCAAGGGGAGTATAAGTAAACAGCAAATTCCTAAGGTAACAAAGGGAAACCTGCCAACCTACAGCTGAGTTAATATTTTCTCACAGCAACTTTGCAGGAAACCACTGAAGTTAAGAAGTAAGTTTCTACATCTTGGATACTGGACATGCAATCTAAATTTAGTGCCTTGGAAATAGGATTGACCCCAGAAGTATGTCACATTATATAGACAAAGAGACTTTCATCAAGTATTTTCTTTCAGTTGTGTTCCCACAAAACTATACTTTGATGTTTTTGCTTTACTCTGACAAAACCAGCTTTTTTGCCAGCTGATAATTTTAGAACATTGCTCACATCTGAGTAGCAAAACTCAGGAGGACAGGGGCAACATGCTGGCTAACTTCCTGAAAGAACTGAAAAGTTCTACAATAACTGTATAATCCTTACCATCAGAGAAGAATCGATTTAAATAGTTTGTGGAGGAAAAAAATCCATCACCGATAAAATAGATACATTTTAATTGCAAAGGATACTTATTTTAAAAGACCATTAGCTTTCACAAACAGACATACAGGAACTGTCAACAATCAGCTGCCTCCTATTCTACAGACAGCTCCATAACGTATTACAATTACATTGCTCAACCTAATCAGAAATGAAACCTTTTTATAGTCTCATAGAGTCCTTTTATGCTGCTACAGTTAACACTTCAGCTTTCAGTAATGACAGTCAACCTAAGGGGATAAAAGTGTCTTATTAAACATGCTAATAGGAAATACTTGAGAAAGCAGTGCATTTGAATGCTGTTCTAGTACACTAACCATTTCCCTAGCAGATAAAGCTAAAATATTCATTGCACAGCTTGTATTTGAGTATATCGGTGAAAGCCCACTGTACGTATACTACCCACTACGTATTCCTACCCACTGTACATATCTAGCAAAGGCATTATCAGCAGTTTATAACTCGTTACTGGAAGTTATTTCAAGGATGATTGGCAGCACACTTCCCCATTTAGTATCTCCCCTACATCAGATTAGTAGAAGACAATTTCTTTGCTGTCGTACAACTGTACTCAGCTACAGGAGAGCACTGAAATGCAAAAGGCAGTGGGAAAACGAGCAGCATTAAAACGACATGAGAACATAGATCACAGTAATGGACAGACTTAGGTGTATCTCCTCTAGAATGGGGTTCCAACATCAGCTACCTTCAGTGAAGTCTGGCATTTTAACACTAGTTTACTGAATTGTAGCGAGCTGGTTCATCATAACTAAAGAACCTGTACTGTTGAACATCTAATAGACTAAGTAATTCCAGACCTTTACATCCCTAACTAGCCACCAGCACAAATCCATGTGACCAACATGTAATTATAACCAAAATCCAATGTTACGATGCGGCATCCAAATGTGAAGGAGTCAAGGACCAGAGCAATCTGAAGAAATGCAAATGAAGCTCCTCACTAGCTGGTATTGCCTCAGACTTATAGAACAATCATATCTCAATAAGCCTGAATAAATAATTCTTTCTGATGACCACAAGAAGACTTTTTCACTGTTGTGTGTTATCAGCATGGATCAAAACCACAAAATCCTTCTTCACTTAAGAAAACCTCAAATTGCATCTAGTAGAAACAGCCACCACTTCCCTATAGCCCCAAGAAGATAGCATTAGGCTTCCACGAGAGCAATTCCAAGTTTCAAGCTCTCCCTTGTTCAAAAGACACAGAAGTAAATCCACCTTGTAACAGAATTAACATGCCAACATAGAACACAATTCCTCTACAATTAAAATGTTAAGGCCGTTCTCTGGCATCTCCAGGACGGTAGCTAAGAACAGCCTAGGGTAATCACATATAGTAAAGAGATATGAATATTCAACAAAGCATAATGACAATTTATCACAGTGCTGGTTTTCCTACATTGAAATCCTTAAAGTCAAGGAATATTTTAAATCTGTAAAATGGAGGGTATGAAATGGAAAAAAGTGCGCCAGGACACTGGAGGGAAGACAGACAAGAACCACCTATAGGTTACAGTGTGAAAGTTCATTAAAATAAAGCTTAGTTTATTGAGTTTATTAAAAGAAAACAGTTCAGGAGTTACAAAAAGAATGTAGTAATCTTTAATAAAAAGCAGGCAGTAATTTAAAAAATAGTGAGGATATTCTATGCTTCTAAGTGTTAGAACCACTTCATCTGTGGGGTCCTTTTCAACTCAACATTAGCACCATCTGTGGAACAGCTCATTTTGAGAAGAAACTATTCTTAAACAAATAACTTTTTCTATTCAAAATTATTTTGAGATTATTCAAGGTTAGAATAATCAAAACAACCCAAACATGTTCAGAGGAA
The DNA here is from genome assembly GCA_018697195.1 of Certhia americana. Taxonomy (NCBI): domain Eukaryota; kingdom Metazoa; phylum Chordata; class Aves; order Passeriformes; family Certhiidae; genus Certhia; species Certhia americana. Next base: position 12,863,249 of record CM031879.1, on the reverse strand, counting down.
ATTTATCTTGAGTGACAAAATCAGAGAGTGGGATTTAATTAACCACAGGCAAAATAATCAAGATAATTATCCAGAAAATGATAAGCAAAGTTCTTTGCAACTGTCCAAGCCTATGACCACACCTAGCATTACAGATGTCAGTTTACACTTCCCAGCAACCCAGAGTTACCTGTGTTCAGTCATTCTTCATGGCTACCATCTGCTCCTATTAATCAAGACTGAGAAACTTCCAGCCAGACCCCACCCAACTGCCTGAGTTCATGAGTATTCCATTGAGAATGCCATAGTAGGAATTTGTGCCTATAGCTCACATCTGTAAGATCTCATTTCAGAAAGATACAAGCAATCATGAAGAAATGCATTTTTGAATTCATTACAGCAATACTAGAACAACAATCAACCCTAGAAGTGAGTAAAAACTACCAAAAACAACTAGAAAAAAGTTGTAATATGTTTTTGATCAAGAACTACTTGCAAAAATCTGTAACTGCATTATAAGATGCAGACATTTCATTGGGAAAGAATAAAGCAGCCTAGATGTTTATACCACTCAACACTTTTATTTTTACCGGATTGCAAAAACTTCTCACTTCAGAAAATAAGAGTATTTTTTTATTTTCACTTGAAAATTATGAATACAGCATAGTAGTTTTCTTCATGACAGCTTGTATAAACACCTAAGTCAAGCACTACTTGATCTACCGCAAGAGTGGTTTCAGTTTAAATAAATACTAATTGATATAAGCAGTGCTTTTCTGTAGACATTCTTTAGCACTAGCAGACTGTACTGTATGTGCTGCCCACACCTAGGAAGAACTGGCAGTTGAAGGTGATCAGACCCTGAGGCAGCCCCAGCCACAGATAAGGTGTTGCTTCCCCTTCCAGTGGCTATTTCCCATCCAGCAAGGTCGGGGATCTGGATGAGTATCCACATCTCAGCTACCCCACTGGCCATTTGAGGCTTTTGATCTGGTGGCTGGCATGGAATTGTGCTGAGGCACAGATCACCACAAGTATTAACTGAGAGGCTGGGGGTGCCAATCTGGCTGTTTCTGCTGACTTAGCCACACAAACTACAATTTCAGCAGGGAAGTATGGTTATATAATGACCCCGAAAGACTCCTGAGGGCCCATCTGCACAGCCATTCATATATGCCAGAAAGTCAGCATTATAAACACAATCTTTACATGGTTGAAAAAAAACTAGTCCCACATCAAAACCCCCAGAACAATGGTTGAATGCTTCAAGGATTAGCACATATTTTCTGTGCAGAGAAATTTTATTTTCAGAGGACAAGGGTAACAGTTTGAAAGCTATGAAGAAAATGAATGTTCCTTTCTAGCCTTACACTTTTACTTATATATAATATTTTCCGTAATTCTACTACAGTAATGCTTTACCCAACTTACAAGAATTCTAAGGGAAGTGATAGCTATACAAACATGAACAAGCTTTAAAAGCTGAACCACAACTCAGCCAAAAGCATGCCTTCAGGTTATACCTGAAAGCTATAGTTATACTCCTCAACTCCAACTAAAGTGTTTTTAACAGTGCCTCTTTCTACAAGTATAGCTATCAAAAGAGTGAAACTGGTTAACTTCTCTGTAAACTGCTTTAGTTTCACTGGGTTAAAAGTCTACCAACTGTCCCCAAACATGAAGCTTCAGATGAAGATTGGCCAAGAATACATTTTCTTACTTACCTCTTGCAATTAAAGAAAAATTAAAAAATAGAAAAACTAATCTCATTAAAAACTTAGTGTTTCAGAGAAAAAGCTAACATTTTAGAGAAAAATTAACATTGAATGATTTCATTCTCCATGAAGGAAAGCCATTCAAAAAATACTGTCTGTCTAATGGATATTCCCAGTAATTTTCTACTTGCCACAGGAAAATACATTGCAAACATCGACACACAGACCTATATTTTTATAGGAATTGCTACATTTATTCACTTGTGCAGAAAACAGCATAACTGTTAAGCAGACAGGTACCAGTTATATGGTTTTAGAACTATTACTCTAAAAAATAAACAAAAGCCTTGTAAGCCTTTTACAGCCTAAGGCTTGATTTTAAAAGCTAAGTTTCAATTATGTCTTTATAGCACAAGTTGCACTCATGACAGTAATGTAAATATAACTACAGTTATAGTGAAAATACAGGAATCACAGCAATTGCTCTGTTTCTTTCTACTCTGGCAGATTCGTATACAACTAAGCTTATGTCTACAAACACAAGTGATCCATGTAGAGATAAGAAAACATCTTTGTGACCATATGGGAAAATACTTGCAGTATTGGACTCCTCATGAACAGCAGTTTACCTGCTACCAATTCAATAACAGCTGCTCAGTGAAAGTGCAATGCAACTGTAATAGAACAACATCCTATGGAGGAATCCTAAGTAAAGATCTCTCAAGGGAAGTGGGAGTCTCAGAGATGGTTTTAACTATTAGGACAAGAATCTCAAATTAGAATGCTCTTAGCAGAGGGAGAAGCCGATTTTGAATTTCTTCATGTCACACAGGTTTATACCTAGAAATGACTTATGACTGCTCTCCTAGACTACCACAACTGCAGCACTCATGGTGTAATATTCAAGCTGTCAAGGGATAGAAGGTTACTTTAAACACTTTTGGTGTGTACTTACTACCACAGTGGCTTATACTGACAAAAAAAAAGAAGCTACAAGTGAAGACTGAGGCTGCTGCATTTGAGGGGGGAAAAAAGCAAGACAGTAGTGTCAAGTGCTAAAAGGAAAAAAGGAACAGACCAACTACTCAATTACCAACATCGAATGGATGGATGCTGCAGCTGGAAAGAAATTACTGCTAAATTTTGTCAGAGAAACGGACTGCCAAAGATCTTTCTGGGAAATGTTGCCCTCATAACTTTCAATTTTTGACCACTTGCAGTTCCCTAGGTGCATTGTGATGGACAGTCATTTTCCAAACAACAGATGTAATACTGGTAACAGTTGCTTTACTTCAACATTTACTTTGCACTTTGTTAGGTCCATACTCTGAGCACTGAGCACACGTCCTGAGGTCCCCCTGCACAGCAGCTCTTTCCAGCCCTATTTTCATTCCCCAGGCACATTAGCAGGGGAGGATTCAGGCAGAACTCCAGATCAGCCTCCAGAGAAGGCTGGGCAAACACTGCACTGTTCTCAGTAAACCTCATTACATGATACAAGACTTGGATAACTCTAGATAACCTAAAGATTAGGAGGAAATAAAGATGGGTGTCTGAAGTGCCATTCTGCAACTCAGGGCACTGCACTGATTCTCCTATCTGTCAGTCTGCTGTGTTGCCCCTATACAGTGAAAGAATAGTGAAAATGAGTAATTTTAAGAAAAATTAGGAGTTGCAATTTGAAAAAGTATATCTGACAGTTCCATTCCAATTAACACACATACAGCAAGTATCTCTAAGATAAAATCTGCTTTTCCTGTGACTTGCACTACATAAGTTGCAATAAATCAGTGTAAGCTGTCAGATAACAAGCTGGGCAATGAAATACTCCACTGCTTCAGTTTGCTGTCAGCCAGCCTCTAAGTGACCCAGCTTTTTTGTACTTGATGCACAGCTAATACAGAGTAGTAAATTTTAACTCCTTCATACCTGCTCCCACTTAGAAGTGGATGCCATCCTTAAAACTGGAAAGCATAAAGATGAAGTCACATTCTCCCTCAAAGTGACAAGACATTCTCATTTAATGTTCAAGCTTTTAAGTGAAAAGATCCATGTACAAGCTACCACTGAGAAAAATACTAAATCCAGGATCTCTCTGGAAAATAAACTTTGCAAGCCCTGTGATTATAGCATTACTCCAATTTCACAGAGAAAAATTTATGAAGACATTTACACACTTGAGGATAAGTGAAAAGTCTTAGACCAGAGCAGGGAAAGATGTCTGAATCCTCACAGGACTCTTTCTTTCCAAAGAAACTCTATTAGGTAATTACTATCTCCCATCTTGATTTTCCCTATTTCACATTTCACCTGATCTTTTAATTAAGTTTTCATAAAACAAGATTTAATTGAAACATCAATTATGGTAAAACCTAGCTACATATAATTGAATTTTCACTCAAAAGTAAAAATTACTTTATTTACATTTTAAAACATTTTTAGCCTACTTTCTTATTTCCCAAAACAAAAGGTAGGGACTGCTGACAATATTGCTGGAGAGTTACATCAGAAAGCAGAATTAATTACCCACTGGGGAAGAATCATTAAATTGAGCACTAATAAAGTAACTGGGAGTAGGAATGGAACCAGTTGTCATAGCTTCTAATAAAGCACTAGGAACCTACAATGAAGCACAAAATAGCTCATAAATGACTGGATCTCTGAATTAGTCATTACCCACTCCTACCTGCCCAGTTAGTATTACTTATACTTACATACAGTAAGAAAATAATAAAACCACAGTATTTTCCCCATAAGATTTTACTATCTATTGCAAAGCACACAGGTTGAGGACAGGCTTTTGTCAATGAGGTTGGGAAGAAGACACTACTCTAGCAGAATGCTACTCTTCCTGTCACCAGGTACATCCTTAATAACAGAATACACCTCCCTAAAACTTGTAGCCTACTGCAATTATGTAACAGCTAGAAAAGCTCTTCATGGACTATACTTCCAATGCAGTGTATGCTTTCAGCATTTTAAATGTCTACTGTTTGTCATCTTGAGATCTACCTTTCAAATACTGTAAAGATCAAATTCACCTGCTCATTCTGAGTTTACACTGTTGTCCTTTCTTAGTTTAAAGTAATTTTTAATTGCTAATATGTGGAGCAGTGTTTCAATACCATATCAGAAAATTCAAGCTTAGGAGAGATTTATCAAAAGCATTTAGTGGCAGTCCTTTAATGACTCTCGTGCCATTTGTTTGGACGCACAGAATAGGCTTGTGGGAGACAGTACAGAATAAGCAGGCTCAGTGACACAGTATGTCAGAGCATTTAATTCTGAAAATTAAATCTACATTACTGTATTGAGATACATTTTAGAATGCCTTTTAGAGATGGCCTGATTTTTGGCAATCTTTTTCTTCTCAATGACAAGTATGTGCCAATTCACGAATACATGAATATTTCTACGAATGCACAATTTGCACTTCCAGTTAAGTAGAATTACCTACAGTTACAAAATCAGGTCATAATTAAATAACAAAATTTAAAATTTATTAAATAGCAATTAATTAATTTGTTACAAATAATGTATCTGCATTTCAGTAAGTCTGAATCTCCAGCTATCCTGAGACCAGACTTCTCTGAGAAGTACCACCAGCAGTACTGCCTGTCTACAGGCCAAATACACACCAAGGAGGGACAGAGAAGAGATCTGACTATAGAGGAAGTTACCTGACAAATTGAAAATTTATACTATAATGTCCATTAACAGAAATTGCAGTGTTGAACAGGTTATGACTGACACAAAAAAATATTACTGTTTGTTTTTAAATAAGTCCAAGAATACTTCTGAAAATGCAGACATCAGTTCCACCTTAGAGAAAGAAAAATGGAGGCATAAGGCACTGCAGTCACTTGATGATCCACATGCCAGAAAGTGACAAATCCAAGAATTACAGACTGGTCTTATGTTTACTCAGCAGAAGACTGCATCAGACACTTGAGGATTCATTATGCAAGTCCTGTCTTTCCACAGCACAACAGACATTTTCTTATTCATATGTTCACAGCATGGCTTGGGCTGGAAAAGACCTTAAAGACTATCTAGATCCAACTGCCCTGCCACAGGATAGGCAGAGACACCTTCCACTAGACCAAGTACTCAAAGCCCCTTCCAGGGTGCATCCAATTTCTCTGGGCAGTCTGTTCCAATGCCTCAGCACCCTCACTGCAGTATTTCAAGTGAGTAACTAGGTAAAACAACCTCATTCATGTATTTAACTTATTTTAACGTATGACTGTAATTTATCTTTGTTCATTACACAAAAGAAATCATATTACAGCAAGATAAGTTTGAGGCTTGGTGTCTGTAGCTCTTTGTATCAGCATGAATTTTTTTTTTTTTTTTTTTTTTTTTTGTTTTTTTTGCAATAGTGTTCTAGCTACAATTGCTTTTCCTGTTCACAAGCAAACAGAAAGGGCTCCAGGTTGTAGAACAGGTAACCCCATCTGTACATGCACTGGCAAAGTTTCCTGTGACTTAGAAAACAGATGGTACGGGCCCTCTAACAAGACAAATTTCCAGAGTACAGAGCACACAGAGCAAGGGTGAAAGTGAAATGCAGCAGACCAGACACTTCTTGGCATATTACTGCTTCAGGGATATATGTATTTTTTAGCTATAATGCTGACAAATAGAAATACAAACTGAAGAACACTCAGAACAACTGTGAAAAGGAGACAGAGTAAAGCAAACACTTCTCAACCTATTATTGCTTTAGGGATACACGTATTTTAGTGCTGATAATGCAGGACAAATAGAAATCCAAAGAAAGAGCCACACATTGCTTCTGGATGATTCAGCTACATTGGGAACGTATTTGTGTGAGACTGAGAAGCATGCACACAGACATTTTTATGTTTGACTACAACTAGCTGAATCATTTGCTTCAAGCAAGAAACAGAGCATTGCTGTAAGCAAAATACCATGGAAGATGAATCGCACTTATAAATAAATACTGTGTGTTATCTTCAAATATCAGTTTAAAAGTCCTACAAACTTCTCTAGAAAATCCACCTAAACCTGTACTTCCCAGTTGTAGCTCAATATGACACCCATATCTATCTTACAGACCTAATTTTATATGAACCTACAATTACCTGATGAACAGATTAGTATCTCCTGTAAAGTACTGCAATAATTTGTAGTTTACCAAGATCATGAAGTAAAGAAATCGATTTTGCTGGGAGCGTGCCAAGTCAGGCCTCTTTAAGTTCTTCCTCTTGCTCACTGCCACAGCACAAATGACAATTAGTTATCCTGTGCAGGTGTTGAAACATACAAATCAATATTATCTAAGTGAAGAAACACATCCCTATTTGATAAAAATTTAACAAAAAAAAAAAGGACTGAGACAAGAACTATATATCCACATTTGATTGAAAAAAAACTAAGCAGAAAGAATGGCCCCATACCCCAAAACTATTCTTCATCTCTTCTCCTGTCCTCCAGAGCACAGCTGCTGAATCTGTTTCAAACACACTAATCCCGAAAATCTGTACCCTTGATGTACAGTATCCTCTTGCATAACCATCTTCAATCTCCTTTTTCTCACCACAAAAATACAATAAACTCCTAATTAAAATATTCAGCAATATAATTTTATTTCATTACTCAATTCTTTCTGTGCATACACGCACATATTGAACTCTCCAGATGTCTGCATTCCTTCCTACTTCCCAACACGGCTGTCTAGAAGGCCAGGATCAGACATTGTTTCTCACCAACATGGGCCAGGAAAGACAAGTATGGCAGATGAATTACTGAGGTTCAAATAATGCTACTTTGCCACTGACACTTCCAGTTCCTCCTATGCATCAATGCAAGTACAAATGAAATTCCCTGGAGAAACTTGAGGGTAAGAAGCCATTGCAGCTAGCAAAACTGAAAAACTGATTAGTTCAACTGCATCAAAGTAGTTCATAAGAATTCTTCCCCATCACACTTAACACATAAGCACAGTTCCATTCCATGTATCCCACAAAGAGTCTTCAGGAAGAAAAGCAGAATGAATACCAGAGCTTGAGACAGCAGACTAACAGGCAGCCCAGGCTCACCCTCACCCAACCAGCATGCTGCCACAGAGACTGATGCCTCAACAAGCCATCTGAAACAGTCACACACAAATCCATACTCAGGGATCAGGTAAAAGGGAGCGCATAACCATAAGCAGAGGCTCTATTAAGTCCGCCAGAAACTTCTTAAGATTCTAGACAAGGAACACCAGAAAACATGCACACAGTCCCTTAGAAGACTCAGCACTACAGGGTGAATTACTGAGAATTAGCTTCTGAACAGATTAAACACAACTGTTCTAAACAGGTGGCTCAGATCTTACTACAGAGCCAACCCGTATTACGGAGAAGACAGGACTGGTCTTGAGCTATGAGGAGAAGCCTTCTCTTCACTCCTGCATAACAAGCTTGGAGTACTGTTCCCTCCTGTGCAAGGAAACACCCCACATCTAAGAGATAATGATTAATAGCCCAGATAGTACATGGGTGCCACCCAAAGCAATTAACTTTGAATCAGGGAGAGGCCTGCAGACTGATACAACAGACAGCTTTTGAAGCAAGGGAAGGAGTAGGTGGGGACAAAGTAGGCAGAATCAAAGCCAAAACACAAACAGTATCTCTTCTTATTCTAAAGTCACCATCAGAGACACAACAGGAGGTAAAACAACAAAGCATGACCTAAAAAATATGGCGTGAAACTCCAGATTTTTCAGAAGTACACAGGCTGTTGAACATGATAATATTTTGTGTACCCCAGCTAGAAAACCTGCAGATGGGTCAGAACCACAGTGAAGCCCTAAACCTGCAGGATGACAAAATGCACAGAGGAAATTACACAGACCACACTGGTGCAAACAAATATCGTGCCCTACACAACATTAGATTTTATGATAAATAGTATCTTCTCATCCAAATGGTCAAAGAACTTAATAAAGTACATTCCCACTAAAAGAGAAGTTAACATTATTTGTGCAATGCTCTACTCAATGTGTGCTCACGTTTCTCCTAAATGCACCAACGATTTTTCCCATGAACACATCAGTCAATCATTACAAGAGGAAGTATCCGTGCTTTATTTCTCCTCCTACCCAAGAACAACACACAGCACAAAACCAGACACACTAGTACTAGCTCAAAATATTCTCACAGTGATTTAATTTTTGGGCTAAACCATCATGAATGCCTATGTGCAACATTTAGCCTTTTCCACCTCTATTTTCAGGATCCTAAAATTGCCCAGGTGGCTTTGGATTTCATTTGTACCAAGCTGTTCCAATGTGAATTGGACTGGTGAGGTCAGCAGCACCTATGATTAATGCAGGAGCAGGGAGTCTACCAGGCAAAAGACTTAGCTGAACTCCATAGTGAATAAAACCAGACTTACCTTTCCCCCTCAGGCAGATTCCCCATTCCTGTGCTGACATAGCTACTACTGACCTCAACAGTCCAATAATCAAGGACCTGTGAACAAACAAAAAAGGTCACTTGTATGCAAACATCTGGTGAAGTGCATGCTTAAAGTACACACAGCTTTGGATTTAACCACTACTTCCTCCATGCTCAGCCTGCTCTAGTCCATCCATTACCACACTGCCTTCCTCAGAAGTTAGACTCTCCATCAGAGCTCCAACCAACAATCCTAAAAAAACTAACTAACCAAATCAGAGAGCAAGTGCTTAGTGGCGGGTCCTATGATTTTTATCTCCTTAGCCTCATAAACAAAACTTCCTAGATAGGCAGCTACAAGCAGAAAAGTAAGTTCAAAATAACGGGCAGAGTAGCTCATTATACAGCCAGGAATGGCAAATAAACCTGAACCTTAACTGACCTGAACCTTAAACATACAAAAAATGCCATAAGAATGGGTATTTCTTTCCTACTATCACCTGTTGAACAAGTGGATTCCAAAGGATTACTAACTCTGACTCAAGTCCCTGACTTTGAGATTCTGGTGTATGATCCTCCATCAGCTATATAGAAGAATTTAGGCACACAGCTCTCCCTGTTCCCACCTGCACTCCAGTTAGATGTCCAAACAGGCAGTAAAAACATTCCATCTCCAATACCTCATGTAGGCTCTGTGCTTCTGCTGTCCTTCTTAATTGCTGAAGTTGCTCCAGCCTTGTCATAGCTTTCATCATAATTTATTTAGTTGTCTACCACTTCTCCTATAAAAACCTCATAAGTACTTCATTGAGTATATTTATTAGCTTCAATAAAGAGGTTTTGCTTTTGAATTTCTTTAGGCACCTTTAAGATAGTAGCTTTTTTTTTCCCTTTCATAACTCCTGAAAATTTTTACCATTGGAATGTTGACAATTTTTACAGCTGGAATGTGAAACCTACGCTACAAAAACATGAGAAAAATTGCAACATGCTCAGAAGTCAGTTGTCTTCAGCATCAGGATCACCTAACTCTTCCTTAAAGAAATTGTTGAATTCTGACTGCCTATTCATTTCTGTGAGCTAATGATAGAGTAAATCAACAACTCTATTTTTCCCAGGTTAAGTACCGCAAGTTCCTCCAAGACTAGAGCTGAAAAATCTAATGGGTCATACTGTTAGAATTTTCATAATATTAGTTAAAAACCCCAAAGAATCACAGGTACCGAGTATTATAGTACCATTACAGGCTTTGAACAAGAATCAACGGTAATTTACGGAAGGAAATCAGAAGGATGCAAAAGGAGCTACCCATTTCCACCAGCTAGTCTGGTCTTGTTTTGGAGGCTAAACTGCACAAGGCAAGACAACAGGATGGCACCAGTGCTGCTCCTCCAAGCCTGCTCCTCTGGGCACAGAAGTTCTGCTCTGGTACTACACTAGGGAAAAGGAGTACTTCTAGATTTGCTCCTCTCTTACCCTTGGAAATGAGAGAGATGCAAAAGATCTGATGAAGTGCAAAAGACAGCTCAGAGAAGGGCATGAATCAAGGCAATTTCTATAGTTTTCAAGAACTACCAATATTTAACTTTTCTGTTAGAATAAATGCAATTGATGACTTATGAACAATGGCACTGCTCTGACAGCAAAGTATCAGTCCCAACATGAAGTTATTTAATTACACTAAGGTGATCTCCATGTTTTTACGACTCTCAGTTTGAAGGAAAGAAGACAGTGGGACAAGAACAAACAACCCAATGCAAAACTTCAACATCCACCCATTTATTAGGATGGTCAGTTCAAGACGGATTTAAAGTTCAAATTATTGGTGCCTTCAAGTAGGCCTAAGTTCAAAGTTCTTATCTGGTGAACCAAGAGCATGAAAACATACCTAGAGAATGATCCAGTGTTTCTAAGAAAGGGAGATTGGTCAAGTCTTTGTAAGGTTCCTGCACAGAACAAGCATTTAGGAGAAGGAACAGAAGAGAATTTCTCGTGAGCAAACAGAAATTAAAAAGCTTCTTCCACTGGTACATGCCAGAAATCAATTCAGTAGGTTTTTCTCAGAGCAGAACTGAGCAGAACAAATTCCTTATTTACAAGGCCATACACTCCACAGCACGGGCAATACAACCTGTGTAACCCCAGGCAGGTTCTTCTGCTCTTTCCAACTTAGAACTCGGTATTTCCAGAGGAAGGCAGCAAAGTAGAAGAGCTGTGGCTAAACACAAACACATACCTATTACTTCCAGTTGCTTTTTCCAAAGGGATTATATGCATAGACCCATTAAATTCACAATTACTGGTTTTGCTTCCCTTGCAAGGGAAGCAACAGTGGAGAAAACCACATACATGAGGCTCCTAAACAAATGAAAAGGGAAACAAGAGGCCTGTTACGTATTGTTTCTGCCAGTTAGCCTGGAGAAACTCCCACTTCTGGGAAAAGGCTTGAAAACTCTTGCTACAGGGCTCCCACTTATGGCACGAGTTTCTAGAATTATTTAATTTTGTCTGGACTGTGAAAATATGGGTGATGACAAGGTAACTCTAATTTTAGGCATACATTTTTGTTTACATAGCAGGTTCTCCCCAAGTCTCCTGGTTTTGTGTCTATCATCTGGAAATTGACAACCACTTCACTCCTGCCTCAGAGACAAATGAGCATGCAACTGTATGTGCTGGTATTGGATTAGAGAGCTCCTCAAAGCTACCATTTCAAACAAGACTTGCGGAACTCAGACCTTCCCAAATACACAGTGTTGAAAAGAGGCCAGAAAGTTCTAGAATTGAGGCCTGAAGCAATTGCCTCAGGCCTTCAGGGAAAAGAAAGGGAATCCTTAGTTCTCCCTGAAGACTGTTCAGCCCTGCAGTGTCTGACAGCCCATGTGCTAAAAGCTTCAGATACTACTGGGGTTCTCCACACTGCCTGGAAAATATTTTTGCCTGGAAGTTGTCTTGTCACTCAGAAGTAGAAGCTTACTGCTGCAGAACACTCACAAAGGATGAGCCCCAAGGTCAGTACCAGGCAGTCCTAGAAAACATCAGTTCTAGTGAGAACCAAGAAGCCTTTCAGATTAGCCAGAGGACAAACCTCCTCCAGAGAGCTGCTCCCTTTTTGAAAAAAATCAAGGAGGGGGGTGAAAGAAAAGTTCAGGCAGAGAAGCTGGGTAAACAACTTCTGAATACACACAGCAAAAAGCCCAATCTCCAGAGGAGGGGAAAAAAACCCTGAGTGACAACTAAAGGATAAGCCCAAGGTAAAGGCAAAAAGTTGTATTTATCAATAAACATACATCTCTTTTTGTTTGTTTTTTTTTTTAATTTACACAACTGCTTCAGTGTCTGAGCTCACTAGCATACAGCCACGTGAAATGACGGCAGAACTCCAAAGGAAGTCAACCCAGGTGTAATCCCTAGAGCACACATGGGGACTTCAAACAAGAATCTGCAGTTTGAAAGGGAGGAACACAAAAGAAGTCTGTCCCCAAACTGCAGAAGAGGCAGACACCCTTACTGTTCAGCTGAATAAGAGACCAAACCTAGGGGTAGTGAGAACACATTGGCCAACCCCATGACTGAAAGTGTGTTGTGGCACATCCACAGCCAACTAGATGGGTGGGGGCTCTGGGATCACAGTGTGGCATTTCATCCATTCCAGCAGCATGTCTAGAAAGGACTTGTGAAGGAAGGAGGGATAGACTGTCTGAGCTCAGAAACCCAAGTTCAATGACTGGGTATATAAACAACCAAAATAAGAAATGACCTATGAAAACACCCCCTTTAGAACATGCATCTGCTTTGAATAAATCCTTTACAAAGCCAGTCTAAACCTGACAACAAATAAGAGGAAGACCAGAAATGGAAACAGGACTGCATGCTTTTAAATCTTCATTTCTACAACTATCATGTGGAAAATATATTTTAGAAGAGTTTGCACCCAAGTTGCATCAAAAGACTTACAGAGAGTTTAGCTAAAGTAATCAGATGGCTCCAGGCTCATTCAGAGCCATGTTACACAAGATTTCTACAACAGAATTAGCAACTGCTTCTCTTGATACTTGTTCACAGGCATGATCATTGCAAAGAAAAGCCCAAAGGTGCAACTCTGATCTCCTGATTTTCACCAGTCACTAGTTTCAGGCTTCCAGCACCTCAGTGTAGACCCAGGCTCTTCACTAGCTTCACACCAGAAATACTGATTGTACAGGTCAGATGTGAAAGCCCACCAATGAAGACCCATAAAACAATTTTGCAAACAAAGCTATCCATCAGGCCCATTATACCTCTGTGGTGCCAGCATGCCGCAGAGCCAAGGTTGCTCACTTTGAGCCAATCACCTTAAGTAGAAATCACCACTTTTTAGGACTTCCATAGGATTTGCAGCCCAAAAGCTTACCATATTTGAATGTAATAATCCCTAAGATTCCCAAAACAGTACTTTTAAAAGAAATTAATGTATTTTAAAATAGGATATATTCTATAAAACCCCACTTAAGAGCATACATCTGCTATAATTAATATTGAAGTCTACTCACAATGACATAAGGAAAAATATAATTTAAAAGACCTCTTCTTTTCAGCACCTCCTTTCAGTGATTCACTTTTTTCATTGCTTCTCAGCATACAACTGGCAAAGTACAGACTAGTATGCTCAGAACAAAAATTAAGTCCAAGTTCTGACAGTGCACAGCACGAGACAGCAGCCAGCACCTTGAATCTGCTGCTTGGACTGTCCTCAGATATCCTGCCTTGTGCCTCTGCTGACAGGACTGGTACAAACTTCAGCCAAACAAGTCACTCAGACCCAAGAGTTCCAAGCTGAATGATTTGCTGTCTCTAACATCACAGCAAGTGGATGCCACTGGTCTCCTGTTCCTATAGCAAACAAAGCATTTTGAAAATAAGCCCACCTACAGTGCCCACATGAATATTTCAAGGTAAGGAAACACTTGTGTTTAACACTGCAAGCTTCCTTCAAGTTGCCTTTTTATCAGGAGTAAGATCATCATTTCAATTTTATGTCACCTATGAAATGGATGCTTTCTATTTTTTTCCAAAATAAACAAAGGTACTTATAATCCAATAGGGATTATGTTTTAATAGAACAGTTTGACCAAACACAGAGAAACCTATTTTAGAAAAATTCCCATCTTTTAAAGACAGAAAACAAATTTCATGTTTTATGAACTATGGGAATTAATTTTTTTCTTAAGTCAAATAAGCTGATTTTTCTATTATAATATCAGACAACAATAAAGGAGTCAGTGCTTGTTGATGTGACAATGAACTGAACGTAGCACTGTGTAGCCTGTCCAAGGCACACAAAATTAGAGGACTTCCAAAGATACAGTTTTTCATCTTAAATTAATCCTGGTACCCTGAAAGATTTCAGTTCCAGTCAGAAGCTAATGTATCCTTCCAGATGCTTTTGCACAAGAATAGATTAAGCTCTTAAAATACAGAGATTCAGTCCTGAGCACACACAGTCATGTCAGTAGCTTTAGATCCTGGAATCCTGGGTGACCATCTGTGGGCAGTGACAGCACACAAGTCAATTGCAACACCCCAGAAATTTGTCTCTCCAACCCCCTCCATCCCTACTGCCAGCTTATACTAAAAAACCACTGCCTCCAGAGGTAAAAATAGCAAATGAACCTCTGGACTGAAAATTACAAGGATCTGTCAGAAGCAGCACAGCATATTTGGGGGTTGAGGGTGACTCCAAAATGTACCAAGTACATCTCTTTTTAAAAAAGCTTTCTTAAAAAAAACTCTTTTAAAAAAAGATGGTAAACAGTTATAAAAACAGACTGAAGCTTCAGTCTGTTTTCCCATATCAGGTTGCTGAGGGAGGATGAGAAGATTAATCTGGTTTTCCAAGATAAAAATACACTGAAAAATACCTGAAAAAGCTCAGTTGTATTCAAAAAGAAAAAAAAATTAAAAGTAATTATAAAACCCAGCACACATATCCTCATCTTTCACAGTAATACCAGTTATTTTCTAGTATTTCCACAGCATATCTAGTAGTCCAGATTATATGGCAGACATATATTTAACCACTTCAAATATCACACAGAGTTTGTACTACATTATACAAGTCCTTTGGATAAATTTGGTTATTTTTGTCATTTGGTACTGAATCTTACTGTCAATAGAAGCCAACCCCACCAGGGGAGCCACAACCATATGCCAGAGCTTTTCATTCCTGCCTAATTCTGTGTACAATCTTGTTTCCTCTGCTCAGAAAATGACCTACATATGTAGTCAAAAGATGCTACCAGGAGCACTACATATGTCAGATTCAAATATAGCCTTAAAAAAAAATACTACAGACATTTTGAGTACAAAGCAAGCACTGAGCAGTAGGCTTACATTGCGAAGACACCTCATATACAAAAGACAGGAGTCAAGGAGAAGATAAGACACCTTACCAGGCAGGTCCCCATTGCACTGCAGACTCAGTAACATGAATACACTGTAACCCTAAGTAACTCTGCTTTCATGAGAGCTTGGGTAATGTGTACATTAAGTAATGCCTAAGCCACACACTTAGCAAGAAAACAAAACCCTGAAGAGCTGATCATTAATTGAACACCATTTATTCTGCATGCCAAACAAGACAGGAGTGTCTAATTATCCAGCTAATGATTGTACATCAAGACTGAGATCAGTCTTGGAGGACCAAGCTTAATGCTGTCACTTCCTGAATTCTGCTCCAACTGCTTTCCTTCCACAGGTAGTATGTAAGTGTTCTTGAGAAAGTAACCTGAACAGCTCACTACCTGAAGCCTCATGCCAAACCCAATCTATACCAGCTGTAAGCTTAAAAACCTTCACCATCCCCTGATGACAGAAGGATAAACCACTCCCACTGCAGACAAGTGAGCTGTTGGCAAACCATGGCCAATGGGTTCAAGCAAATTAGGACATTGAACTGGCTACATCCTAAGAAAGAAGTGAATTTGCAAACATGGCTGTTTATTATCCTTTCTAGTCTCTGCTGTGTTTATAACTGTCATCTCTAGTCATGCCTGGTTCTTGCTTTTAGTATTTCAGTTCTGGCCTGAACCCAGGCTTTGGGACAAACCAAACATCAGCCAAGTTAAGGACCCAGCTTTCCTGTCAAGCACATAAACTACAGTAGCCAACACAGGACAACAGGAGGAGGCCTCCACCATTATCAGATGCCAAAGGTCCAAACATGCTTTGTACCAATGACTTCTTTACCTAGCTAAGCTAATACTAAGTTACCAAGCACATGCAACCCAATTTCCTAAATATTTGGATTTTGCCCACATTTGCTCTAATGAATACCTGTCCAGGTGTTGCATTCCTGACATCTGGCTCAGACAAATTCCTAGAGTCCAGGACACCAGAACTGCTTGGAAATGGGCAGGTGGGAGGGAATAATGGCCATAACCTTGTTCTTAAGCCATTTAGCCTAGAACTGTCATTTATTTAGAAATTCAGATCTCGAAAGATCTAAGGATATTTAAGTTCATGTTTTCCCTTTTTTATGCATTCTGTATATTTCATATTAATACTGAGGGGAAGAGGGACAGAAAGGGAACATAACTGTTTCCACCAAAAGAATCTATTCAACATTTACAATAAAAGAGGATTTATCCTTGAGAGAAAGTCTTTATTTCCAGAAACATCTCATTCTACAATGGCTGTAGAAAACAGGAGAGTTTTTCCATTTCAAAACATCTCTAAGGAAAATGGTAAAAAATGGACAAGACAGACAAATGAGAGATGTTCCTCATTTCAGCATATATCCTGTGGTTTTCATCCTTGAAAGTTTAACTGTATTCTTTTATAAATCACAGTCACAAGAAAAATAGCCATTTTCTCACACAGACAAAATTAACACTGATCCACCCTGCACCAGCAAGGGCAGAAGGATCACCCCATCTGCTTTTACAGCACCACAGTACTGATCACAACACAGTACTGATTAATTTAGTAAATGCAAAAAAAACCCACATCTATCTGGAGTAGATCTCTTAATGGGCAATTTGCAGAGAGCTACAGGAAAGAAACCTAAGAAATGTATAAAATTACACATAGTTAAGAAGTTTTTACTGATTTTCAGGTAGGAAAGAATTCGTAACACTACACCACGGCACCCTCACATTTCAGCAGTTTGTACTATCACTGAAGTGTCACATTACTGAACAGACTTCTTACACCAACACGAGGAAGGTCTGGCTCACTTTGGGCAGAAAAATGAGCCAGAAGTCCCCAAGAGATGAAAGGGAATAAAAAACTTCCATCAATTTCTAATGCCTTCATGAAATTATCCAGGCTCCCTCTGGTGGGGAATTCAATGTAGAGACTGTTCCAGTTTGCTAAATGAGAACAGCTTTGAACCCCAACGGGTTTTTTCTTTTGTAAAACAAAATGTGTTAGGATTGGATTCTGCAATTCCTGGAGTCTCCTTTCATGCTTCAGTCACAGCAGTCTGAGGCAAAGCTTTGTTTCTGGCCCTAAGCTACATCACATAAAGAAGAGCAGTCTGTGGTTTAAAAAAGAGAAAACATCACATTTCTAAAACATAAATTAGTGTCTTTGTGCTCCAAAATCCTCAGAGCATTTCTTATTTCTTCCTTCTGTTCTGTAGAGTCCCAGCAGAACTACCACCTCTGCCCCTGATGTGGACAGAAGTCAAAGAGAGATTGCTCTCCCCAGGGCACACAAGAGATCTATTGCTCCTAGTTTTCATTTTTGTGGTTTATATATTGATTATATTAAGTCCCAAGTCTCATATCTCTCCAACAATTCGAATATCATTTATTTTCATCACTGTAAGACAATTCCAACATGCCTATGTACCTCTCTACATAACACACACATACAGGAATCAAGAAAACCATTCATTAATTTCTCTACACCCTCTGAAGTTGTCATTGTAACCAGTTACAATGTAACCAGTTACAATTACAGTAAAGGACTATGACAAGCTTTACAAACACAAAAAGACATCACATTTGGTATTTTTAGTATCTACCACTGTATATATGTACTACATATTGTCATCGAAATTCCTGTTACCCATGCGATCAGCTTTGCCTCCTGAACTTCATGACCAATATTATCAACGATCTGCAGTCTGAAGTCTGGATTAAACAAAAAACATGCAGAGAGGTAGCATTTAAAACAAAATAAAAAAGGAATTATCCAACAAGGGGTAGGAAAATGCAACCCAAAGATTTTGTTGTACAGGAAAACCAGCATGAGCCCTTCCATGGATGGAGTCAGTTTTATTTCTGACAGCCCTTATTATGACTCACTAACTTTTCTTCCTTAATAAGGCCATGATTTGCATCAGAGAAAGCATACCTATAACAAGCCCGAGGACTCAGAAAATTATCCAATGGCTAAGAAACGTAACTTTGCTACACAGAGGGAAACAATTTTAGTTCTCAACTTGTCTTTGCGCTTTCAGATAGAAAGGGATGCAAGATCAAACCTACTATAGTCCGAGGATTCTGATTATCCTCATACATACCACCCTAGATGGTGAGTATAATTCAATTACTGCCAGATAGGATGGCAGCTGAAGAGCAACACAAATTTGTGGAATATTTAGGATATAGTCCACACAGAAACCAGTCTCATAGGTCAGAGGAAACAGTCCTCATCACTGCAAGTTCTTTGTAAAACTATAAAGTTTTACAAGAAGCCATTGCTTGCAACCCATATAGGAAGGCAAATAAAGAGCAGCAATTAAGATTCAGGATGTCATTAATGAAATCCAAAGCCTCACAAAACAAGCATTAACTTATTCAGACCATAGAGATTAGTTCTTCCTTTTGTCCCAGAGGCATTCCCTTAGTGCCCAAGTAAAGCTATGCGGGGAACCAGTAGAAAGGTATTTACAGTTCAGAAAGACACGCGTGATCTCCTCGCCCCTGACTTCCCAGAACCCCCTCAAATGCAAAGCCTGCGGCGTGGGTTGTTGACACTGGCAGACCACCCTAAAGATGAAACTGCAGAAAGGATGCAAGACCTTTCTCCTCGTACAAAAAGAGCCTACTCTCCCAGCAATGGGGCAGAACTACACCACCTGTAATAAAATCGAAGAGGGCAAGTACACACACCGTTCCCTTGCACACCGCGCTGCGATGGCCATGGGACCCGCCCCGGACCTCGCTCAGCCAAGCGTTCCCCAGCCTTGGGCACTCCGGAGCCACTTCGCCTTCTGCTTCACCGCAAGGGGTTTGCGGGAGTGCAGGGACGGGCGATTCCGGCTCGGTTAAACCTGCCCGAGGGAGCGCTGCCCCCGCCGGGCAAAAGCCGGGTCCCCGCGGGGGAGGCAGCCCGGCGGGGCGGTGCGGCACTCACCGATGCCCAGCCCCACCACCACGCGTCCCGCCAGCAGCGTCTCCTTGTCGCGGGCGGCGGCCAGGACGCCGGACCCCGCCGTGAAGAGGCCGCTGGCCAGCAGGATGCAGGGCCGCCGGCCGCACAGCCCGTTCAGGACGCCGCCGGCCAGGGCGGACAGTGCGGCGGCGCCCACCGTGCTGGAGACGAGCAGCTCCTGCCAGAGCGCGTCCAGGTTGAGCTCCCTCTTGAGGAGGAGCAGCGCCCCCGACACCACGCCGGTGTCGTAGCCGAAGAGGAAGCCCCCCAGGGCGGAGAAGACCGACACCACGTAGACGAAGCCGGGGGTCTCGTCCTGCTGGAACTGGCGCCGCGCCGCCCGCTCCAGCTCTCCGCCCGACGCCGCGCTGTTGAGGCTGGAACAGGACTCGGCGGCGATGAGGCTCCGCTCGCCCGCCGCCGCACCCGAGCCGGCGGACCCGTCCGCCTGCCGCCGCCTCTTCTCGCCCATCAGGTTGCTCAGGCTCCGCAGCGTGTACTCCACATTATCGCTGGCCTTGCGGGACATGGGACGGCCGCGGCGGCTCCCGCCCCGACCGGGGGAGGGCAGGGGGCTGAGGCGGGCGGCTGCGGGGCTACTCAGACTAGGGCGGCGGGGCTGCCGCTGCTGCCGACGCTGCCCGTGCTCGGCGCGCCCGCCCCTCTCGGGCCGCGCTCAGCTAGGTCGCATCGTCGACCCGCCGCCGGGCGGACTTGAGGGGAAGTTGCCGCCGCTCCCAGCGCCCGGGCGGAGCTGGAGGCGGAGGCAGGCGGGGACAGCGGCTGAGCGCTGTCCGGCGGGCGCAGGGGGCGGGCTCGGCCGCCCCCCTCGCCGTGCGCGGTACGGGGCAGGCGCGGCCCGGAGCGCCTGCGCACGGAGCGCCCCCGGCGCGCTCAGTGGCGGGCGGGCGGTGAGGTTGGCTGTGTGCTCTGGGGCCTGGAAGGAAGTCGGGATGGAAGCCAGGAAGGAAGCCCTGGGCGGGTGGGCGCCACGCAATCCCGGGGGCCGATCCCCGAGCCCGCGGAGCTGTTCCTGCTGGCAGTCCCCGTCTGCATGAGGTGGAAGGGGCAGCGCGGTTTTCGCACTGCCTGGGGAGCGCTGTCCAGGTGCCAGGCGTGCGTAAAGATTGCGGTTCACTTAATAACTGGATCGTTTGAACGGAGACGGCGTTCAGCATCCGCGTTTGTCATTTTCTGAAGCGCTGGGTGACACCGGCTTGTGCTGCTGAGCTCGGGAGTAGCAGGGTTTGACTGCTGGGATCTCCCGGCTCTCCGCCCAAGCTTTGCAGGGACCGTTTCAGATCGTTAGTGTCAATTGATTGTCCCGACCTCCCCTTCTCTCCTTCTTTTCCGTGTGTTGAACAGGAAAGGCCCTGGGGCTGCGCAGCTCCAAAAAGCCCTTTGGCACTGCTGTCTTTGCAGTCGGTGGCTGTCACTGCAGGGGCTCTGAGCGATCCTGCCGGCCCCCGTCCCTGCCTGCTGTACGGAGAACTGAAGGAAGCGCTGCGCTGCTTCCACAGAGCGTGGTAAGAGCACTGGAACAGGCTCCCCAGGGATGTCTCGCTCCCTGGAGACACTGCAAAGCCACCTGGGCGTGTTCCTGTGTAACCTGCTGTAGGTAACCCTGGCTTAGCAGGGGCGTTGAATGATCTCCAGAGGTCCCTTCCAGCCCTAACAATTCTGTGATTCTGCTACAAAAAGCAAAGGGGGAGACATTTCCAGCAGTTGTTCAGACAGGAATAGGTTTCTTAACATGTAGGAGCAGAATTTGGAGCTTGTTCTCGTGTTTGTGCTTGAAGTAGAGCATCGCATTTTGCTCATTCTATCTTTAAATGGTCTTGTTGGGGATTTTTCACCGGGATGCAGAGCCTGGTGGATCCTGTCAGCAGGGAAAGGTGCCCGGCTCCATGAGGACCCAGGCAAGCTTTGCTGCTGGTGCGCATGGAATGGCCTTCCAGATGTAATGCTGACCTTGGGGGAAAAGAATATATCATAATACCACAATATTATAATTTGTAGTTCTTTTATATATATGTTGGCATACATATGGCTGAAACAAATTTTCCTTCTAATTTAACTGTCTTCTGTAGAGATTCTCATAATGAGGCCAGCCAGTAGCCAGAGAATTTTGGTAATTAACTGGATCTGTTACCAGCCCACACCTTGTAAGCAGTACTAGTCATAGCAAAGTGAATTTAGTAACTAGAAGAGGGAGTGAAGTCCAACATGGCCAGCTGCACATAGCCTCTTTGGTTCTTTGCCTCTGCCTCAAAGCAAACTGTGACATACTAATACTGGCCCAGATAATACCAACTAAATAAAACAGTGAGCTGTAGTTACTAAAATGAATTATAATAACAGTATAATAATGTTATATAGTTAATCCAGTTAGAGACAGATGTGGCAGTGGATTTGTAAATACAATAGGTCAGCTTGCATGTTTGAGCATGGGAGAAGCCTGAACTAGATAATAATTAAATGCATGTTAACATTCAGTTATTCTTAGTCAAGATTTGGGTAATATGGTATGATTGGCACAGGGCGTTTCTTATTTTGGTAAAGACCAATAGGAGCCAACCCAGTACTAGAGCAAGAAACAGTTCCAGGTTCTAGCAACAGGAATGAAGTTATCACAGAATATGCTGAGTTGGAAGGGACCCACAGGATCAAGTCCAACTCCTTGGACAAGCCCTGCACAGCACCATTCCCAAGAGTCACACCTTGTGCCCAAGAGCATTGTCCAAACACTTCTTGAACTCTGTCAGGACGGTGCTGTGACCACTTCTTGGTGGAGCCTGTTCCAGTGCCCAACCACCCTCTGGGGGAAAACCTTTTTTTTCTAATATCCAACCTAAATGTCCCCTGACACAACTTCAGGCCATTTCCTCAGGTCCTGTCGCTGGTCACTACAGAGCAGAGCTCAGTGTCTGCCCCTCCTCTTCCCCTCATGAGGAATTTGTAACTGCAATGAGGTCTCCCCTCAGTCTCCTCCAGGCTGAACAGACCAAGTGACCTCAGCCACTCCTCATACAGCTTCTCCTCAAGGTCCTTCACCATCTTTGTCACCCTTCTTTGGACACTCTCTAATAGTTTAATGTCTTTTTTATATTGTGCCCAAAACTGCCCCCAGCACTCCAGGTGAGGCTGCCCCAGTGCAGAGCAAACCAGGACAATCCCCTCCCTTGCCCAGCTGGCCGTGCTGTGCCTGATGTCCCCCAGGACACACTAGGCCCTCCTGGCTGCCAGGGCACTGCTGACTCATATTCAACTTTCCATCATCCAGGACCCCCAGGTGCCTTTCCATGGCACTGCCTTCCAGCTTCTCATTCCCCAATCTGTCCACACATCCAAGGCTGCCCCTTCCAAGGAGCAGAATTGGGCACTTGGCTTGGTTGAACTGCTGAATGCTGGACATTCTGTCCAGAAGGATATTATGAGAGACAGTATCAAAAGCTTTACTGAAATCCAAAAAGATTACATCAATCCATCTTCCCTTGATCAAATGGGTTACCAGGAACTGTCCCCTCAGGTCCAGCAGCTCTCCATGAGCAGACTGGCTTACATCTCTACAGCATGAGCAGGAGAGGAGCTGTAATCTTCCAGAAGTCTCCTGATTTGCCTGACAAGCACAGCACTTACATTTTTTATGTAAGCCCCAAATAAAAATGTGGAACATAGTGCATGAAACAGAAGCATTCACATCAAATCCCTAACCAGCTAGAAGGAATGCTTTTACAGAATATTGTCACAACAGCTGGCTGTCACAAAAACAACCTGTCTTTTTAACAACCACCACAGATGCTGGAGGCATTCTGTATGTTGCAGTTAATAGAGACTCAGGAGAGCTAAAAAAAAGCTTTTATTTTTTCCATTGATGGCCCAACACAAGCACAAACAGACATAATTTCTCATCAGATCATGCTGTCAAGCTTCTCTCTTAAAAGGATTCTCTGAAGAAGCACAACAAAAAGTTCAGCTGTTAGATGCACTATACTGAAGATTGACTTCATGAGAAAGACAGAGAATTTAGTTTGTAGATTTTCATTATTGTGATCATCTCTCCATAGTAATACATTTCATATAAAAGCTGACTTTTAAATTTCACCAAAAAAAAGCTGACTTATGATTTCACACACAAAAAAAAAAAAAAAAAAAAAAAGGTTACGCAAGGAGCAAATCCTCAAACCAAGAATTCTTCCCATCTCATTTGATGCTGTGAGGGTGGGCATGAGGTCTTTAACCTCATGTGGGTTTCAGCAATACTGCCAACCCCTTTTGTTTTCTGGTTCATAAACTAATTTCATGGGTTTTACTATTATGATGCCTTAAACTCTGATACTGCTTTGATAGTCAATTCTTTTGACTTTGACACAATATTTTGGCAAACAGAGTTGCTATATGAGTTGAGAAATACAGCTGTGCTGGGCTGAGGGAAATCACCTAGCTGAATATGCAAAAACAGATCAACAAATGCAGTTTATAACTGCAGCTTATATAAAGTCTGAAACCTTGGAAAGGCAATCATAATAATGACAGAACTTTTTCTTACAAGTTAAGTTTGCTTGCAGTCTCAAGGTTCAGAAAACTTTTCTGTACACAGAATTTTACCTTATCAGTGTGCCATGGTGGGGTACAACTTTTTAAGAAAAGTGTTTCTTTCTGCTGAGAAGACACAAAACCTGGTCCTGATCACACCAGTTGATCAGTTTGTTGAGTTTGCAGGTATGTATGGGTAATACAAAGTTGGGACTATAAGGAATTCTCTAAAAGAAAAAAAAAACAGAACCTGAAAATAGGAGTTTAGAAACTATTTGAAATAAGCAGTGTATTGCCATAAAACCTCCTTTTCTTCCAAAGTTCATGCTAGTACGTTGTTTGGTCTCTTTGGAAAGAAGACACTTTCAGATACATTCTATAGTTTTCTGGTCCCCATATAACCTTCTTCAGCCATTTTCTCTATCTTGACAGAATCATTCATTTATCTGAATGTGCCTATCTCTGAGGTCTCAATTTAGGTGTTTGTAATCCTTCCAGTGTTTGATTTGGGTTCTCATTTATATGTACAGATCCTGATTAGATCCTTCACCAATATTTCAACAAAAGTCACCTCTCATATGTGGGGACTGAATCAGATGGGATGGATTGTGAATTAGCCCACTAATTCACAAATAGGCTCCATATCCAGACAGTGTTAACATGAGGCGTTGGGAAATAGGATACTGAAAAGTGGTTACCCAGGAGTGGGTCATGTCTCAAGTTATAACTATCTCTCTGCTAGTTCAAGATGGTCTGGTCCGTGTCCTGGAGACAGGATTGGGTGCCTTCCTGTAGTGGTGTGATTTCATGGTCTCCTCTAAGACATTAACAATTCAGTTTAGGATATGTGGAGCTTCTACCTCTGACAGTAACACGTAGGTGACATTAAGGGAGCAGCTAACACAGGAATGGCAGATACCTACTGTTAACCAATAGTAGAGGTATCCTCAGTATGTCCTAGGGGAACACAGCCAAACAGGGAGGCATGTGAGTGTACAGGTTTGGGGAGGTAACAGGATACATTAAGGACTGCATCTTGAGTTATGCAATGACACTGGTATTCTTCACAAGGCCATGAGAACGTAAACATGTTAAGAAAGTGTGAAAGGCTTGGCTACATTGAAGTGTGTGTGCTCACTCTCAACACTGAAGACTATTAAACTTAAATTTTTGTTGCAAATCTGCATCTGTATGCTAATTTTTGTGATAATTTGATATCAGAAGGAAATATACTATTAGATATGGGAAATTAGGTAGTCTATATTTTTCTAATGGTAAACAGGTAGAATTTCTCTAAATTAATAAGAACTATTCAAAGAACACATTTTGGTGAATATATTTACCACTGTTATAAAGATACAGTTCTGTGAGTAATGGTGTGGTTATTTCTTAGGACTAATGGCAAGTGAGAAAGAATCATCATTGTATCATCATTTGTCTTACACTCATCTCTCCAAAACTGGCAATTAGAGAAATTTGCATTGATAGCACTATTGCAGATAATATAATGTAAGAATGAGAGGGAAAAAATAAAAAGAAACAGATGAGGTTAAAAATGGCAGAGGAAGAAAAAAAAATCTTGAAGTACAGTAGGAAGAAATCAGAATAAAAAAACCCCAAATAAATAGGCCTGTGGGCTTCTGGAAACTTTAAAACAGTGAAGATGGGAAAAAAAAGAGAGATACAGGAGAAAAAAGACATGGTGAGTAAACAAGTAGAAATATAAGTTTTAGACACTGACTCCAGCTGATTTGGGTTAGGTCATGAGAATTGATCAACAAGCAGCAGCTCGAGGCAAAAAAAATCTGAAGATTAATGGCATTTGAAGAAAGAGAAAAGGAGTAAATAAGCAATTGTTTGAGGCACAATCCCTTCCTCTACTCCCTCCTGCTGCTGAGATTGACATTGCTGTAAAAGCCCAACACCATGTGTTTGTAATCTGATGGTAAAGCTCTGTATTGAAGAGCTTTCAGGCTGGTATTGGTTACACAAATTCTCTGCTGAAGCACAGGACAGACCTTTTCTAGGTTTCTTTGCAGGGACACACAGTCCAGATGGGTGGGTTTTAGATCTGCCTCCAAGTGTCAACCCCACCTTCAGGCCTACAGGGGATTTTCCAGTAGGATCTCTCCCAAGCCTTTATGTGAGTTGTGCCCTTTGTGGGGCACAATAGAGCTGGTATTTCCTCTCTAGAGCTCTGCCCCAACCCTGTCTTTCTATGAGGCAGGGACAAGGGAATGGAACCTTCTATGTGGAACCTTCTTTCTCTAAACATCACCAGCCTTCACCAGCTCAGATAACAGCTTGCCTCAGGAACAGCATTTGTTAGTGGCTTCCCAGCTTGAGAGATCAACCCATGCCTGAAGGCTGAAATTGCTGGAGGACACAAGCTGGCCAGCACTCACATGCCTTATTTTTGAAGCCAATGCAGAGCATGTGGGAGCAGATCAACTATCCCAGTGGCCATTTGTAGGTAAAGACTTGCATGCCCTGGTACCTCCCCTTAATGTGGGTGCAAGGTTCAGAGCCCATTGGAAAGGGGCAACCCACCTGGCCTGTGCTCATGATGCAAATCCCTTCATCCTGGGCCTCCTACCTGCCCTTTCCAGCCCTCACTTGCTGCTGGAAGAGGGTGCAGGACCACCAAACTGGGCTTGGATTTCTGCAGCCATTGTCATTGGACACAAAGATGAAGCCAGGACAGTCGTATTTCTCATGAAGACAGCTGTGAGTTGGGTTCTGAGTCCTCTACATGGATCAACCTCCTCACAAGAAATGGCTTTTCTCAGCTGCAGCTTCCTTCCAGCCAGATGCACTTCGGTCCCTGCAGACTGGGCTTTCTGCTGCTCTCCACACATAAATGACCTCTCCGACCACACCATTCCTCCTGTTCTCCAAGCAGCACATTTTACACAAACCAGCGTCTGACATTCAAATTCAAAATTCTGTTTGAACAGGAAGTATTACTTCAGCATCACAATGATCTTTCCATTTTCCTTAAGAAGCTTGCTGTGTGTATTACATTGTGTATTGGTGTGGCAGTGTCATGTGGACAATGGTGAAGTGCCACTACCTTCTGAAATGCAGCTCCTGGATGGATGGCAGTCAGACAGGCTCATGGACACACCCCATCCACTGCCACAGATATAACTAAGAGGCCAATGGAGAAAAGACAGGAGGGGTCCTCTATGTGAGGTTCCCATGGGCTTATTTCACCCACACCACCAACAGACACAGGGCTAGAGAGGGCTGAGGGCACAGGGTTAAATATGGGACAAGAGGGGCGGATGTGAGGTCAAGAGTCCAATGGGAAAGGGTAGAAGTGGCACAGAGGAGGGGCAGCCAACTGGGAGTACCAATGGGATAACAGGGGCAGAGCATTGTGGCAAATGGGGGCCAATGGGGATCAGGAAAGGGGAGAACATTCTAGAGGATAACCATATTAGGGTAACATGGGTGGTCTAGGCCAATGGGGCAATGAGGAGAACAGAGCTGGGGTGAATTAACATAAAGTAGCAAAGGACTGTAGGGAGAAGCCTTTTTGTCACCCTAAGTCAATGTCTTTTAGACAGCACCACATCTCTCATTCCAGGGCATGGAGATTGATAGTGCCCTGGCATGCCCCTGGGCATCCACATTTTTGGGCCAGCAGAGCCTCAAAACACTGTTAGGATTTTGAGCAAATAGCAGTACTAAAACTAGATCCTGGTCTGAAAGTTTA
Source organism: Certhia americana (assembly GCA_018697195.1). Taxonomy (NCBI): domain Eukaryota; kingdom Metazoa; phylum Chordata; class Aves; order Passeriformes; family Certhiidae; genus Certhia; species Certhia americana. The sequence continues at coordinate 12,835,524 of CM031879.1, read as the reverse complement.
TCATTTAAACAAAAATAGAGATAGAGAAAATGGAGTTTGCAGTTATGTTAGCTAAACTGTCCTCCTTGTTCCCCACCAAGGAAATAGAAGGGAAAGTAGCTAGACTGTGAGATGGACTTTTTTTTGTTTTTTACAGGCATGCTGATTCTTCAAATTCATTCATGAAAAATGATCAGGGAAGAGAAGCACAGCATTGAAGCACTGCAAATTACACGGGAACTTTCTGTAGTACTAAAGCATCAGCGCCTGTCATTTGAAATCTCTGCATCAGTTACTTGGGAGTTACATGAATGGACAAAAAACTGTTTAGTCAGCAAATACTTCTAACTGATTTGGGTAATAGCATTCATCAACAGACATGAAAGAAAGTATCTGAGATCTAGGATAAAAAAGGAGGTGAGAGGATCCCCACAGGTATAGGAAATCTTCAAGGAAAAGAATTACTTATGAAAGAAAATAAACCTTTTAAAGTAGACCACTGATTTGTTGTATGGGGGAGGACTTCAAACAAGCAATGTTTTTTCCTCACAGGTATTACATTGTCTGTGGCCATCAAAGCTGCCACTGTCGGTCTCTTCCTGACAATGATCTTTGGAACACAACTTATTAGACTCAGAGGAAAGATGTTCAGGACTGGTACCCTGGGATGGGACCTGATTCTATCCCCTGTTACATTAGGTGGACAGCTGGGCCTCTTCTGGGGGGTGATTTGAGGTGATGAGATGCCTGTGTGGGTAGACTGCTCTCTAGGAACCTCTGTTCCCCCTCGCTTTCTCATGCAACATTAAGAATCAATATCCTGTTCTAGCTTTATTTTCTAATTGGTCACCTTGGTGTATTGGACCATTGATTTAAGGTCTCTTCATTGATGAAAGGGATGAATTCTTCATTCTAGAGAGACTTTGACCCACCCCTTGAGAAAACAAATGAATTTATGAAAAGCACAAAAGCAGATCTGTTGCCCAGGAGCAATACAAACACCTGCTCGAGACAAACTTTCTAGACTAGGGCATACTCACACCAGGTTCATCTTCTCCATAGCTGATAATCTCTCATCAGTATCTGTTAAAATCTTCTCAACCCTTCTTTTTTCCCTCTTGAAAAAACTGTCTCTTTTTAAAAATCTCAAAACAGACAGCCAATTGGCCTGAAGTTCTGTTGGGGAAGGCTTAGATTGGCTATCAGGAGAAAGTTCTTCACCCAGAGAGTGGTTGGGCACAGGCTCCCCAGGAAAGTGGTCACAGCACCAAGCCTAACAGAGTTCAAGAAGTGTTTGGACAACACTCTCAGGCACATGGTGTGACTCTTGGGGAGCCTGTGCAGGGACAGGAGTTGGAGTTGATGATTCTTGAAGGTCTCTTTCAACTCAGCTGATTCTGTGATTTTCTATCCAGCAATGATCATCTCTCCTGAGTTCAAAGCAAAGAGCTAGCTGGTCTTCTTAATCCTAAGATTTTAGGGATTTGGTATGTGTTTACTGACATGGTCAAATCAACATATTTTTCTATCATTTTCTCTTTGGAAAATGTACTGACATTATCAGGAAAAACCCAAACTGAGACAAATGACACACCAAAGTCTAACAGTTATAGCCACGTTTTATTTCCAGTGGGCAGCACTGAACAGCTTTAACTGTGGCTGGCATATGAAGAAGTGAGAGCATACATCTGCAGCATATGCTGCAGCTTTGAGCACATATATCTGAACTAGAGCAGGGCACACCCTGCCACCTGAGCACAGAGCCTTACTCAGGCTAATTTGTTTTTCATACAGAGGCTTTGTCAATGCAGTACTGAACACCAGATTAATGAAGGCAGGTTGAATAGGCAGCCCAGGTAGCACTGAATCTCTAGATACATAGTAGCATGTCTGCACTGGTTCTTGTCTTGTTCTTGCCTTCCATTTATGGCATTTCAGTAAACCACTCAACACACCCCAACTCCAGAGAAGCAACACAAGGTATCTTCTAAGCTTTGCCTGAAAATAGTAACAATTGGTCCTCAAATGTGTGCCAGGAGAGTAATTTATTAATTCCTTTTTATTCAGTCACGAGGAATGTGGTGTCCCCGAACTGTCTATATTTGATGAACCAGGGTAAAACAATTGCACAGGGGATTGCATGTGTTGTAAGCACTGATGTTACAACAGTGAACTGTTGCACCAGATGTGTTCTGCAACAGGAATTCATCCTGGGGACTGATCCTTTAAAAAATTCAACCAAGAAGTCAGATTTGCTTCAAGGGATTCCATTTATATGTATGTATATTTAAAGGTTCAGATTTGCTCATAGCTGCTATCCTGCAGGAAAAAGGCCCTGGGCTTTTCAACAAGGCTTGTAAATGTTTAGAAATACACTTAGTTACAATAATGGGCCAAAGAAGATACTGCATTAAAGGAAAGTGTTAAGTTATTTCATAAAATAAGCACTCACCAAAGAAAACTAAAAATGGAGACATTACACTTATGCTGCGAGAAAAGTTCTAGTAACAGATCCTTGGGGAAGGGGAGACCAGACTGGAGGGAGAGAGTGAGGCAAGCACAGTCAGGAACATCATAGCCAAGGGTGCTGTTCCCCAGTACTTGAGCAAGATGAGTAAAGCAGCTTGAGTGACAGTAACCACAGTCAGCCAAGGGTCCAGAATGTCAATCCACCAGTTTAAGTAGTTTAAAAAAGTCAGCAATCTAGGGTCAGGATCAGTTCCAGTGAGCTAGTAACCAAGACAGCCAAGAGTCACTGATAGCTAGACAAGTTCATGATAATGATACTGATCCAAGGTCATGCCAAGAAGTCAAGTGCAGAGTGACAGGGGACATGGATGTGGCTGTGACATAGCTCAGGCACAAACAAGGAAAGGGGCCTGAGCTGAAATGCAGTCCAGACTGCAGGAGCTGCTGCTCACAGCTTTCTCACACAACTCACCTAAACACAATTAACCTGAAACACGGTTACATAGAGGCACTAAACTTGAGCACAGGCAGACAACCCATCAGTGGTGAGGGTGCTCAAGGCCTGACTACAAAAACAACAAAATGAAAAAAGAAAGTAACTGGTGTGTTTTATGTCCCACTTGTCATATATTCCCAAATATAACTGAAAAAAGAACTACTCAAATATCCTTCAGATGGGACTCAAAGCACCATGACTGAGAGAGAAGGAAGTGACAAGAGGAGATAGTTTTTCATAATTCAAAATACTTTAGTTGTTCCTTTAGTTGTAGCACATGGCCGGGCCCTTTTGGCTTTCCTGAAAAAAAGTCAGCCCATAAAGGTACCAAATAGATTCTCTGGGGTGACCTGAATACATTCTTGCTGTTATGTTCTGGTGTCTTAACCCACCTGTTGCACTAAAAGCTATTGCTGAAGTTCATGTGACAAGTGGTATTAAATTTATCACTAGTTTTGATAAAAAGGCTATGTCTCAATGAAAGTCAATCTCTTTTGGGACTGGATTTATCTGAACAAAATGATACAAACCAAATATAAACTTAAATATCCTTCAGCATCCTAGGCTAGTAAAACAAACACAAAAGTGTGCCAGCAGTTTTATTAGCTAAATTCTAGGAACCGTTTTATAAGAGGTTTTGAATGTGTAAACTGCTATAGACCCTGTGTGCTACCATCCATTACTTTCAAGGCTTGAAAAACAGAAACATCAATTTCAAGAAAAGTGGTTAGGAAGTTTTGACTGTAAGAGGTAACATTCTTTCTGACTAATAATGTTGACACTAAAATATAACTAATCTTTAACAGCATTTTTCTTCTTGATTCAATATAAGAATATGGCATTACAGCTGCTATTTTGATATCAGCATCCACCATATGGAGATTCTGACTTTAAAAAGAAAACTAACCTTAGTATATGCCAGATACCAGGACGAATGAAAAAGCATTAAAAGCTATTTTAAAATTGCAATATATGAAGAAAAAGTGTCAGGTGATATAATTAGCTAAAAAAAAAGCCATGAAATTCTGAAATTTTATTTATACATAATTAATTAGTAATGCAAAGCCCCATGACTTTCAAATCTGATTCAACTTACAGAAGCTATGTGCAAGTGTGGTGGGTTAACTGAGCATTTTTAGTTACAGAACACACACACATGCCAGAGGGGGCAATTCTGCTCTTTTAGACTTCCTTGCACTGAGCAGTCAAAAGAATCTTAAAATGGATAGAATACAATATTTTTTGGAAAGCTGTCTAATCTCATTTTAATTCCCTAGACAGTGCATACATGACAGAAAATTTACCTCACATGTGGAAATGTTCGTATACTAGATTACAGCTTTCAGCTGGAAACTTCACCTCCAGGTTATTGTATTTTTTTCTAAAACACTGAGAAATTTCTCATTTCTCATTCCCACATGTAAGCATTTATATGACATCATCAATAACCTTCAAAGCTGAAGAAAGCACTTTTCTTACATTTTATATTGAAAGATTTATTTTAAAATTTCTTATTTTTTCTGGCTTTAATTATTTCTGGCAATGACACAATTTTCAGTCTATACACATGGATGCATTTCTTATGTATAAATATTTTTCCTCTACTAACATATCTGTCTGAAGATGACTCTGAAAACATGTTGGGAGTCAGCATAGCCAAGAAATTGTGAATCGATGTGTAGCTTTAGCAGCATTTTAAGATAATTTTTAGCTGTGAAGTAAAGTAGTGAAAACATGAGGATCAAGCAGCCCTAAATAGATATTCTTGAGCATCAATCCAGCAGTTTGAATGTCCTTTTGAAAAAACAGAGCATGCTCATGACACTGAATATCTCCCTGTCATGCACAGGAAGAGGCACTGGACACCCTTTCTCCTGTGTGCTCTGCTTCACCTTTTAAAAGAGTTGATTTGAATGAAAGGCTTAAAAAGAAACAACTGAGTTCAGGGCAACATTATTGTTACCAGGAATCAGCGCTAAGATTTGAAGCCTTGAACCTCTACCTTCTCAACAGCCTTAAAAACCATCTGTGCTGGCTGGTTGTTAACACAGGGAGTGGGTATGGAGCCCTGGGGCTGGAGTCAGACTCGAGATAGTGCCCAAAGGCAGTCAGACAACAGGCTTAGGGTCTACTTCTAGCTTTGGCTTGGTTTTGGGAGTAAGAAGGAGGTGCTACACCTATAATCTAAACCCTTTTCCTTAAAGAAGACCCCTAGCACAACATATCATTTTCCTTCCCCTCATTTCAGTACGGCTGTTGTGCCTGGCAGGCTCGGAACCAGGGATGCCGAGCTCATGTGTGAAATGCAGCATTCCTATGCAGTTGCTAAAATTATAATAAGGAGTAAAAGGAAGAGAATGGAAATAGCAATTGACAGCTTACAGTTCCCCAAAAGCTGATCAGAATTCTCTGCAGAAGAGACAGTCCTGAAGCCCAGCACATTTTCCCTGCTGGACATCAAAATCCTGTAACAAACTGAAGAATTATGAAGATTTCTGAAAGAAAAGGCAGAAATGGCCCTTAGAACTTAAATCTTTTGCTGGTACTGGTCTTCCCATCTTCACTCTTCTTCTTCCACCTTCCTTAATAAATGCTTTAAAGCATTCAGTTTGAACATACAAAGCATTACATTTACACTGAAGTCACTAGGATTATCTTCTTTACAGCCAGAACTGCAGCAAAGGCTCCCTGGAAGCAAGCTTTCAGACACCAGAGAACATTACCCACAGGATCAAAAGTACCTTCATGGTACATAAACCCTCCTTCTAACCTCCTAAAGGAGACTTCACAGTGTGTTCACCAGGCAGAGATCTGACTCTTGAGACAAGCTGAGGGATCTATTTCAAATCATAGGACTTTTGTAAGATGACCTGCTGTTTCAATCTCTTTTATAGCAGGTAATTTCTAACTCACTGCTTTGAAGAATGGTTTATGAAACAACTCAAAAAAGGTGATTTCACAGAGGAACACCCTCTGTTTGGTTTGCATTTTCTCCAGCTATTCAGAGGTAGCACTTTGCTGAACTTACAGTTTACATGCTTTGTAACCTTGCTTAGCTTCTTTCAGACAGCTATTAGTGACAATTAGTTCTTGTCAGCCTCAGGCATAAACCCGACACCTGCCATGCATCCAGATGCTTCCTTGTGCCTTCGAAGGCATTTCTACCTTCGGCATGGCTCTGACAGACACAAATACTGTTCACATCACATAGCTACAAAAATATCTCAGGAAATAAAATAGACTCTCAAGCAACACATTTGCAGTTTGTGAATAGTAAACTTCACAAAGAGAAAAAACAAGTGTAAAAGAAAAGCCATGCTTCTTCTCCCATTTTCAAGTTAATATTTTAATTTCAAGTCAATATTTTACCTTTATTGATAGGAAAACTTCATGAACATTGCTTGCTCTTAATTATGACCACCAACATACGGATTGTCTATTTCACTCCAAAATCATACATTGCCTTCTAAGTGCCTCATCTTCTGAACATCCTGAAGTATCAGGAGCACAGAGAGATAGAAGCAATAAGGTGCAAGTGCGTAAGTCCCAGCCTCCTGGAAACCCAGGAAGATTGCTGGTGAGAGGAGGGAATGGCCTGAAGGTCTTATAGGAGCCACTAGCTGATTCCCTGCAGGCAAATGTCATGTGGAGGCCTTGCTGGTGACACATGGAGTATATAAGCCAGGTATCTTCATCCCAGGGCTTCAGAGTCTGGGTCTCCCACTGGGTTCTTCTGTATGCTTCTGCTTTGCAACACACTTTCCAAGACCCAAAACTGCCTGCTCTTGCCATTTGCTGTATTAATAGGACCATTTCTGTAGAAGGGACTCCATGAAAGCAAAGGCTGGATGGATGTGGGGTTGGAAATGTCTAGGCAAAGAAGTGTATATTCTAGCTTTGCAGTAATATACCTCTAGGAAGAAAATGTTTTTCAGATAAAATATCCATAATTATCTGTGGAAAAATGCTAATGAAAATCTTGCAGCAGTGACTAAGTATCTTTAGGTTTCAGTTTCTGGTCATGTAAACTATTTCAGCCTTACTGATTGCTTCTCAAAATCTGGAATTTTCAAAAGCAATTGATATTAAAGTGAATTTCTAATTAGAAAACAGCCTATGATGCAAAGGAATTAAACATTTCATGAAAGAAAAATATGGAAATCAAAATAAATTATGAGATTTGATGTATAGTCAAATACTCATTGCTAGAAATAAGAAATTCCCTCCCTACCCACCAGTGTGAACAACCACCAGGCAAGAGCCACCACAGGCAGGATTCTTGGGAGTCTTTCCTTGCACCTCTGTAACTATGCCAACATAATCCATGGGGAGTCATTATGGTCACCGATCCCCTCTTGAGAATGGATGGTTAGCCTCTTGTTGAGAGAAGTAAATCGTATTTGCAACTTTCCAAAAGGAGCACTAATTCATATGCTGGAATCAGGGAATTCCAGAGGTCTTTGCTTATTTCACTTCTGGGGAGTACCATAAAGACATGGGCTCAAGATCAGGAAGGTGCCAAAGGAAAATGGCTGGGACAGGGTTTTGCACACTGCAGCACTGAACAGCTGATGATGCAGTTTGTCTTCTGAAGGGCAGTAGAGCAAGACAGAGGGCACTAGTTCTGTCTCCCTGCAAAACCTTGCCAGGCTCTCATGTCAAGCAAAGTTTGCAGCCCCACTCTCCACACATTAGAAAGGAAATAACAGGGAGAGGGAGGAAGCACAGAAGGGCAACTTGAGTAATGACAGGGAGAGATCAGCTGCTTTGCAAGGAGAACTAAAAATGCTGAGAGGGCATACATGTAAAGCTTATAAAATCACAAAGCAGAGGAAAAGTTACGTGCACAAGTTTTCCACCAAATCCTTCAGGTATTAGAACTGTAGATCGCTCACTGAAAATAGAAGGGGTTCAATTTAAAATGTATAAACTGTTTTGTTTTGGTTTTTTTATTCCCATGGGTTGTAGTGAACTTGTGGAATCTGTTGCCATAGAAAGCTGTAGAGGCAAAAGGTTCAAGTAGGTGTTGTACTAGATGCTGAAGAAACAGACCAGGACTTTCCCCTCCAGCATCCCTCACACAATGAACACGGACAGTAGAGGAGTACAAGTGAAACAGTTGGCAGAAAGCAGATAGATTTGTGTTTTCTCCCTCAACAGCATTTTCAGTTTTCACCATCAAAAATTGGTCTGACACCACAGGGCATTTCTTGAACTCTGGGAAACCAAATGAAATTTACAGCAGGTTTAACTGATTCCTACACAGCACCCAAAACCAGCACTTGTTCTACAAAACATTACTTTTTGTTTTTTTCATACCTGAGAAAATACTGTATTAGGGCAGAGAGCAAGTCCTCAAATAGCAGTTTGTGGCTTTCTTAAATTCAATAACAGTTTTTGAAGTTATTGCACCAAGAAAGTTCATCTGTAAAACAAGAAAAACATACTCAGATGACATTCAGGGTTGCCTATTCTGCTCAAGACAAATCAATGGTGAAAGGTATGTTAGTCCCATTGTGAAATACATAGTAACAATATCACCCCAAGTATACTATCTGGCATTGCCCTCTCCTCATTTCAGTTTGCTGCAACAGTTTCTCTTTCACCTCTTTTGTTTAAGAGAGTAGCTGACATGATCTGTCAATCAAGTCTACTCCTTCTCAGCCTTAAGTAAAGACTTAGACACAATGTGAACATTATCTTCTCCGTCCTATGCCAAGCAATTGTTCTGTGAATTCTTTCCTCATTGAGTATGGTTTAGTATGGCTTTATTTTTTGTTATTTTAAAGTTCTTTTTCTTACTCTGCTTTTTAGTAGTTGTTTCCCCTTTTCCAGCCTTGGTAGACTGGTAGTCCCAGGCTTGTCAATCCAAAATAACTAGACTGTCTGTACCACTACAGAAAATCCTTCACTTTTCCTTTCCATCTGATCCTGCCATGATGCTTTTTCATGGTCCTCTCCCAGCTACATGTCTCCCTGAATGAACCACAGGCTGTGGCCAGAAGCCTCTATTAGTATTCCAGGTCTGGTGCTCATTTGCCTCAGCAGTGATTAGCTTAGCCTAATGCAACAATATTTGCAAGTTTATAAGGACAGCTTACACTCTGATGCCTCTCCTTTGTGCCCAGAGACCTGCCTGGCTTTTTGACTGAATGTAGATTCAGTGAAATATGCTCATAAACAATGTAACATATTATAAATGCATATTATATTAAACTGAATTTATATTTTACTCACTTCCTGTGATGTTTATCTAACACTGCTTTTTATAAATCTCATAAAATATGTATGACATAAAAGGTAATAGAAAGAGAGACAAAGGAAAATTAATCTCTCAAATAAAATTTAAACAGAATGCAGATCCTTTATTCAATTTTATTATTTATTTCAAACTGCCCAGGAGGTCCACCCAGCTTGCCTATATTATAAATCATCACTGAAAAAGTTATTTTCTATTGGTACTATAGTGGCTCCATCTGCAAACCCAGCTTTGGAGTGAACATTAATAACCATTACAAAAGCAAGTGATCTTAGTCATTCTCAGAGCTACTTGGAACTGTGGAGATTAAATATGGTATTTACTAAAGAAGTATGTCTTTCTTTCCTTTAAGCTGAATGTCAGAAGAAAAGTTTAGTTCTACAGTTGACATTCGTTCTCATTAGAACATTGTTAAAATTTCCCAGTACATGAACCAAGAGATGGACCCAAGTCCTGACAGAGCAATGCTTGGTATTACAAGCAGTCTGCTTCTCAATATTTGGAGCCCCATGTACATTCCATTCTATGAAACCAACCCTGTAAGTGATGCAACTTTGCAAGGTTTTTGTGGTAATAATGTTCGCTTATTCCAATCATTTTATATATATGTAGCGCAATACTGTTTGTCAGATATTAGCAATTGGCTAGGAGAAAGCCTTTATTTTAGGCTTTATTTTAATCACATGGCATTTAAGAATAATAGACATGAACAAGTAACTTCAAGCAAGAGTAATTACCATGCAGGAGAGCAAACCCTTTTTAAAAAGCCAGTTGCCTGGTGAGAGGGTGATCAGCTTTTTGGAAGTTTAAGTTAAAATTACAAACTTATGAAACCCAAAGAACAGAATCTCTCATTACCTACTTTAATGCACAGTCATATCCCGAGCTAGTTTAAGGAATTATGCTTCCATCTCATTCCACATTAATAAATAGGAAAAACCCCACATTTTCTAATCAAGACTGCAAGATGATTCAAAATCAGGGTTCTGGTACACCAAACTAATGCGAGTAACATTTAGCCTGAGATATCTCTTAGATTTTCACTTGCTATTGTTTAATGGTTTTCTTCTGCCACTGACAGATATTTTAGATTACTTTAATTTTAATCCTTTGAAGCATGCTATTAAGGAATAAGTCTGACAGTATTAGTAGCAAAGAAAAGACATGACAAAGTTATGCTACACTTTAATGGAAATAGGTCTAAGGTCACACCTTATCTTTGTGCTCTTGTCCTTCTTAATGCAATGGTTTCAGAACACTGAAAGTAGCAAAACTGAAAGGAAAGAAAAGAATAGGGAATATAAAATGCATCATGGCAGGATAATTCAACTGGGGTTTTTTCTCACCTTCATAACTACTCCAGCCATTTTTCTCCCAGTTCTCCATCTATTACAGAACAGATGCAATTCACTAAGAGAAAAAGGGCTGTATGCTGCCTGTTAGGATAGAAGAGAAGACTACAAGAGCCATGATTGCATGGCTCAAATCACAAGGCTTTGATAGGAACTGTACAATTCCTATCAAAACCTATGCTAGAAACCATCTGCATAGGAAAGGAAACAGAAGGAACAAAGGAAGGAAAAAACTAGAACCTAGATTTCAGTGGTATCAATTGCATTATTTTTAATATTTTCTCTTGTATGTCCAGTCAAACATATTTTGTAATACAAGAACAGATTTCTAAAAATTGGTAGTTTTCTATCTACAATAAGTGAGTGATATTATGAATATTGAATATACAATTGGATTGTAACAATTAGGTTACAGGGTAACCTGTACATCGGAAAAAGTAATTTTGTGTGATTACTCTGAGAAGTAACTGCACTCCATGTTCTAGCAATACAATTCATTTAGCAGTTTAACAGTCTGTTGATAACAACTCAACCTAACAGCAACAACCCAAAAATCAATGATCAATGTGACTATTAATGATTTGAATTTGACCTGGCAAGCATAGTATTTACACAGCATGCAGGAGACTATTAGTTAAATCATACAATCAAAGTACTACCTGACAGAAATGGTGTATTTCAGAATACATTGTGCTAATGCATGGTAAGCATCTTGCTGTTCTGTGTCCAACAAGTCCTGTGCAAGAGTGCATGCTTCAGTATCTGAGGTCTTTTATCATATGCAACTATAGCTCCATTAGTTTTTGTATTTTGAATACTCCTGAAATAGACTTTAATTGAGCAAAACACTTCAAAGGAAAAGGTGTAGCTTTCCTTTTAGTACTTAATCCATCATTCTCTGCATGACAAACATAAAATGTTCAAAAGTACCATAGTCTTTCCCAGTAAAAGGTTGATCCTTCACTTTATTTCCATTCACTTAGTAAAAAGTCACACATGAGAACAGATTCACCAGAAACATTTCAAGTGGCTATAGGAGCCAGAAAAAGTCCTGAAAAAATGCAAATAGGGGTGAGCATAGTGAAGCAGATACCCAAATTTGGGAATTTTGTCATTTCATCTAATTGGAAGTGGTAGCTTTTATAGTGTCAGCAGTTAACCACAATTCAAACAGAAAGACTAAAGAGATATTTAGAGTGGTGACAGTTTCAACAGATACAGGAATTCAATGTCTGCTTGAGATATATGGCTCAATTTTCAGCTGTGATTGTTGATGCAGATAAGAGAATTGCAAGCCAAAGGACATCTTTAAAAAATTATACCTAAGGAGGTTCAGAAATATCTCAGTTCACTCATCCAAACTGAACAACATTCTCTATGCAATTAATAATGATGATGCTTTCATCAACTCATTGCTAAGGCAGTACACTTCTGTACATTACAATCTGCCTTTTTACCCAACATTAAGAAGAATCTTAAGTTTTCTTCACTGTCCTGGTAAAATCATACTAACAAACAAAACCACTTGCATTTTAGACAGTTGATTCTTCTATCCATGATAAATATGTTGTTTCATTACAGATTATTTTGGCAAGTGAAGGAATCCTCCTTTGTCATACATGGCCCTAAACACTAACATCAGACAGAAACATCTCAGAGACAAGGGCTCTTAATGGGTCATCCCCGAAAAGTAGATGCTTCCTCTTCTCACTCAGTTTCAAGGATTGGGTAATTCTGCTCAATTTTGGGCTCCTTTCAATGTCTAGGAGGGACTCAATGCCTCACAAAGGTAGAAAAAGAGGTATCATTCAAAGGTTAAAGCTTAAATTCCCATTCTTTATCTCCCTACATAAGTAATGTTTTATCATAGCAACCTAGCAGTGCTGCCTCCTAGTCAGGCACAGTGCTTCTTCAGCAGCAAGGAAGATCACAGGCTCTGAAAACAGGTTGCCTGCTTTAGTGCCACAAGCACAGTCCTTGCACTGCACAAACTGTCCAAGTGGTCTGTGAAACCGGTTTAATACTGAGTTGAAATATGATCAAAGTCAATTTTCATCCTGTGCATACTTGCAGCACCATATGCTGCATCACTTCAAAACTGGTATCCCACTCATTAGTGTGATCTGCTATTGTCCTAATGAGTCCACTGGCTTGTCAAAAGCTCTGGATCCTCCGTTATCTCAAGCACAAAATAATTGTGTGCTTTTAAAAACTGCTCCTTAAGAGTACAGGGAAGTAGAAAAGCATCGCTCAAGATGATTAATTCACAGTGAAATTGTTTGAGCAGTACACTTAATTACATAGACATTCTCAATTTATACCTACAAGGAGATGAAACCATAGTCAACACTTCCAGCAAGCAAAAAAATTTTCCAGGTCTTTGGGTTTTTTTATCTCCTTTTAGTGGATTTCAATTGCCAAAATACCCCAGTTTCCCAAATCTGGATAGTTCTGTGACACTGTCCGCCAAAGTTTCCAATGCAATGCCAGTTTTTTTGGTCAAGCTCAAGAATAGTTCAGCTGACACATACTAATACTTTCATGAGCTTTAAGTCCACAGTGTTACTTCACTAAAACAGGATGCTGCATCAGTCTAAAAGACATTGCTGCTGCCTTTTGGCAACTGTGTGATTTTAACATGAGCAAAGTCAGTAACTACCTGTCCCCTAGTTTGACATAGAACGTGGAACTTGTCAAACAGAAATTTTTAGTTCATAGAATCAAAGAATGGCTTGGATTGGAAGTTACCTTAAAGGTCATCTAGTTCCAACTCCTCTTCTGTGGACAGAGACACTTTTCCACTAGACCAGGTTGCTCAGAGCTCCATTGAGCCTGGCCTTGAATAGTTCCAAGGATAAGATATCCACAACTTCTCTGAGCAACATGCTCCAGTGCCTCACCACCCTCATAATAAGGAACTTCCTCCTAATATCTAATCTAAATCTACTCTCAGTTTGAACCATTCCCCCCTTGTCTGTCACTACATGCCCTTGTAAAAAGTCCCTCTCCATTTTTCTTGCAGGCTCCCTTCAGGTACTGGAAAGCCACAATTAGGTCATCCCTAAACATTCTCTTTTCTTTTCCAGGCAGAACAAACCCTTATATTTATATAGATTATGGTAAATATTAATGCTATTCTATTACTAAAGTACTACTTTGCATTTATATGTCTTTGCTATACTAATTTTTTTTTTTTAGAAAGGAATTCAGAGTTCAGGAAGAATATTTTAAAATAAGCTAGAAGAATTCTCTCTCAGTTTGGTTTATTGGCATACAAAGCTTAGGCTCTAACCACAATTAGCTAGCTAATATCCTTTAGAGTATACATTTGGTTTGGAAATATAAGATAAACAGAAAATAATTACACATGGTGATGGGTAATTTCAAACTGCCTCATCATGAAAATGCACAGATTCATGCAGTTCTCCCAGTTTTCTTGTCTGACTAATAAACCAAAGATGTAACTGTTTTCCCCATCTGCAGTATCACAAACAAGTACTCTAAAATCTGTTTATATAAGACAGAGAGATAAAAAGGAAAAGGGAATAGTTCTTAAGGGAAAGCTTTCCAATAATTTTCCAATTAAAATCCTAGCCCTGAAACAGTTCAGAACTTAGATAATGAGAACACTAATGCAAGCTGTTAATTACTTTTTATTTCTGTGAAAATTGCAAGATATTTTGAGTGTAATTGGTAAAGCTCCTCTACAATATTACTCCAAAGGCACTAGGAGGAGCTCTAATTGTTCCCCAGAAGACGCTAATTTCCACCTAACAGCTATTAAAGCAGGCCCAGTTTATTTGGTTTGTTATGCAGATTTTGTGTAACAAGTTCAAAATACATCCATAGCACAGAAATGCAACTTTATTACCAGAGGTAAAAAAGACCTCCTTCAGAACAAATGTTTCTTGTTACTGTGGTCTTTCTCTGTACATATTTATCTTTATGTCTGTTAACATAGTTCATCCTGTACATATACATTATGTGTTCCCTTCAGAAGTTGAATGGTGATGGCTACAGGTGACTTGGCCTACCAGGCTAGTAACACTGCCTGAGTGCATATATAAAAATGTACATATATTACATACAAACTTCTTTTGGTTTGGAAGGACACTGTGATGACCAGACATAAAAGGCAACTCTCTGTAGAAACCTGGTTTTAAATAGACATTTAAATAATGTCTTTTGCTAATTAGACACTCATATTTAAGCTGGATATGGTTAGGTGCATTACATTTACCTTAGGATACATCTACATGACCACAAACATCTCCCCAGGCAGCAATTTCCTCCTTGCAGCCCAAAGAGCCCCATATAGACCACATCTGCTCTATTATGTCCACTCTGCCCTTGCAGCGCTCAGTATCTATTCTATGGTTTTAGGTGTCTTCTCACCTGCACACTTCTTTAATACAGCATGTGCTCTGTGTGAACCATTTGCCTGCTCAGGGCACAGAAACAGACACCTAAAGGATGGCTCCTGCCTTTGTGCAGCACTATCTACAGTGACATCTGCTCCCACTGATCTTATTTCTACATCTGCTGCATTTGCTCCTTACACTTCTTCCAGAGGGTCTCCAACATCCTCTCAACCCAGTTTGTGGGCCTGGCTTTTTCCTGCAGATGGCACCACAAGAATTGCTCCACATACCACGCATTTTACTCCAGGTCAAGGGCTGGAGCTGCCCATTCAGATCCATGGTACTGCTGTGGTAGGCCAGCTCACCTGGACCATCACCATTCTGTTTCTGGTAGGAATGATTAATGTATACACACAGGATGAACAACAGTGGAACCACAATCTTCTGGATATCAAGGAGCCTAACTTTAGCTATTTAGCACTAACACCCCATATCCCAGGACACAATACTGCCCTCCAGAGCTATGCTATCACTAATAAAAGAGAGAAAAACCCATGCATGTCCCAATGAACCAGTTTGGTGGGGAAGACTGAGTAATTTGAATGTTGGTTTCCCAAATACATATAACATAAGGTTGGTCAGGCCCTACCACCCAGGGGCCCTCAGCTGCATTGGGGCCATCAACAAGAACCAAATCTTATTTGTTGTCTCCCACGAGGTTCCTACCAAAAATAAATGTCCAAGGCTCCATCACCCTTGAAAGACCGCTGAGAAAGATAAATTCAGCAGCTGCACTTGAGACACCAAGATCAGAAAGGTAAAGCCAAGGTCCTTTTCCCAGGCACAGGCATATCAGCCTACTCCAGGTTCAATTTCCACCCTAAGGCTCGGCAGACACTATGTGTCTCCTTCTAATATAAACACACAAGCACTTATTAATGCACTTCTACTAGCCTTGACCACCTCAACACCTTGACCAGTGTGCACATTTGTCAACTGACTATACAATGACAAGCCTTAAGGGGCTGGATGAATACCAACAGGCCCAATCCCAGGAATTTGCTTCCCCAAATATGCAAAAATTCTACAGCAGTCCCTGGGATAGTTTCCTAAAGGAAAGTACTATGATTTCAAATTGAAAGGTCAGTGCCATGAAGAGAAGAGCCATTTGCACACAACTCTAATCCTGAAAGAAGCAGTTGTCACAAGGAGAAAAAAACAGTTTCAAATGCCCAGCTCAAGATATAATTTGTACCTTGAAGATTAAAAGCTCTGCAGCTGGCATTAGTAACAGTCTGGCAGCCATGAAAGCTGTAGAGAATCCTGGCAGTCCTGGGGAGACAGTATTTCTGCACACATTCAGAGGCAGATCTGTGGTTAAGAAAACTGAATTTTAAAAAGACAGACTAGGCAGACTGAGTGATCAGTGAGGTCAGCATCTGCCCATGCAGTTTGAACAGGTCATCCTAGACAACATATCTAATTCTGAAAAAGAATCTCCTCTCCAGTTGTTGTAGCATCCATTATTGGAATTTACAGCACAGATCCCATCACCTCTACCTTGAAAGATGGGCTCTAAGCACAAATCCAGTAACCTCTACCTTAAAGACAGGCTCTAACACATCCCATCTTGCATTGAAGAGAAGCTTACAGGTGCAATGAAATGCCAGCATCAGTGCCCACCATGGCACTATTATTGTCAGTGTATCTATTCAGAAGCCCAAGACATAAACATTTTCTTTCTTGGGTCCAGCTGATGATCACTAAATGCTACTCATATAAAAGTGCATGTTTTCTGCATTCTACTTTCATCTTGGTATCAGGTAACTCACCTCTGCATCTGCCTTCAGTATCCAGAAGGAATCTTCTCATGCCTAATTGACTTGGATATTTTGTCCAATTCTATGTTACCTCTGTGTTCTTCTAATCTGCCTGTACTTTGGCTAGATAAGTCTGCAGAGAGACCACAGCTCTGCATCCACTAGCATTCTACTAGCTTGAGCATCTTTGTCAAGCTAAACATCCCCCAAAAGAGTTGCTAACATGCCACCTTCTCACCCATCAAGGCAGAATTCTCCTTCTCCTTTGCTACAACTCCTTACAGTAGTTAATCTGGTGAATATCTACAAATTCAAGTTTAACTATATTCAGTAGACATTCTCCCAAGCTACACTCCTCCAACAATCCTGAAAATCTATGCACAGGAGAAGTTAGTCCTTTAAGGCAAGTAAGCCTTTACTTATATTCTTTGGAGTCAGTGGATATACTCCAATTCTTGCAGCCTACTGCTTTCATACTTGTATATCTGTTTTTGCAGCATCTGGAAGAACATGGCCATTACCAGAAGTCAGGAGTTAGCACAGTAAGTAGGTGATGCAAATTTTTATTTTGTCAGCTGAACTGTCATCTGTGGTAGCACAAGGTAAAGCTGAGAAAGCAGAGAAGCAGTACTCCTCTAAAGAAATATTGCAAATGTATTGGATGCTTGTAATACTGAGCAAGAGCTGGAGGAAGTACATTAGAATAACTTTGTGGTGTCAGAGCTGTTGCACAAAACTAAATTTCAGGTAGGGCGATTTAGGAATAGGAAAGATAACGTGAGCTGTTTGTGGGCAGATCAAACAGAATAACACTCAGAATATCAACAGTATGAAACGGTATAAAATGACAGCCTCTGCCTCCATCTGTCCAAACAGCTTACTCTGTTGTGTTTCGTTTTGGCAGGGAATGAAGATTAAAGAGCTTAGACAGGGACTCTAGTATGAAAACCTCTTCTTTTAAGTCCAGAGCCGCACTTGAATTCTGTTGATGAGCAGAAGAGGGTAGCTGTTCCCTCCAGAGTGTCATTGTGCTGTCCTTCGAAGCCAAAACTTGCTGCATCTGGCAGTAACACAATTCATGCATATAAATCAAGCTAAAAAAGCCAGTTGAATGAGTTTTCCATATCGACTACCCATATCTTCAGCAACATCCAGGGACTCTACTTGCTGAACTACTGATGGTTTTGATACTATCTATTAACTCCAGTAGTGGTTTTAACATAAGCATCACACTTACCAACTCCAGCTTGAACTCATTTGTTATGTGTCAGAAATTTTCAACCACTAGCAATAATCTCCCACTTCTTAGAATTGCTTCAGTGTTGCTTGTTTCCTGCTTCAACTTACAAGACAGAGCTGCTTCTAGACTTCCCTTTTCTTCCCAATATCTATTGGATGGCCCAAACATCATGGAGTTCTTCCTGGGGATGGATAATGAACCTGAGGGAACTGGCTGACACCATTGTTACACTATTCTATAATCCTTGATTCACCACAAAAACTGGGAGGAGTACCTGAAGACTAGAAGAAAGAAAATGTCATCCTATCTTCAAGAAGGAGGACACAGGTCAGTCAGACTCAACTTGATCCCTTGGAAGATGATGAAATAGCTAATCCTGGATACTATTTCTAAGCACATGAAAGACAAGAATCATATGGAAGAGTCAGCAAGGATTCATCAAATGCAGGTCATGCTTGACAAACTTGACAACCTTCTATGATGAAATGACTATCCTGGTAGAAAAGGGTGGAGAAGTGGATATTTAGTCGGTCTTTAGTAAGGTTTTCCAACCCTGTCTGCCACAAGATTCTCACAGGGAAGCTGCTGAAGTATAGGCTGGATGAGCAGACAGGGAGGCAGACTAAAAACTGACTGAATGGCCAGGCCCAGAGGGTGGCGAGCAGTGGCATGAAGTGGAGCTGGAAGCCAGTAACTGGCAATGTACCCCAGGGGTCAATTCTAGGCTTAATCCTGTTTACCACCCTCATTAGGTGGTGGTGCAGATTGTACATTCAGACAGTTTGCAAATGACACAAAACTGAGAGCAGGAGGCCAGAGAGCCATGCTACCATCCCAAGGGAGCTTAACAGGCTGGAGAAACAGGCCAACAGGAACCCAGGAAGTTCACTAAGAAGTGCAAACATCAGAGGACACCCTAAGAAAGCAGCTTTCAGAGAATGACCTGAAGGGAATGTGAAAAGGGGACAGAGTCAAACTCTTTCAAGATGTGCCCATTGACAGGACCAGAGGCAAGGGTCACAAACTGAAACACAGATGACATTGTTTGAACATCAGAAAATACTTTTGCACTGTGAAGATGACTGAGCATTAGTACAGGTTGCCTGGAGGGACAGGTGCAGAATCTCCCTCCTTGGATACAGGGTGATAGTGCTGGGCAACCAGCTCTAGGTGGCCCTGCTTGAATAGGGTGGATGAATCAGAAGACTTCCAGAGGTTCCTCCCAGTCTCAACCATTTTGTGATATTTATTGCTTCCCCTTCAACTTCACTGAGCCATTGGGACTTTTTTTTCACTGTGATGATTGATAACTTTCATTTCTTCAGCTATACAGACATTTTGGGACAAATTTCTCTCCAACATTTGTAGAGTAGGGCCCTGGGTGTCAGATTACAGAAGCACACAAATGAGTAAGAACAGACCTATCAGATGGTAAGGTTTGATCTGAGCAGTGCAAGCTTCAGCTCTGCTTCCAGGAATCATAATCTCAGGAACTTCCTGAGTCAAAAGTGAATCTTTGTACTTAATAGTAATTGAGATATTTTTCTTCTATGAATTAGTCCAATCGTTTTTGGAACACATGTAAATCTTGAGCTTCCACAATGTCCTGTGATGACGAGTTCCACAGCTGAATAGTATGTTATGATGAATTATATTTTGCATCCTACCATGGGCTAGATGGCTTTGGCATCCACTAACTCTTGCACAGAATGAGAGTGGAAGAAGCTCCCTGTGTAGTTTTTGCCATTCACAGCTTTACACGTGCATAATCCAGTTCTCTCTTTGAGACCAAAGAGCCTGGATGAGAATTCAGCAAATTGTCCCCCATACAGGAATCATTCGATTCCTTGCTCACAAAATCAGCCACATATTAGATAGAATGTTTCCAGTTTCATTATGTTCTTCTTGAGATAACAGGACAAATTATGAAGTGTTCAAGATGTCAGTACACCAAAGATTTATACAGCAATATATCCATTGAGTGATGAAGATTTCAAGATAGCAAAAAACATGAGCAGAGGATGTTGCTGAGAGAGGATGATGTTAATTGCATCTAAGCTTCGCAAAGGAGCATGATGGCTTTAGAGCTGTGAATAAGCCTGGGAAATGCAGCATTTCTACACAAAGCAGTGAAAAGGACTCTTAGGACAGAAACAGCAGCTGCAAAGAGAGGAACAAGTAGCATCCACAGAATTTAACTATTCATGAGATAAATCATAGCCACAGCGTTGATGTTCAAGAACATAGAAACAAAAGTTACAGCTGAAATATGCAATGACTTTTTGACTGTGTGTATAATAAAATATGAACATACAAAGACCAAGTGAATTTTTGGTCCTCTGTGTAGAAAAAAAAATTATTACAGTCCTGTTTCATCAGCAAGTATATCAAACAGGAGACCAATTACTTTTATAAACAAGGCAGAAAGGCTTCAGATTTTTGTGAAGCGTTCATAAAACCTCCCTGACTCTACCACAGCACACAGGCATGTCCCAGTCACAAAAATGCTTGCAACTTTGGTCTGTAGCAGTATTAGGTTTGCTTAAAATTTGGCAACCACAATTTACACAATTCTTTTATTTTCAGACTGCTACCTTCATCAGTTTTATGCTTCCACTGTTTGCCAGAGCAATTGAAGCCTGTAAAATATCATGTTAACATGGAATGTTAGCAGTCACTAGATTTTCATGCTAACTATCTCCAAAACAAGTTCATATTATTCAAAGATGAATTTATCAGCAGGAGTCAGCAAACATATGGTGCTTGAAAGCTCTTGCAAATAAACAATGATTTTAATTTTCTAAAGATAGTTCAACATATTTACGTAGCAATCTGACAAAGAAATACTCTGATTATTTTCAGCAATTCCTGCAAGCAATGTGCACAGTGAGCATTTTTGCCCTAATGAACACTTTCAGGTCTAATGCAAGAAGAAGAATAGAAAATTAAGATCTCAAAACAGAGCCATACTTAAAATAAAACTTAAGGTTTACCTCTAATGTTCAGAGAGGAAGTGAAAAAACAATTCAAGATTGAACAATAAATACAAGGCTAAATACAGGGATTATTGCAGCAAGTGTAGTGAGGCTGATTAATGAGGATGAATCGCACAAACTTTTTGTTAACCCTCTCTATCCTCTAAGAGGATAATATGGATATGCTAACACGGCACATTTAAGTCTCATGTGTGAGTTTTTCAATTAGCAAATAAAAAGGAAGGAAAAGTAACAATTTTGCCATCAAAAGCAGACTGTATATGTTTGGGTTTTTTAATTCCTAAAGAGAAGCAATCTGACAGAAACAATGCTAACGCCAAATCACTGTTATCTTAGATATTCTATTAAACACTTCTTGCAGCCCTAACCTTGAACAACCTTATACACTAATATTGACTATTTTTTTTTTGTTGTTGTTGTGAGAATGACTAGATTTTTATAGAGATTTGGACAATCTAGACTGTTAGTCCATAGCCCACCAGTTGTGCATACAACTAATTAAGTTTCAATTGCAGCAAAGAGATCTGTTGTATATTGATTTAATCCTAGCAAGTTAGAGTATATTTGTTTTCTGTGTTTTCTGATTTCAGAAAGGGCAAATAGTGCCTGACTAACCTAGTGGCCTTCTACAATGGAATGACTGGATCAATGGACAAGTGTCATGGGTTGAGTGCAAAATGTAACCAAAACTCTGCATTCTGTCACCATCTGATGAAACTGGGGTGGTGGTGGTGGTGGTGGTGTAATTGTCTGTCCATGGCCAACTGTCAAAAACCTGCTGGGGCAGTTTCCTTATCTCTTCCACAACCCAGCCTTCCTCCAGGAAGAGATCTTCTGTTAATGGGCCATTGAGTCTCACTGATAGAATTCCATCATCCCACTGGGAAAGGCTCCATCCAGGGGGAGGAGCCAAGTACTCCTACCTGGATAAAAAATCTGAGATTTAGGACACCAAGCAGCCTTTTCCACTGTATTCCCAGAGGCAGACCAGGCCCATCTATCACCACTGGACCTTCAGCAAAAGAACTCCACTCTTTCTACAGGAGCATCACTTCAACAGAGCTACATCTGCCACTGGGACTGCAGCCACCATTGAATGGGACTGCCAGAAACACCCTGACCCACAGGGTGTCAGGCTGTATCCTGACTCTGTCAGTGGGGTGTGTTTGTTTGTTTGTTTTTCTTACTGTATGTGTTTTTGTTTTATTGTTTATTTTAGTTACCATAATAAAGAACTGTTATTCCTATCCCCATATCCTTGCTTCCCTTAAATTCAAAGTTATAATAATTCAGAGTGAGGGGGTTTAAATTCTCCATTCCAAGGGAGGCTCCTGCCTTCCTTAGCAGACACCTGTCATTCAAACCACGACAACAAGGAAAAAGCAACTTATCTACCTTGACTTCTGAAAGGCTTTTGACACAGGAAATAAATCAATATTTACAAGTGCCATGATCCAGATTTGGATCTTTCTGTAGTCTATGTTCCACTACAAATATTTTATCCTATATACTTAATTTTCAGAAAATTCCATATGTTGTGGAACGATGAAAAAGATAGCTAATTACAGTTTCTTAAATTAAACTAGCTCTGTAACAGATATTTTGGAGGAGTTGACTGTGACACAAAGTGCTTCACAGTCTCTCTTTATGACTCTGTCCCAATTGTACAGTAAAAACCTTGAAGAATCTCCAGACAGGCAGAAAACAGGATATGCCAGAAATGGTTAAATCCAAAATTTTCCAGCGCACATACTTCAAAATAGCTCACAGCACAATTTTTTACCAATAAAAAGACTACATCAAAGCATAATTAATCAAATAGGAATAAGACATCTACAGCCATTTGCAACTGATGTGATCAAAGGCAGAAAAGTAAAGCTATAGTAGCAGTACAAGGAATTTTAACATTATTTCAGTGCAGCAAGCAATACAGTCACATGAAGAAATATATTTGTAATAAGATTGGAATAATTTCAGCTCATGAGTATTAAAATGAACTCTCAGGTTCAAAGACTTCTTAATGACTGCAAATCCATTGAAATAGTACATTCTATCCACTGTTTTGTGGGAAAAGGTTAGCAAAATACAACTGCAAGGAGCTGCACAAAGCAAGGATTTAATTTAATACATGACAAAAAATGAGCAGAACAGTCTTACTAAGAATGAATAACTTAAAGACAGTGCAATATATTTGGAAACCTCTGACAGACTGAAAAGCAATGGCCATCATCAAGACTGCACCAGGATGTTGGATATTTTTGCCTGGCTCCTGATCCTGCAACTTGTGTGACTGGCACATAACCACACAGAAATAAGAAGCAATACTAAATCTTTGAGTATAACTTAAGTGGAGATTAAGACTTACTAAAATTTGTCAGCCACTAATACACATGAAGTCAGCGTAAAAGAGGAATATTTTTCTTTCAGTGATTTTCATAAATGTTTTAATAGCTTGTATGTTTTTAATAGCTTGAACTGTTTTTGCTTCACTCATACTTTAAAAATAGTCCTGACAATAATAATTCATATCAATCATCTAGGTTCAAAATTTTGCTCATGTCCATTTTGTCCCAGTTTTTCATGACACAAGACAGATTTCACATCAGCCCTACTGTGTCTGAATTCTGAGAGATCAGAAATGAATGCAAATAATTAATGAAAGACCAAGAATTTTTAATCTACAATTAAGGGATGAGATTATCCAGCTGGAGTTTGGGACTGACCTCTTTTAATAACATGGATATATTTGAGATTTGGGCTTTACAAATGAACCATAACTGAGGAAAGAGGACTTTTGCAGTGAGAGAAGAGGTTTATGGTGAGGTGGCTGCTGTCAATGAGACTCTTTCCAGCACCAGACAAATTTTGTTGGGACTAAATTATTCTGTGCAGAAAAAAAGAGTTATTATCTGAGAGTATTTATGAAGGTTTACCTTATGGGACATACAACTACTGGCCAATATATTGACAATATATTCACTCCTTGTCACTATACTTTAAACTCATGCATCTAAATATGGCCTAATTTTAGCTTTGCAATAGACATGTTAGGACAGTATTCATCAAAAGGTTGAGGCCATACATCAACAGTAAATCCCACTTCACTTATTACAAAAGTTATAAAAGAAATTAAGTCTTACTGCAGAGTATATTTGCAGGAACCAAATCTCACTTTTTACCAGACCTCCTGAAACTGGTAAACACCAAGAAAAAAATACCCACCTAAAAACTCTTAAAGGAAATCACCAGGCTTTGAATAGTAACAGAAGTCTGTTAGTCTTTAGTATTTTAATCTTGCACACAGCAGACAAAATCATATTTTGTCAAGCTCAAATAATCCTGTTAAACAGTACTTGTGACTGAGAAATTAACTTCTGGTTTGTCTTGTGTAGTACTATTGGCTGACTATCCAAGAGAAAGCAATGCTACGTTTGCCTGTACCAACAAACACCTTCTAAAGCCAGTGGAGTTTACAGGCACTGACTACATCAAAACTGTGGCTGATTCTTCAAGCAAGTTCAAAGAAATCTGCCAAGCAGTCTACAGATGGATTTCATGACCTAGTTTTGTGCATTAGGGAAAGAAAGAAAAAAAGAAAATAGATCAAATACAGACTTGCTCTTTTCGGGGATAAGGGGAGCAGAAAGGAATAGCTCTGCTTTCCTCCTAGTCTTTAGGGGAAGAAAAGAAAAATAACTGCAAGGTACTTTGTCACTTACAACCTCATTCACCTTGAATGAGACACATGAGATTCTCACATGAACAGCTACAAACTTTCTGAACCAGCAGCAGTTGAGTGTCTCTTTGCATACAACTGCAAGACTTATATGAACCCCCAATTGATTAAACCATTCTCCCATAGGTAACAGCAAAAAGTCATTACAGCTCTGTTCGAGTTACAAAATAATCCTAAGAAGCAAGCCTGGGAGCAGCCAGACATCTCATCTACGTATTAAATACCCCAGAAATTCAAGTGGCTCCGTCTAGATTGAAACCCCAGAGTGACTGGGTAAGATAATAGCAGAGATTGCTTTTCAGAGGTTGCATGAACAAGGTCTTGCTAATATCACATCACTGTGTCTGTGCCAATAGCTTTGTGGCCTAAGCTCTGGCACATCTCAACACCATACTCTAAGGCATCCTATATTCATCCTTTCCTTCTTGTCACAGTCACCAACTTAACAAACTGCAAAGGGCCTTACCCATTACTTTGCCTGACTGCAACCATAGCAGGGGAACACTAGAGCTCAGTGCTGCAGCCTAAATCAGCATCACACAGAAGAAAATGAATAGTGAGCTAGTAACACACCAGGAAGGATGGTCAGATGCCTTTCCCTGCTATGATGAGCTGTTTAACTGTGAGCAGATGCAGCAGCATTTGATCGTGCGTGGCCACTGGTCTAAGGCCTCCTGCTACTTCTGAAGCTCAGGACTGGAAAGGGTGACATGGCCTCTACATCAGGCCCCCAACTTGACCATGCTCTGAAAGGAATCAAATCCTTCCAGTAAGGCCTGCTTCCCTCTCCTCAATGCCAAACCTCTGAGTCTCCATAATGCCAAACTTCTTTGGTCCTTACACCTCTTTGTCAGCCATCCACACGCATCATGTGGGCCAGGATTTGAGCAGTGGCTTGGGAACAGTCATTCCTGAGGTGTTCCACCACTGCTTAGGTGGACAGGGCAATGACCAACACATGTGAAGGCCTCATCTTCCTTTCTAATTAAGAACTCATCTGGGATAAAGCTTATTTAAATTAATATTTTTCCATAGTGAACCTCTGGCTAATTTTTTTTTATCCTTTAACAACACGACTGGAAAAGGGCCGCTCTTTTATTCCAATAAATGTTTTGTTCCCTGTGATCTTGCAGAGCTTATTGCACAGTCCCCTTTCTAGCAGGTCCTACTGGAAGTTAGTGGACAGACCCACTACTGCTGTAGGTAACCAGTCCCTGATATGACTTAGAGGGCTGTTCAGTGGCTGAAGTGAATGCCAAATCAATTCTGAGAGAGGCTTAATTGCACTGGCAATACTGAGTAAAAAAATAAGGACTTTGTACTGAGTCCTCTTGTTAACAGACTGCAAAGGAAAGAAATGAAATTGTACCCTTTCATTTCCAGAGTTGGAACATCACCCACAGATGTGGTAGGAAGCTTGCCAGAAAGCCAGCCACAGCCAGTATTGATAACACCAAGATAAATCCACACTACAGCAAGCACCTGTGCTACTGGGTGTTGTACCCTTGGTGCCAAAAGCCCAGTTGTCTTTCTCTTGAGCACTTCAATACACATACCTTCTTTGGAAAGAGGCAAAAGAATGGAGGACTTGGCACACTTGCAGTGAACATTAACTGAGATATTTGACTGTGTTTGTTATAGCTCATGGCTTTTATCTTACTGCTAAGATAAGAACAGCCAGTGTAAATAGATTTCATAGTCTATCACCACTAGTACAAGAACTACATAAATGTGCTATGTTTACATGCTCAGTGTCAGTGACAGCATGCTGAGTATCACAATATACTGTTGACACAGCAATGCGTTTACTGAAGTCATTTAAGTAGTTTTATAGCAACTACAATGTAACATCAACACTGCAATCATTTACACACAGTAGATGGAATTGTACCATTAGGAAGTTTATACACCTTAATGCTTTTCAAATCAGTTTAATAATACTGTATCACAGTATTATTTGACACTATTTGACAGTGCCACAATAACTTTTTTGTATCAGCACTGTGGAAGATCCAAGACAATCACCATTAGGGGTAGCAACTGGGATGGCAAGCACCTGGCCAAGCAGGAAGAGGGAGGGGACTGATGCTGCAGCCAGACATGGCAGTAGAGCTTGACTTCTTGCCACATGGATGCCTGGCATGAGCCCTGGAATTGGGGTAGGCTCCACTTCTGTGGTGAAGGACCACAGGAAACAAACATGCCAAACTCAAGAAATGTCTTAGGGAATAAGGAGAGTCCTCTGAGGGACAAGAATAGGAGTAGAGAATAAAAATGGGAGAATTTACCTCAAGTTGGACTGAGAATATGCAGAGTCTTTCTTTGAAGAAAAGAGGAACACTAACATATCCTTGGAAAATGATAAACTGGGGTTAAACCAGAGGACTATTCCCTTCCAGTCCTGTTATTTGCTTCACCCTTGATTTGCTACTGGTGATAGAAATTAAGAATTACTGTGAAATTAGAATAATGATATTGCTTAATCTGAGCAGCATGCTGGTACACAAAAACTTGCAAAAAGAATTACTGTGTTTGATACAGTAGGTAATTTGTCAAAAGATTCATGCAGTAAAACTTACTGGTACAGAAGCTGTTCCAATTATGAAGAGAGAAAATATTGATTAGAAGACTCTTCCATGGCAAGGAACAAGTTTGAAGCACTTAAATTCTCAGTTTCTAAAGAAAATTAATGAAGTTAACTTTAATCCTGCTAATTTAACTGAGGAAATAATGAGGACAGGCCTTACCACTGTCATTGCTGACAAAGGCTAAAACAATTTTAATACTTTAAGAAAAGTACTTGTCTAATTAAGAGCATTACCAACTAGTACTCCTTTATGCTGCTTTGAGAATGTCATTAGATAGGAAGTTTTTCTAGTTTGAAAAAGGCAATAAAATAGATAAGCAACTAATTCAGAAAGATGTCTGTTTGGTAAAGGAATGCAAAGTTTTATGCTATTTCACTGCTATGGGATAGCTCAGCTATCATGTATCAGTTACTTGGTACAGCACCAGAACACTAGGACAAAGGAACACTGAATGTGTGTTTGTCTAATTGTGTGATTGTCTAATTGTCAATCATTTTAGCTACTTGCACATCCAGTGAGGGCTGCTTAGAACAATTTTTACATTCAAACTAATTAAATAGGCTATTGTAAAGAATCATAGAATCAAAGAATGTCTTGAGTTGGAAAGGGATCTTAAAGACTATCTAATGCCAACCTCCCTGCTGTGGGCAGGGACACTTCCACTAGATCAGGTTGCTCAGAGCCCCATCCAACCAGGCCTTGAACACTTCCAGAGATGGGGCAGCCACAGGTTCTCTGGGTAACCTGTTTCTGTGCCTCACCACACTCACAGTGAAAAATTTCCTCCTTCTATCTAATTTAGATGTATGCTCTCTTTCAGTTTTAAGCCATTCCCCCTTGCCCCATCACTAAATTCTCTTTTCAAAAATCTCTCTCCAGCTTTTTTGTAGGCTCCCCTCAGGTACTGGAAGGCTGCAATTAGGTTACCCTGAAGCTTCTTTTCGTTCTTATAAAGAAAATAACTTTGACTTCTAACCAGCACAAAAACATGTACTAGGCAACAATGCATTCTCTGGAAGAAATTAAAACATCTAGTAAACCTAAAAAGGCTTGTAGGAATTAGAAAGTTTATATTTTTTCTCTAGCAAACCCAGTAAGAATTTTTTACTATAAATTGCCACAGCAAATAATTAAGCCATATGGATAACTGTCCGTGTAAGAGCCAAGAACCTTCTTCCTTACTAAAACACGTGTGATAAATCCATTAATAACTGGACAGACAGAGAGGGGAAAAAATATATGGCTGGATTATGATTTACCTTGGCACCACATTCTTGAATTCTGCTTCAGGGATTTACATTCATTTGCATTCCCATCTTTACTTATACTCTTTATAAAAGCTGATGACAGATAGACATTATGGTACAATGAAAGAGACCCATAAAAACTAAATTAGAAAAGATGTACAAAACCCTAGACATAGGCAAAATGCATCATACGTGGCCCTGTAAACCCACTGGTGCTGTATAGTAATAGCTACAGTTATTAAGAAAATATTTTAAAATGAAATAAGTAAGCAGTAAAATAATCTCACAATGAGCAGTGCTACCCAGATCAGTGCTGGCCTCCATCTGGTGAGCAAATTCACTTCTGTAGGCATTGTAGGGTCTATGCTATAAGGAAGTAGCATGAGTAGAGGCAGTACCTTCTAGTAGACTTAACATTATGAAGTTTGCCATATTGCATAAACCAATGGCCTTATTATAGCCTATTATGTCCAAGGTCCACCTATTTCAGCCACTCTGAAAGTGATTATTGTTTCCTACTCTTTTTTTCAAGCAGCCAGTGCTGTTTTATCCTCAGCTGTGGGAGCCTTCTTTTTAAATCTACATCACCTTTTAAACCTACATCATGCTAGTTGTCATGGCCAGGTGCTACATAGTCTGGATCAGGTGGCCCTTAACCCTCCTCCTCGCAGCTCTCTTTAACATGACCTTGAAGCCAGTGATTCAGAAATTTTGGCTTTCTATTACACCTCCTTAGAACCAGCCACGAGTCCATATTATAATGTTTCAGCTGAGGGGTTATCTTTTCCTCTTAAAGGCCTGGTTATCTTCAGGAAGGTAAACACCATATCTTCAAGGAACTCGTCAATATAATCCCCTGGAAAACCTTCTTCAAGGAAAAGGGGACAGAACAGAGCTGGCATTTTTTAAGGACATCTTCATGGAGCACACAAATTAGTGATCTCCAGGCACAAGAAATTTGGCAAGGAAGGCAGGAAATTGAGTCTGCTGGTCAAGATAAAGGGCAAGAAGTATGTGCACAGGCAAAGCAAGCAAGGGCAGGTAACCTGGTAAGTGTACAGGGGGAGGAAGGCCAAGGTGAAGCTGGAGCTGGAGTTGGAAAGGGATGAAAAGAATAACTGGAAAGGGTTCTACAGGTGTGTAGGGACTTTTACAAGAGCATGTAGTGACAGAAAAGGGGGAATGGCTTCAATCTGAAAGAGGGCAGATTTAGATTAGACATTAGGAAGAAATTCTTACTGTGAGGATGGTGAGGCACTGAAGCAGGTTGCCCAGAGAAGCTGGATAGAATAGAAGTGGATGCCCCATCCCTGGAAGTGTGCAAGTTGGATAGGGCCCTGAACAACTTGGCCTAGTGGAAGATGTCCCTGTGCATGGCCAGGGGGTCAGAACTTGATGGCGTTTAAAATTCCTTCCAAGCCAAACCGTTCCGTGATTCTGTGAAGTGAAAGCTTTGTCCCTTTAACAGAAGCTGTTTAATCAGCTGGATACTGGCAGAAAACATCCTGAACATCTTCAGTTTCTAATTTAGAACCACGAAGTGCATCATCAGCTATTCAGCAGGAAACAGCAGGAAAGCTTACTTGGGCTTTGAAGTATTCATCTGCTCTGTTAACATATAGACCATATCGAGTATATAGCAATGCAGTGTACCCCAAAGGATGATGAGAGGGGAAAAGCAAGCAGAGGGAAGATTATCTTCAGGAAAAATAAAGGGCAGGAACTCCAGGGACAGCCCTTCTTTTGAGGAAATCCAGGTCTTTTCTGGCCTTCTCTAAGAAAAACATAGTTTAGAGCTGCCTTTGTTTAAATTAAAACACCTATAGAATCATAGGATCCATAGACCATTTACTATTGTATTAGAAGTATTCCCACCACTAGGTGTCAGCCTAATTTAACATATGCACAAATTTCTTCAAATAAAATTTCACTTTTGTCATACTTCAGTCTTTTAACTACATAATGGAAATATTCATACATGTTTATATAATGCTTACATACACTTATAACACTCAAGCTGACTTTAAGGA
Source organism: Certhia americana (assembly GCA_018697195.1). NCBI lineage: Eukaryota > Metazoa > Chordata > Aves > Passeriformes > Certhiidae > Certhia > Certhia americana. The sequence continues at coordinate 12,804,951 of CM031879.1, read as the reverse complement.
ACATCGTAATGACAGTTTCAAAAAAGCATGTCAAATACCTAAAATATTTTTGAAACTCAAGTAGAGCACCTGCTTTCAGAAACGTACATTTCATAGAATCATTTAGAGTGGCAAAGTCCTTTAAAACCATCAAGTTCAATCATTAACCCACCCTGCCAAGTCCACCATTAACCATGCCCTTAAGGGCCACATCAACATGTCTTTTAAATATCCCCGGGAATGGTGAATTAACCACTTCCCTGGATTGCCTGTTCCAGGGCTTCACAACACTTTCCAGGGAAGAAATTTTTCTCAGTTTCCTATCTAAACCTCCCCTCACACAACTTGAGGACATTTCCTCTTGTTCTATCACTTGCTACTTGGGAGAAAAACGAGGGAGGGAAAGAAAGGAAAGTCCCCTAAAGTAACAACCTTTTTCTTAAGAATTAACAACCTCTATTTGAAGTTCCAACAGGCACAGCACCCCCACACTACCTCATACAGACACAACCACAGCCAATCACACTTCTAACAGCCAACAAAGAACAAACCTCTGCTGAGGAAACCCTCTCCTGACGCAGTTTCCTGATAAGCCATGCCATGAAAACATTGCTTCCCTCCTGCCAGCTCAAAGATGCTCCAGAAAATCTGTTTGGACATTGAGAACTCAAGAAAAGCTTGCATTTTGAAAAATTGTCATACGGGTGTTTTTGGTTGTTCTTGTCATTTTGTGTTCCTTCAGTTGCCTAAAATGTTCAATTTTAAGATCCTTGAGAAAAGCCTTCTTAACAAATACAGAAAGGGAGAGTTGTGGAGAGGCTTTCCCTATGTTAAGGAGACATAAGTGGCTTCTTTCACAGGATCCCCTGTTCTGTTTTGACAATGTACCCCTGTTCTGCACCCTCAGTCGGTACTGTTAACCCCCTCTCTGTCCCTGTGTCCTTCAGTCACTCTCTCCCAATTTTTCCATTGGCTCCCATACCCCAACCACACCTTTGTACTGCCCCATGCCCCCTGAATTCGTCCCTGATGCTCTCCCAGCCCCCAGTACTCATATACTTAAACCTGAACCCTTCCCATGAGCCTGCCTTTGATCCTGGACTGCCTGTGTGCGTGGCTGGAATAAACATCTCTATGGAACCCTTACAAAGGCCCTTCCTGCTTCTCTTTACTATCAACCATATTAACAGCTATCCTGGTCGCACAGGAGAAGACATTGACGCCCACCTGGCTACAGCCTCCTTTCAGGCAGTTGTGGAGTGTGATAAGGTCTCTCCTGAGCCTTCTTTTCTCCAGGCTAAACACCCTCAGCTTCCTCAGCTGTTCTTCATAAGACTTGTGCTCCAGGCCCTCCACCAGCTTCATTGCCCATCTCTGGACATGCTCCAGCACCTCAGTGTCTGTCTTGCAGTGAGAGACCCAAAACTGAACACAGGATTTGAGGCCTCGTCAGTGGGGCAATTGCTGTCCTAGTCCTGCTGGCCATGTTGTTTCTGATCCAGGCCAGGATGCCATTGGCCTTCTTGGCCACTTGGTCCCACACTGGCTCATGTTCAGCTGCTGTTGACCAGAACCCCTAAAGTCCTTTTCCACTGGATAGATCTCCAACCACTCTGCCCCAGCCTTCAGCACTCCATTGTTGAGGGGTTGTTGAGACCAAGGTGCAGGACTCAGAACTTGACCTTGTGGAACCTCATATGATGTTCTTGGCCCATCAATCCTGTCCAGCCTGTCCAGTGTCCTCTGCAAAGCCTTCCTACCCTCCAGCAGATCAACATTTCCACTTTAGTGCCAACTGGTCGCAAACTGACAGGAAGCACTTGATCCCCTTGTCCAGATCATTGATAAAGGCATTAGACAGAGCTGGTCCAAATACTGACCCCTGGGGAACATCATTTGTGACCAGCCATCACCTGATGTATCACCGTTCACCCTCTGGGCTCAGCCATCAGCCAGTTTCCCACCCAGCAAAGAGAGTGCCTGTCTGAGCCTATCCATTTGGAAGCTGTCAAGATGATGCACCTTCACACACAGAGAGAAGTGAACAAGTTATGGGCCTATGGACTTTTACTTAATCTTTTAAAAATTCAAATCCCTGATAGCTAAAATGAGAGCTGAAAAGGTCGAGGTAGAATACCTGCTCTGCCACTGTTTTCTGAAGCAATGAATTCATTAACACCACAGAGCCCCTGCTGGTTAGGACATAAAAGCAGATGGAACATTTATCAGCATTTTGTCCAAGGATGAAGCAAATAATTGTCATATCACTTCTGAACAGGCTCTGTCTGAGCACTTTCTGTCATTCAAATTAACACCACCCCCTCTCCAGCTGCAGGGTTAAAACACAGAGAATGGAGATGTTACACTGGAAAGAATATTTATTCTGAGTATTATGCCTTCAGTGATAAATATGCATGGGCTCTTCAAAGCAGATTTCAAAACCAGAAAAAGGTGGTTATAAAGTCTCATGTAATTAAATTTTCATTCTCCTCTCTAGGGGAAGCATGATGAGACAAAACTGAATGTGAAAAAATGGACCTGACTGACATTGTTCTCTGTCAGAAATAGCTTGCAAAGGAGAGTCTCCAGGCAATACCTAACACAGCTTCTGCAGGCTCACCAGGAGGTGTACAACGCTGCAAATAAAATAATGGGAGAGCAGGAAGAGGAGGAAAAAAAACCCAACAAAAGACAAACTAAAAGCTCTCATAAAACAAAACCAAACAAAAACCATTCAGAACCTCCCCCACAAAACCCCAAACTCATTCTAACATACATCCCCCCCCCCCCCCCCCAAAAAAAAATCCAAAACCCAAACGGGAAAAAAATCCAAAGAGAATTCCACCCACAAAACCCCCAACTGAACTAGTAATGATCCAGGGAAAAGAACTGTTCTAGAAAAACCTTCCTTCCCAGCAACGCAGAAACAACAGCCTACAGTCTTTCCTTGCACACAGCCTCCCTCTCCTGTCAAAAAGATGAAGTTTCAGTTCTGAAATATATTTGTATCACACTGCAACATACAGTCCTTTCACAGCTGACCCAGAATCTCTCTCTGCATCCTGATATCTCATCCTGTTACCACCATAGAACATGGAATCAGTGTCAACACCAAAGCTTGGAAGGATGAAGAAATGAGGGACCTGCTACACAGCTGATATCAAAAGCCAATCAGAGATGGCTAATATCAAGGATAGACTGAATTAAAACATGAAGCAGAAAATATTATTCCAAACATGAAAATGTATGTAGCCAAGAGAGGGAAATGTGTGTTTCTAAACGCTAACAGGCCTAAGACAAGAAAATTATTTTCAGAAGGGACTTTAGAGATGACTGAGAACAGAAGGTAAAAATGGCCCCTTTACAACCTAAATCAACCTGGAGCTCCAAACCAGATTTCATTTCTAAAACAAATCCTAGGAATGGGATGAGCCTCAGACCAAGACACGGGCCATAACTCAGACAAAAGAAAAGTTCTTGTGGGTCTTCTGTGTGTTTTCTAGCAGCTTGCCCCTTCCTTTGGAGTTCCCTTTGCAGCCTTACTCCAACAGAAGCTCCTACCCAATCAACTTCTACATGGAACTAAACCGAAAAACAGTTACAGTAGACTCACATCTAACATTGTGTTCACTTAGTAAGTTTTTTGTAAGTGTCAATGCATCCAATACATAACATTACACTGATTTCAAGGAAATATAGCTTATGCATTATACACTGGATGATGAGGCCATGGAAATTGCTATATCAATCTAGAAGACTGTATGATGTGGAATTATAATCTGTGGCCAAAAAGAAATGGAGTCCCTGTCCTTTGAGGTGTTAAAAAAAAAAGACGTGTCATTTAGTGCTATGGTCTAGTTGACAATGTGGTCTTACTCATAGGTTGGACTCAATGATCTCAAAGACCTTCTCCAACCCAGTTAATTCTGTGACCTGCAGAGGAATGAACCTTGGGAGACATGTTGCAAGATTAGTGTTTGAGACATCTGATCTCCAGAAGCTATCTCCTGTATTTATTCAGGAACCTCAGAAACACTAGCACAGTTTTTTATTCTTTGCCAACATAAGTGTAAATAAAAGGAAATATTAACTCATGTACAAGCTGTCTAGCTCAGGAATCTACAACTGCAACAAATTATTTACTGAAGGAACTACAAGTGATCCGGGACTTCGAGCCAGCTGAGAGCTGGAACAAGCAAAGAGACTTCAACTACACAATATTTACTATCATGGTGGGTAAAAGATATATACTGAAGAATTCAGACATCTGTGGTTTCAGGCAAGAGTAATGTGGAGTAAAAAGGACTGTGTGGGTTGACCCTATCTGGACACCAGGTTCTCAGCTAAGTCACTCTCTAACTCATCTCCTCCTGAAGAGGGAGAGAAAACAGCAAAAGGCTCATGAGTCAAGGTAAGGACAGGGAGAGATAACTCACTGATTACCATCACAGGCAAAACAGACTTAACTGGGGAAAATTAGTTTATTGCCAAACAAATTAGGGCAATTAGAAATGGAAATGAAGTCTTAAAACACCTTCACTTCACCCCTCCCTTCTTCCAAGGCTCAACTCCACACCCTGCCACAGGGCGCAGCCTTTCAGGGACAGATCACCTCAGTGTAGGTACGGCACAGAGCCCCGCTCCCCAAAGCTCATCCAACCCATAAATCAAACCCAGCCGTTCCAGACCACCCCCTGGCCGGTTCTTACATCGAGCTGCTGCTGGGCGGACCCGGGTCCAGCTCGGCAGCTCTATTGGGCAGCTCTTTCGTCAATCAGTGTGAGGGGAGCTGCCCGGGGCTCTGTTCTGGTTGCCAGGCGCTTGCGGGGGCCGGTCCTTGGCCGTGTCCATGGAGCAGCGCCGTGGGAGGGGCCGGAGGCCGCGGCAGGGGCGGCTCGGGAGGGCCGGGTGACGGCGGCGGGGCGGCGGCGGCGCTGCGGGGCTGCAGCAGCGGGACAGGCCCGCATCGCCCAGCCCAGCCCTGCGCTCGTCCGGCCGACCGCCGGATGGGCACAGAGAGGGCAGCAGCATGGCCAGCGGCGGCCCCGAGGACGGGGAGGCTGTGGCGGGGGAGGAGCAAGCCCTGAGGAAGCTGGTCGTCCGGCTCCAAAACGTCCAGGAGAGGAAGCGGCTGGAGACGCTGGTGCAGACCCTGAGCGACCTGCTGGAGCTGGCGGCCCGGCAGAGCGGTGAGCGCCCTGCCATGCCCTTCCGTGCCTTGCCCTGTCCGCCCGCCGCCGGTCGCTAACGCGGTCTCTCCTGTCTGTCTGTGTCCCCCCACAGCTCCCCGGCTCTTCAGCGGCAAAAACGTCCACGTGCCCCTGCTGCTGGTGGTGGATCTGTACCCGGGAGCGGCGGGCGTGCAGCAGGTCAGGGGCAGGGCGGGACCGGGGCCGGGGCCGCTTCCTCCGCTCCGGCTGCGCTCCGCGGGATGAGCTCCCTTCCCGGGATAAAAGTTCTTGTTCCGCTTGTTGATTTCTCCCTAACTTGCTGTCTGTCTCCTGGGCCGCTTCATGAAGTGCTCTGAGCTGTAGAAGGGCGCTGTCACCGCTGGCATTTAAAGGGACCAAGCGTTCTAATTTATTGCAGATGCCCCTGGCTGCGTCTCTGTTCTTACCGGCAGAAGGAGGCGAAATAGAAAATAAAAGTTAAGCTATGTGAATACTGTGTAACGTAGAGTTCTAAGTTACCAATAATGTTATCTAATATAATTTTGACGTGTCCATATTGAATTTTGCCTTGGTTAGACAAACTACTGAAAAGCACGATTTTAAACTATGAATTCATATATACGTACCATATCCTTGAGACTTGTGCTAGTCCAGGTTTTAAAGGCAGGAGGGAATATTTTGGCTAAGAGTAAGTTCTGCAATTTAAGGTTCTGCCTGCCAGCTCCTGTAATTTAACATTGGCCCATTTGGACTAGGTGTGTCCCTTGCACAATTTGATGTTATACTTATGGTACAGCTGCCAGACTTGTCATACGAAACAGCTCCTTCCTGGCAGGCATATATTAAATTTCTGACTATGCTATGCATAGAGGATGTTTATAAGTTCCAGGTCTCTGTGCAATTTGCTTGATTTTCTCTCTCTCTCTCTTTTTTTTTTTTTTTTTTTTTTTTTTTTGTTATTATTAAGCCCATTTATATAGTTACAATATTTTGGGCATGTTTTGGGGTTTTTCCAATTCAGCTGGAAGGCAAAACATGAATTATATTGCAAACGCCTCTTAAATAATAGTATACTTTAAGGTTTTGGGTTTAGGGATTTTTCCGTGTACTAGACCTTAGCTAGAGGTCAAAAGCCCAATATCCAGATTAAGTATGAAATTGTATTTCTGTAGTGATTAATCTGAAATAACAGTGATCTTGGGTTTTCTTTGAAGACTAAATATTTATGCAGTGGCTTAAGGTTTTACTTATTTTACTGTTTGATTGTCAGGTTGTTAACAAATACAGGAACATGAATCAGCAGTTATTTTCAAGATAAAGCACATTAGATATATAACACTTTATAAAACCTATGCCCAGAAGTTTAAACTTGTAAAGTAAAATATCAATCACAACAAGAAGTAGGTGTGAAATGATAGCACAAGACTCTCAGAATTGCATAGGGAAGATAGCAACTAATTTTCATTTTAACTCTCTTAAAATACCTCATTCTAATGCAGAATTGTAAAGTTAATTTTAATCTTCTACCTGCCTACATTTGCAGTCATACAGTGTTTCAGTCAAGTTCTGGACCTTCTTTGCATTACTGTGTTGTGTTGCAGTGAGAAATTTGTAGCCTTGAGCGCACAGCTCAAATCTCATTCCTCATAAAATGTCTTGGGCAGCTCTTCTTTCTGGTGTTTACAAACATTCCCATTATGTAAGTAGAGTTCTGTCTTCTTGCTTCATGCACTGCTATTTGTTTGTAATCTTTGTGAATAAATTCTCACTTTACAGCAGTGAAGTAACAAGGTCCTGATTTCAGCGCAGTCTCTTTGCAGTATTAATGATTCTTTATTGAATAAATAATTAATCATCCTTCTTTTACTTCTGGCATTATAAAAAAATTGACTCATATAAGGGAATAAACACAGAAACATACCTGAAATGAGAATTTTCTTTGCCTCCCCTCTTAACTGGTTGTAAAGTATCGTGGGTTGCTGCTGTTCCACTAACTTGTACAGGGTTAATTTGCCTGGTAGATCAATATTGTAAGTATTGGCCCAAGTCAGACTTCAGGCATAAACCCTGCAAGCTCCTTCCGAAATAGGAAGGTACTGGTGTGGAAAGCCAGTAGTTCCTGTAAGTAAAATATATATCTTGAAGTAAATAGGGTAGTTTTCTGCAGCTTCTCTGGCAATGATTGGAGCAGCTTAAAACTCTAGAGCCAAGTATGAGTGCACTTGAGTAAAGAGCAGTCAGCAGAGCTTTATTGTCTTAGGTAGATGGTGGGACCTAATGTGATATAAATTAATTGCATGCTAGCAACAAAAAGGGTCTGATTTAAATATAATGAGTTTCAGTGCTGCTACCAACTCTTTTTGTGTAGAGGGACCTGTTTAAGTCTTTATAAGGACATCTTTGTTTGCTTTATTTCCTTTCCCTGTAACCTTTAAGATTTCAGTTATTTAAAAGACCCTTGCTTTCTTACTTAAATATCAAACAGCTAATAAGCTCTGTCACTTAAGGTTGTGATTTAATATTGTAAAATAGACCACATATCAGCAGATCAGATGTTTCCATTGGTCTTCTCCGGGTCCACAGTTCTGATAAATGTTTGTCAATACTTGGAATTCTAACAATCCAAATAAAAATGTTCAATGGGAATATAAAATTTATCAAAACCAGTTAATACTGAAAGGAATTTTCTAAAGTAATTAAGTTTTCGTCAGATTCTAAATTTTATAAGAACAATTAGGATGCTTTTTCTAAGGCATAAGCAGTTTATCAATTAATAGTCGCTTCTACAATGTTTTTGAAATTTGTACCTGATTGGCTGTCACCAATAAACTATTTTGCTTGGAATATGTAAAATGAGGGAATTGCATATCCTCATCTTGGACTGATGGTTGCTAAGACTATTCATTGTACCTACACTTAGTTAGGACCCAGTTACACAGACCACCCTGAATGTCCATAGTGAGTGATGTTTAGTCTCATGCAGGGCAAGGCAGCTTGCTGTCCAAGGAAGAGAAGTGCATGGAAATTGGCTCATAGTCAAGCTCAATCTGCAGACATTAAGGTTGTAATTGGCTTAAAACATTTGTCTCTGCAAATCTAAACTGAAACAGAAACAAAAGTACTGCATGGATGGGCTATGCTCACACTGCAACCAAGTATGTGAAAGACAAAAGTGGAATTCTAGTCCCCAGGGAGCTGCATCACCTTTTTCACACTCTACAAAGCTGTCAGGGAAGCTATCTAGATTCAGGCTTATGCTGTTCCTGTGGGTGACTCTACACTACCAGACTTGTAATTCCATGTCTCTAGTCTTACTGATTGCAGGGTTAGGGATTATGCACTTTGTATGAACTTTGCTGTTAGACTCTTTGGAGGTAGCCATTTACATTCCTGTTGCTGGCTGTCCCATCTTGACCTCTTTGCTTTACATAACTCTTCCGTGAAAAAGTGATCCAGTTATGCATAGAGTCTTTGTGACATACTATCTTCTGTCTTGACTCTAAAAGTATAGAGACCTGCTTCCACCTTTCTATTTACTTATAGGCTCAAGGAAACTTACATGCTTTGTTATAATTCCTTTTTGTAAAATCTGCTTCATCTTGACTTGCCATTTCACAGTTCACTGATTTTCTTTTAATGCAGAAGGATTTTCTTTCATCAGTTATTTCTTTGTGTAGAGATTTTGCTTACTGCTTCCTCACTGCAGCCCATTCAGTCATATCAGCCTGTAAACATTCATAAGAGAGCAGATTTCTCCGTTACAGGAGATGAAAGAGGAGCATTTTTAGCTTTTGGCGTTATTTACAGATGTTTGAAAGTCAGAATTTGCATAGGATGGAACAGGTAATTACTAAGAACAAATACGTTTGGTTTAGTTGCCTTTCACTCGTTATCTCAAAACTTCACTGCCTTTGTTACATTTTGAAAGCACACAGTACTGACGGTGGATGGCAAGAATATGCAATGTATGGTAATTGTTTACTTATCCCCATTTAAAACATTAAAGACCTTTAAAAACCTATGCTTTATCCTTACAATTTGCAATTAAATGGCAAGTTCTCATGAAAACACACATTTTTCATTAAAGCTGAACTACCTGTAATGGTGCAGGAATTTTCCCTTGCCAGTGATAACATACTATGGATCACATCATACGTTTGTCAGTAACTCATTTAACTGTATGCCCTTTATTCTCAAGCAGTGCTGAAGCAGATTGAGACTATTGTGTTCCTGCAAGCAATGCAGTCAGAATTATTAGCATATATTTTGCTTCCATCTTTTAACTTTTAACAAATGTCCATGCCATTTGTCTTGTGTTAATTTATTTTCCCTTACTGATTTAGGTAGGTAACAGAACAGCTGTCTTGCAAAAGCCAAGGATGTTAGAAGACAGTGTAGAAGTTCCAAGCAGAATATGTACTCTAAAATAGCTGCATTTTTGTTTTACAGATGGGCTGGTCACTTCTTTGCAAATTAATAGAAATTTGTCCAACTACTCTACAAAACATAGCTCCTAAGGATGTTGGGAAGGACTGGGAAGTACTGGGTGTTCACCAGTAAGTATGTTGTATACAAAGAGTCTGCCAGAATGCTTGATAATTTTGGCAGCATATATATGCAATGAAATATATAAAGTTATTACATCAGCTTTTTTGTGCTTTTCTTCAGCCATGTCAGAATGTGACACACACAAACAGGGATCTTATCTGTGTATTTAAATACCTGGTGCAGAAAGTAAAGGAGATTGAGCCAGGCCTTTTTTAGTGACACTCAGTGACAGAATGAGAAGCAAAGGGCCCAAATTGAAATATAGTAAATTCTACTTGCACATTAAAAAAAAAAAAAAGAAAAAAAAAAAAATCCTAAGTAACCTTTTCGGCAGAGGCTGTGTTGCCTGGATGTTCATGTGTGTTTTTTCAAGTGTGAGGAATTATATCCACAAGCCTAAAGTTGTGTAAATCAAGAAGAGGAGGTTTTGTCACACCTGTAATTATTGTCTTAAAGGTAAGTATTTCCACTGATCACCTCAACTACATGTGAATTCAGTGGATACAATTACCTTCAGAAGAGATGGTTTGTTCTGTCTTTTTAGTTAATGGAGCAAATTGTAGTTTGGACTTGATCAGCTCTTGTCCATCAGCTCTCAAAGGAAACCTAAGCAAGTGTTTTCTAGATGTCTGTGGTTAGATGGGATGAACACCCACATAGGTTGGCTGAATTGTTGCCCAATAGCACAAATGCTAATTGTAGATGTAGGCACAATGCACATGGGGGTTGGTTTGGGGGTTTTGTGAGGTGTTCTCACTCTTGGACAGATTGCTGCCTTCAGGGCTGATAATGACAGCAGCAAGCACAGCTTTATAACTCCATGAATCTACCTCCATAGTCCTCACCACACCCTTACTTGGAAAGGTTGCTATTGAAAAAGAGCATGAAGATGCATTTTGATTTTGTGGGGGTTTGTTTATTTCTTTTAGGTGGCTACAATACATGGTCAGTCGGGGAATGAACTCCCTTGAAAGATGTGTTGGCAGTTTTTGTTGGAAAGCAAAAGTGATTTGGGTTGCTCTTCATGAGCAAGAAATAACTGAGCTGAAGCTGCACATGCTAGTTACAATTTCTCTGGCAGCTTAAAAGCTTGTTAATTGACTGAAAGTTATCCTGAGAGCTGCATATTCTCTGGTCCCAGAAAAATTACTTTCTGGGACTGATCTTTCCCACAGCCTCCTCAGCTCCCACACAGCATGTGCAGTTAACAAAGCATCCTTTTCAAACTCAAACTTCACTAAAGATCTGATGATAGAATTGCTGTACATGATTTCTTCTCAGTACCAGTATTTTAGCCAACTGTGTATCCCTGTCTGACATGCTGACAGTTTTCCCTGCTGTGGAGAGGTGGGCTCCCTTAGTGGAGGAGTGGGCTCAGGCATTTCTGTCAGTGCCAAAGGCTGAGCAAGCCAGCTAAAATATGTCTCATTTTCCTTGAGCATGGATTGTACTAGAATTGCAGTGAATCACACCATAATGAATACATGCTGTTTACAGCAAGGCAGGAAACAGCTACAATAGAGAAGAAAAGGTTTTGGGGTTTTTTTTCCCAGGAGATTTTCCTTTTTGTGTGTGTAACTATTTTAGAAGAATAGGAATATTAAACTAGAAAAAGCATTTCTTTCTTTTGTCTCTCAGCTATGATCCAATTTGATTACACTGCAGTTATGTTTACAAATGGTAGTTTGATATTGATTTAGGTGTTTTTGACCGACAGTGTAATAAATAATTCAATAGTTGTTATCTGTGGAGAGAAAGAGAATTTCCTTCAGTGTATTTGCATTCTTTACACAAGCTTAAATAGGCTTCATGAGATGTTTTGTAATCTCTTATGTTAAGCTTTCCTACCGCAGAAGTTTAGAAAGTTTTGCATCCTTCTTGGTTATACATGAAATGGGAGAATATATGGAATTCTCTAAAGTTAAATTTATAAAATTGATGTTATACCTCCTATCAGATTTTGCCTCTCATGTCTACTTCGGTCATAGCTACAACACTAGTGCTACATCAGAGGAGAGAGAAACTAGCAGCATCATAGTATGAAGGGAATACAGTGGTACCTTCATTCCAGCTTAAGATTTAGACTTCAGGAAGATAAACAACATCACTGCCAGAGCTGGGGTATGAAATTTGGATGAATCTTCAAGTGTTGCTTACGTTTTTCAAGGCAGGTCAAGAATATCAACTAAAGTATCACAAACTACTGCACAATCTATTTTTATTAGATATTGTATATGCAAAGATTCATATTTGAAGATTATTAAAATTGCAGAATCAAGCTCTCTAAAATAAGTAAAAGTAATAAAAAAAGTTTCTTTAGTTTTTTGTAAGTCTGCATTTTAATTTAGTTTTTAGAGTTCCCCTCCATTTTGAGATATGCTTTATTTAAAAACATCAGATAGTGATGTATTTAAAATTTTATTTTTTGAAGAGATGTTACAGATTTTTTTTAGGCACTATTTTACAGATAGTGGTTTGAGTAAAGTGTGTTAAAAATATCTACTGGTTTTTAAGTGACCAGTTTGATACACAATCTGAATTTCGCAGTACTTGGCATTGTTTGGCTCTCTCTGTTTAACTAAAGTCAGAACAGACTTACAGAAAGTACAGAATGTGCAACTGGCAGTCTAGGAGATGTTTCTTTTTAGTGATTTGTCCAGCATCATGTAAGTGCTGTAGGGCTGAAACACAGGGTAGAGTTGATCAAGATGCTGTTCAAGTTCTTCACCTGGGAAACTGCTGCTTCTTTTCCACCAAACCCTTGGCTGTTCAGTGTACCTGAGCTCTTGCTGCAAGCAGAGCTGTGCTGTGCTGTCCACACTCTGTGGTGCTCCGCAGACTGCTGCTCTGGAGAGTAACCACCTCCTAAATGACCCTGAAGAATTCATTTATATAACTGACTAAAAATTAAAGTCAATTGGATAAATTATACATCAGTATTTAATATATTAATGAACTATGATCATAGTTGACATTCCAATTTTACTTAATTGCTAACTTGAAAAAATATAAAATTAAATAAAAAGGGTTTTTTTTTAAATTATTTGAGGGCCTTTTAAGGTTTTGCTAATTTCTATAACTAGTTCTGTTTTCAGAGTAAATGTTTGATGAAAATTTGTGTGTGTCAATATTTCTTTAGTTATAAATCTTTTTTCCTTTTGTTTTTTGTCTTCAATTTTTAGGCAGATTCTTAAAATGCTTACAGTCCACAAAGGAAATATAAATCTTTCAGTAATAGGACTAAAAGCATTAAATCTACTCCTCATGTCAGGTATTGTGTGCTTTACTTTCCTATTTCATCTAAGCTGTTAAACCACAGAGCTGATACAAAGTGTGTGACTGTACATGGCAGACTGGATTTTACTCTCTGTTTTACTCCATGAAGTAACTTGTCATTTGTACTTGTATACAAAATAATAAGAGTACTATTTTGCACCTTTTTAGAACTGTCTTGGTGGTAAAGTTTTAGAAGATCAGTACTATTGTAAAATGCTACCTTAAGGGATAACTTTGTCATGGGTTATACAAAGCTGGATTTGAACTGTCAGAGTAAACTTTAAGGACAGTATTAAAGAATTTTGAATTTTATGGCGTTTCAATAAAAATGTTGGGAAATAATCAGTGCACCATGTAATCTCTTCTGTTGTTCAGACATAATTGCTTTCCTGCTCTTGGAAGAAGAGGTGGATGTGTTTTCCTTGGTATTTAATGCCATGCACACCTTCCCTAAAAATGAAGAGATCCAGCAGTATGGATGTAAAGCGTTACACAAACTTTTTGAGAAAGGTATTTTATCTTGTAATTTATGACATTAGAAAAATGTAGGGATTGGGAGGGATGTCAGATATTAATTTAAATGCAATAAAATAATTTTTGCATTCCAGATTGGTTTGTGGATTATGTCTGTTCTTAAATGAACTAGCACAAAACAGACTTTCCAAGCCATATCACAAATTCTATAAATTAGAGCCATGAATATGACATCTTTCAAAGAAATCAAAATATCCCTTAATTTCTAACTCCAGAGTTAACTGAAAAGATGTGTTTTAACATTGGTCAGTAATTGGAATAAAGAATAGTGGCATTTGATTTAAATTCTCAATACCAGGAATGTGTATTTAAAGACTGGTAAATTTTAGTAATGCGAACAGTTCTAAAATCAAGCAAAATGTTTGTACTTTAGAAAAATACTTGGTTCTGCTTTTTACCCTGACAATGCTAAAAGGTGATTGTGTGTCCATACAATATTCCCATTTGTTCTGAAAAATGAAGTCACCATGTATTGAATTCTTGCAGAAATCTCAGGAACTGTGCATGTTATGGCCAGAAGTGCCCTTATTGTAGTCTCTTTGCTTTGAATTGAGTTTCTTGATTAAAAATAAATATTGAGAAATGCTATCGCTCTGCTGTACTTCTTTGCTTCAATGATAGTCTTCAGTTCTTCAGATTGGTTCTTTTTGGCACCATTCTATATTGCTTTTTTAAGTCTTTCTCCCACAAGTGTACTTGGAATTATCTTCTCTGTTCCTTTTCCTCTTCCTGTCCCAAAATACTTTTGCCCTGCTATATTTTCTCTTCATTCTCCAAAAAAGTCTGAACTTCCTACGTTTTCTATGCATGTTTTTTTAAGTGCAAGATTTTCACAGATCTGGCTGCAGGTATAGACCTGCATACCTTCTTCTTTATGGCAGCACCAATGTGACAAGTTCTCAGGCTGCTCTTGCCTCTGAGCCACCTTGTCAGTTTTTGTTTTGTGAATGTTTACATAACCTTATCTTGAACCAGATTCGGAAAACAATTCTGCTTGTGAAATTTAAAAGGTGCTTTTTCTCATCCTGGGTTAGTTCCCTTATCTGGTTCATTGCACAGCCACACAGTTATGTCAGTATGAATAACAAGGGCTAAGAAGGGAAAAAACTGAAGCCTTTAAGGTAAGGTGTCATTGAAGTGTGGCTTTATGGAAAAAAAAAAAAGTCGATTATATTAAAAAAAAAATAATTAAATCAGAGTATGGAAAATTGCATTCCCTAATGTTTTTTTTAACCTACTGTATGCTTAGCTTTTCCTTTACCTATATACTGCCTTGGTTTGGACTACCTGTGGAAACTTGGTTTGAACTGCCATTCTGTGAAAAAGGCTAAAAGACTTCTAAAATACAGATTCACAAGGTAGCATTTAAAAGTCAGAACTCAATTACATAGAGTGTAAGTTAGAAAAAATATGTTTATAAAGTAGCTTAGTTTTTAGTTAAGAAAGCCATAGTCATGCAAGATGATGTGTATGGAGAGTACTTTACTTTCTGTGAAACACAGAAAATAGATACAAGGAAACTTGATAAAAACACTTGTCTTTTCTCATGATGAACTGGATAAAAATTATTTCCTCAAAACATACTGTATCTCTTGCCTTTTAATTTAGTTCCAGAGGAGCAGCTGACTGAATTTGTTGAAAGCAAAGATCATATGATCATACTGAAAGTCTTTAAAGAGTTTCCAGAGAAAGAAGAGGTGATTCTTCCTGCACTTTATTCATTACATTCCTTAGCTGGTCCACGTAAGTATTAGAAATTATTTTCAATTCTTTTTCTCCCACAGTGTGCATCAGTTCATGCTTTCTGTGGTTGTAAAAAGTAATCTTTGTGTGATCGCAAAAAATCATTGAGAACTGTTTGGGAGTTGCAGACAAAAATCACCTTTCTGTTTTCTTTGGGAAATACCTTTTTTTTTTTCAATGGGATATTTTTTATATTTAGCCATTAAAGCAGAAATCTGTCCTAAATAACAGAAAAATACTTTCTTCCGCTTGGAGTAAGTGGTAGCAAAGATGCTTATCATGGTTGTATAGACTGAAGTTCAAGACCCTGCCCTGTCATCTTTTATTACTTGAAAAATAAGATTTATTTATTGACTAAATAAATCTTGAGTGAGTTCAGGTCACAGGTAAAGAATTTTCTTGGCCAGGTTTGTTCCACAAAGGAAAAATTGCCCATACAAATTCAGTCGCCAGGCCTGGGAAAAGATATCTGAGTTCAGATACCTGCTGTGGTCATTCAGCAATGGTGAGAATTGGTAGCACTGTGCATGTGGTGATCTTACAGTGTCCTCAGGTGTTGTGCAGTAAGACTGGGAAAAAAATGTCTTTGTTATCTCTTGTCTTCTGGTAACAGCAGTCCCTGTTCTATGCAAAATCAGATCCTGAGAAAAGTGGTCAATGATTTGTGTCAATTTGTTGACAGCAATCTGATCTTGTTGACACAGAGGCAGCTTTTATAAGCTACCTGCTGACAAGTTTTGGGAAGCATAGATCAGAGTTCTGCTCTTCATGTCTTTCATGAGGTGCATAATGTTGGACCTCCTGCAGATGTGTTTGCTTACAAAGCTTTGTTTGTACATCCTGTCTGGCTCTGTAGGAACTTTACTGGCCCCATGAATGCCCACTGAACAAGAACTAGACTGGAGTGTTCTGCATTTCATCAGACTCCAAGCTATCTAGTTCCTGTTTCTCAAAATTCTTGTTGTTCCAGTTTGTGTTTAGAAAGTTTAGTATTCCTTGAGTCAAAAATAATTTTACCCTAACCCAGAAGTTACTGCTGTTTTCTAGGGAAGAGTATGCCAGATTTTAAATACTTTTCAAAACAGTAAATAGTTATACAAAATGTAGCAAGAGAAGGCATGAAAAAGACCTGCTCTAAAGTGGGTATTTAATACTCTCATTTCTAATATGAAAGACTGAAAATAGCCAGAGGAACAGAGACTACTTGCACATGAATGTGCAAAGCTGGTATTCATACTCTTGGTTGGTTACATCCCTCAAGAACTCAGAGAAATATATTCCTTTAAGGCCATCACGGAGAAGATAACTCAGTGTAAGTACACACTGTAACTTCCCCAGTAGCAAAATGTCTCCCCATACCCTGAAGTTGAAGTCTCTATTCTGAATGAGAACTTCACTATGAGTACTTTCTTTCATTAACACATACTTCGACTTGGTTCTGGCTAATGTCGTAAGAAATTGTAGGAGAAGGGTTTATTCCAGCACTGTACAAGAACTCTTAAATCTCAGTAGTATTTGTGGCATGAGAAAAACACTTTGTTGTTGACTGTCATCCAAAGTGGAGTGGTGGATCACAGAATGTTACCCATCTAAATGGCAGGCACAGGGAGCCAGCCAGGCTTGGGCTCTGTATAGCAGGGAGAAACAGTCACCTCAAGAGGAAATTTGCCCAGTCCTAAACCAGCTGGGATGAATCACCATACAGAATGCTCAGATCTTGTCATCTGTTGTTGAGAGAACCTAGATGACCAAGTTTTGGTGGTTAAGATTAAATGAGATCTGTTCCACCCCTTTTTCTCTAACTTGTTCTGGGAAATGGTGACTTCCTGCAGATGTGCCATTGCTTGGACCTTGCAGATTTCAGCATGCAGTTCATTATGCCATTTCTGTAGTGATCAATTCTGCAATTGTCTGACTATTTTACTGTGTTCATAAGTACCACCTTTGAAATCCTAACTTACTGTGGAGTAATGCAATACTGTCTTGTGGAACTGTAGATTTCTCCTGTCCCTTTAACCCCCCCACAAGCTGCCAGCCCAGATTTAGGGGGAGTATTGGAAGAGGGAACTACAGAATAGGGTAGAGAGAGTTGCAAAAGAGGCCCTCTTACCCCAGGATGTATTCCAAGGCCTTTATTCCTTGAAGGGGATCCGGAGCGAGAGGGCGAGGTCACACGGGGGAGAGGGGTTTTTATCACCTTTGGGGTCGGGGTCAGGTTACCTGTCCGATCCTATAGGTCAGGAGACCAGGGGGCAGGTAACCCAAGCCGGTCACAGTTTTTGGGGGAGGGGTTTTGGGGGAAAAACATTCTTAAAGGGAATACAACATGGAACATGTGTTTAGAGTTGAGAATGACATGACAAATCAAAGCATTGTGAAAGGTACCTTCCTTCACTATCAAATAGAGTGTTTCAGAAATGCTTCCCACTCAGAGCTTGTTTTTTCATCTGGTAGGTTGTCATTAATTAATATTTAGAGATGTATTATTTTAAAGACTTGCTGCTCTTTTAAAAAGGGTAATTATTTTTAATAATACAGTTGTGAATATTTCTCTTATGTTGTATCCAGGGAAGCCAAGCTGTTGAAAAGATTGTTAAAGCTGTTGAAAGATAAATTAAGAGAATTTATAGACCTCAGCAGAGTAATGCTGACTCCCTTGGAGTCAGTGACAGGATTCCCTTTTATTCATTTGGGCCAGGATTTTGGCCAAGATTTTTTGGGTTCATATTCTGTCTCGTGCCCTGGATAGAAATAGTACAAAGATGCTTTCATCAACTGTGTTCTAACTACCATGATGCTGTTTTGCCTGAGATTGCTATATGCGGGATCACTCTGTCCTCAGTTGGAATGGATACATTCTGTCTTTGTATGGGCTCACATGACTGTCCTGTTGGTTTCTGTATCTGGCCTGAGTAATAAACAGTAAACAGGGTGAGAGGGACCAAGCTCTGGCACAGTTTTCTTGGGGGGGCTGTGAAGTTTCCGTCCTTGGAAATACTCAGAAGTCATCTGGACAACCTGCTGTAGGCAGCCCTGCTTGAACACGTGGGTTGGACAAGGTGACCTTTTAGCTGTTCCTTCCAACATCAGCCTTCTGTGATTCTGTGAAATGCAGAAAGCAATGGCTTTCAAAATACTGCAGGAACATTAGATGAAAATTAGATGAAATTTAGGGTTTCAGTACCCTCAGTACCCAACAGGTATACAGTAGAACTAATTTATATGAAAATAATAATTTCCTAATTTGTCTCCTAAAACAGGAGAAAACTCAGAAGTACATGATTAAATCAAATAAATTGCTACAGAATAAATTTTATGAGAAAAATTCTAAATTGTTTCTTAATTTTATGCCCCATGGAATATTACTGAAATAGTGTAAAATGTGTGCTTAATCACAATCACATTAGAAACATAATTTATAAGATTGATATAGTATTTATAAAACAGTTTGTTCACATTTAAGAAAAAAGCTACTTAAGATTATTTTGGGAAGAGTTTTCTGTTAGATGGCCTGATACAGACTGGGAGAAAACCAAAAATGTTAATCTGAATTTCAACTCCACAATGAAAACCACTGTCTAGGTAGGAAGAAAAATCCTAGCAGTTAATTATCATTCTCATGGTGAGAAAGAATTGTTTTAATGAATAATTTCCAAATGCTCATTGTCATTTATGTCTTTTATGGCCATATCAAGAAATAATAACACCTTTCTTTGAAGATACAAGGTAAAAACTGCAATATAGTCACAGTTCTCTAAATAAATCTGTTTAACTAAAGTTTGAACTAGACTACAGTCAACTTTTTTTTCTGTCTCTCTTAAGCAGCAGTTTCTGTCTGTTTCTTTCTTTAGCCAGTAATGTTGAAGTGCTCATGTCGGGAAATGTTCGCTGCTACAATGTTATAGTGGAAATGATGAAAAGCTTCCCCAGTAGTGAAACAGTTCAGGAAGTGAGTTGCTGTTTGTTGCACAAGCTTACATTGGGTAAGTTCACAAAGTTGTTTATATAAAATCAGCTTATTCTGACCGTGTAAGAGTTGGAGTTAACTGGGAGCATTACAGGAAACAACTAGTGTTCCAGCAAATCCTCAGAGTGGTGCATAGATCCTTGTGTCTGATGATGCAAAACCCTGGCCACAGTCAATATGGTGTCCTTATATGGAAAATGTAAGTAACAATGAGAAACTGCCATAAAAGACCCAAGTTAGGGGGAAGTAATGGGACAAAAAAGGGTGAGAAGCACAATAGGAGAATGGGAAATCAGTAGGTCAAATTCTGTATAAAGTTACTATAGAAAAGAAGAAAATTACTTAGAGATTTCATTTTTTGAAGTGCCTGTGGTGAATGTGTGAGAAAAAACTGGAGCTATAGAATTAGTTGAAAAGTATTCTTTAAAACTCTAGTTTTCCTCATTGCAATGCATTTATCTTCAGAGACGTGTGCTGCATTCCTGACAGTGATGATGCCTGTCTTGGGGCCTCCCCGTGCTGCAGCAGTGAATGAATCACTGGATTCTGGACTTGCCTTGACTTAAGCAAAAGCACTTTGGTTGTCTGGTCTAAAGTGGGCTGGTATCACATCAAGAGAAATGATGTCAGTGGCAAAAAGTTGTGCCTCTTAGCAGCTCTGTAGTCACACTTGCTACTGCAATAAATGCATTTGAGCACTTGCCGAAAGCCATGTATTATGAAGTTCAAATGAAAATAAATATGGTTTTCCCTCTGCTGCATACAAACCCATTGTGAGCAGCTGCCTGAGCAGCCCTCATTCCATGCCTGATTTTTCTTCATCATGAGTTAGACTTCCCAATTTTTGCAGGTAGTGGCCTGAAGCTACTGCAGATGCTGGTACCCATGCATGCCTCCCAAAAATAAAGTCAGTCCCATCCAACTTTCACCATCTGTTTGCACTTCTTCTTGCATATATAGTAGAAAATACAGATCAGACCTGAGTGTAACCCAGAGCAGTTTCCCATTCCCCTTCAGAAGGCCAGATACAATTTTTAAGAAAATGTGGGTTCTGAGGTGGTAATTGCAGGTTTATTTTGCCAAGAGCTGATGCTAACCTTGAACTGTTTGCTGTGCAAGGCTGACTGAAGATAGGCAGGGAAACCTAGCACTTGTGGGGGCACAGAAGCTTGGTTGACAGGCCTTGATCTTGCTGTAAATGCAACCAGCCTGGTTTCAATCAGATGCTCTGTGTTTATGTTGACTGACAACGAAGAGTAGCAGAAAAGCAGCCACAAGATCAATTTCTTCTTTAAGCCCCTCATCTTAATAAAGAACTACTGTAGTGGAATTACAGCAGAGGTGTTCACAGCACTGCGCAATTATAGGAACAGTTGTGAAATTTTTAGGTGCTCCTGGAAATAGCCTGGAAGATTTTCGTATCAGTGTTTCTTCCCAGATTATTCTGCTTCTAAACACTGTCTTCCTAAACCCATGTTAACTGGCAGTGAAATGGTGTCAGCACCTACTAGCTTCCAAAATCTGCGTCATGCCTTGTTGCTAAGCTGGTAATGACTATCCTAGATTTGACTGTCGTTGGAACTTTAACTGGCTGATGCCTGTTTTGCCAGCCACAAATCCAACAGAATTACTCATCACATAGCCTAGGTTTATTAATTTCTTTAGATAAGTAATGCTTTTATACCAACATACCTTTTCCATTAAAATATGTTAAGAAACAGCAATGCTGGTATGACATGACCACAGAACTTATCTTTCACATTACTATTCTGCTTCTTTTTTTTGCTGATCAAGATTTAAATGAAATTGACTATCAAAATAGAAACCATAGCTATCAAACCGTATTTGACAAAGTGAGTGTTGGTCTATTATTTTCTGCATGATACCTCCAAACAAGGAAGTTGTTTGAATTTTCTTGCTTTTTGGAGAGTGCCTTATATTCAGCCTGTAAGACAAAATACTGTGCAACTTATAGTATGATTGTTATGCTTTAAATATATTTATTATCCAAAGGCTTTCTTCTGCTTTAGAAGGAATCTATTCTATATTTATAATTCTGGCCTTGGTTTATTTAATGAGGAGGGTAAAACCAGAGAATAAACTAGGGTTAAATTACTTGTGTCATAGGATAAATCAAATCATTGCAGGAATTCAGGGCCGAGACTACATTTGCTTCCTGGCAGGAAGTCTGCAAGTGATACACCAACTGCAATTTTCTTAGTTTGATGACAGTGTGTGTTTCATTTTGCATTAAAACTCTGCCTCTTGTAAAAAAAATAAATCAAAAGGCCCACAAAGAATGTAGATCCAAACTGCTTTTTTTATCCTTAATCTCTTCCTTCCACAAATAAAATCTGGGGCATCAAGCCCTGTAATAAGAAAAACAATATTTGGTACAAAGTTTGTGCATTGTGTGCTGAGAAATTTGTGTTAAATGCATGTAAAGTTCTAGATATGTGTTTGTATTAATTTGATCTCTTATGTGGTTTCAGGAAATTTTTTCAATATCCTTGTATTACATAAGGTTCCAGAAGTTATTGTGAAGGCTGTTAAAACATATCCTGAAAATGCAAAGTTACAAGCCGCAGCTCTCAGTTGTTTAGCTCTTCTAAGTGAGTAAATCTCTGTCTACTTGTTAATTTTTTCATTCTAGAGACTTCCTGTAATATTTTCAAACTCCATTTCTTTAACACAAAAGCCTCAGGCAGGACAGCTTCAACAAACCTGGATTTCCTACATGATTAGAGTTTGCTGTTTCACTATAAGACTGTGTTCATATCATATGCCCAACATCTGCACAGTGTTCAGAGCTGGTAAGTTGTGTTGACAGATCTGAACAGAGCAAATTGTTTATTCATAGACAAATTTTGGATAATCCCTTCTTAACCTAAAGTCTCCAGTGATAGCAACACTGATTTGATGTTGTGTTTGCCAGTTATGACAATATTGTGGCAGTTGATAGCAACACAAAATCAATGCTTGTGCTTGAGTTCAGAAATCAATTAAAAGATGTAAACTTTTCCTTAAGTACAGTTCAGACAGAAATTAGTTAGCTAGTGGGAAAAAGCTAAGAAACTGATCCTCTTTGTTCTTGAGTAATTGTTAAATATAAAAGTCAGTAGAAATGCTGTTTAAGAGTCCCTAAAATAGCAAAGATTAGAAATCAGTGCAATATTCCATTATTCCATGCCTCAGATACTATGCTCAATGGTGGTATCTCTTTCTTCCCATAATTGCTGAAAAATCACAGGTAGAAAATTACGTATTTCAAATTCTGTTGCACTTTCTGAGACCAGATATTTCTCTCTTAGCAACTCCAATTTGCATTTTATTTTTTAACAGCGTTGTTTCTGAGTGTAGATGGTTCTGTAATAAGTGGTTCCATGAAAAATGATTCAGTTATGTTTTATGTTTGTGGTATTCTGTACGTAAATAAACAACAAAAAGAGGTACAGTCTTTTCAGAGCCAAAGCCTTGACTAATCTGTAACTATGTAACTCATTTGCTCCTCTACACTTAAGTTTTTAACTCACTGTAACCTTGAAGACATTTTTCAATTCTGTCTCAGATTTTATATCAAAAGATTTCTCCCTTCCCAGAAATGGCTTATCTTCCCCCTTGATTTTCACATTGCCAGTGTGAGTGCCTGTGTGAGTACAGAAAGGTTAAGACATAGGTGTTTTGTTTTCACAGTAAGAATTTATTTTAAATATTTTGTATTTCAAGCTGAAACAATATTCTTAAACCGGGACTTAGAGGAAAGAAAAGAAGAGGAGGAGGAAGAAAAGTTATGCTGGTTGGAAGCATGTTACAGAGCATTAGAACTGCACCGAAAAAATACAGATGTGCTGGTGAGAAATTGTGGATGATGGGACTTCGGAAAGACTGTATTATGTATTGAACGAAATGTTTAGAAACTTGCTTTTCTCATCTATATCCTCAGGCAAAAAAAGGCCTTAATGTCTGGATTAGATTTAGAATAAATCTTACCTTTCTTGCCTTTCTTTGTTCATCTCAGGAGGTTCTAGTTACTTCTTCAGATCGGATGTAGGTTGTTAAGATGAGGCTTGTACCTGAAACTTTGGCCATGCAAAGATTGTTGTTTATGTACCTGCTTTGTATCCAACAGCCAAACACAGGCCCATCAGCAAAAGAATTAATCTTGGCCTAAAATAGATACTAAAATGCAAATCAAATAATGAGACTGTTACATGTTTGTAGCTCGGGCCTATCTGAGCTATAAAGAATGTGAGAATGTAAATTTTATTCTATTTCTACATAGAGTACCTTGTACCTCTTTTGTGAACTGAAAAGCAGTTAAACTATTTAAGTTTTTTGGTATGTTTTTAATCTTCTAAAGGTATATTTTCTTAATCTTTTTGTCTTGGCTTATATTTAGGAGGCTGCATGCTGGGCTTTGAAGAATCTGTTTCTGTATCAACACAACCTTCATGAGAAGATTGGAGATGGAGATAATCAGTCAGTGCTGTCTTAAACTGGATTTTTGGAAATGAAAAAAATGAGTGCCTGTTATTAAGCCATTTGATGTTTCAGTTTTCACTTATTTTAGTTTTGTAATGGATGAAATTCATGATGATCAACAACACCCGGGAAAACTTCTTCTAAAGTGTGCTAACCTTGACTTAGGAAAATCTGCTAGTGTTTTCATAAAGGGTCAGAACAGCCTATTAGAGCTAATTTTTACAGTTCATAAGGAATTTTGTCTTCAGTTGCAACAGGGGTAAAGAATGTAAGAACTGGGAAAACAGACAAGATTAAGATATCTAGCACATAAAGAGTGTAGAAAAACAATGCTCATTTTTCCACAAATCAGATGAAAAGGCATTGTAAAAAGAATGCTGCCTCATTAGGGAGAATCTACCGTGCGTGGATAAGACACAAATTTCCATTTTACTTCAACAATTTCTCAGAGTTCCTTAAAATTTTAGTCACTCAATTTTTATAAGCCTGTTCATACCCCTTTCTGAACCTCAGGTCCCTTGGAAAGTGTGATTCCAAGGAATTCAGTGAGACTCAGGCTAGACAAAGTTGCATAGGGTTACAAAGGGTTTTCTATCAGCTGTTGCTCTGGAAACATATTAGAAACCAAGAGCAATCACCTGAAATTTTCGTTATGTTACGTAATACCTTTTTAAGAAATTGAACTGCAATTATGAGGTAACTGCTGTAATACAGTCAATGTGCAGTGATTTGTTTCTCTCTGAAAGGTTCCCAATAGACAGAGCAGTGATGCTCTCCATGCTGATGCACTCCTCTTCAAAAGAAGTGTTTCAGGCAGCTGCTAGTACCTTGGCAATTTTGTCACAACAAAATGGTAAGGGACTTTAATTATCTTTTCTTTCTCATTCAGCAGAAAGCTATTGCAAAAATATTAAAGATAATTTAGTGTACTTTTGAATGAATACAATACTCCCTGTGATTAGAGTATTATGTTGTTGTGATAAGTAGAAGGTTTATTCCTTGCTTTGAAAAAGTTATTGTTGGCTAGTATCAAAAAATATGAGGAAATAAGGAGCTCTCTGCCAGTTTATGTGTTGCAATTGCTACTTTTTGGAGCAGGAGATATAAAAAAGTGGGCTCTCTTTGTATGCTTGTTTCAATATTTATCACATGTTTGAATTTTGTCAAGAGCAGCATTTTTGAAAAATCACATGAATAAGGAACACAGCCCAGCAAATACCACTTTGTTGCTTAACACAGTCCTGTTGACTTCAGTGGATCAAATTGTGTAGAAACTTAAGCATGTGCATGACCATTTTCAAGATTGCTTTACTCCTGATCAACCTGTCCCTAACACGGTTTCCTAACTTTTTTCAATTTGCAGACCCCCTCAAAATTTTTCAGTGGAGATGTGGACCCCTGAGTAGAGTATTTAAACCTACTGACAGTTGGCCTGCTTTTATTAGATAACTTTCACAGAATCCTTTGAAATGGTTATGGACCTCAAGTGGTTTGCAGACTGCACATTGAAAACCACTGGCTAGATAGGAAGAAAAATCCTAGCAGTTAATTACCATTCTTTAGGTGAGAAAGCATTGTTTTATCACCAGTTTATTCAGCCAACCCAGTACATTAAACCTAATACAGAAAAGGGTTTAGGATTATTTATGAGATCAATATGTACCTATACTGAGAAATAGATCTCATAAATGTATGAATACTATTGTCATATAAGAAGTACTTTCATATCACGTTACTGACAAATGGGCTTCTGATTCCTTTTGGAAGTCTAAAGCAAGTTTTTCTTCCTTTTTTTTTTTTTTTTTTTTTTTTTTAATTATTATTCTTTTAGTTTTTTCCCTGAATGAATGTGCTTACAGCAGAAATGATAGACATAAAGAAGCTTAGTCAAACCTTCTGGCATAATGCAGTATTGATTGAGCTAACCATCTGAAATGGATGTACTAAACTGGGAATAATAAGATTTGCTAGTAGTTACTATGATAATTTTAATAGTGTTCTAATTTTTATTAGTTACAGTTATAGCTACAACATGTGCTTGGATATTTGAATTTGCAAAAAAAAGAATTAACAAAGTAAAGAGAATGAATGAATATAAGTTCATTTTTTAAGTTTAATTTAGGAAGTTAGAAGCTTTTTCTAAAGTTTTAAGCTCTAGCTTTCTTACGTGATCACAGAATGCAATTACAAGGAAAAAGTTTAAGAATAAACACTTCTGAAAATCTAAGTAAGGCTATAAATTCTCCTTCCCACATGTTAACTTCACCTAAGTAAAAATAGTAGATGTATAGAAACTTATTACATAGTCAGAAATTATAATGTGTTTCATTAATCTATGCAAACATAAATCAGCTTCAGCTCAAATTGTTTCCCATTTTAATTTATACTGTTAGGTCTGTTTGTTGAGGTAAAAACATTGAAAAAAAAAAAAGGGGGCAAAAAAAAGGTTTTGAGAACTACACAGAAAGAAAGAAAGAAAGATTTACTTACAGAATGCTTGCTATTTTGTGTTTTAGTAAATATTAGGAAGACACTGCTGGCAAAAGGCATACATATGAATGTTTTGGATATAATGAGGAAACATCCACATTCTCCTGAAGTGGTTGAAAGTGCCTGCAGGATTCTGAATCATGTTTTCGAAGGAAGGTAATAAAATTTGAAATGCGTGCGCGCTTCCACTTTTGAGATTCTGTGCCAGGAATAATTACGTTTAAGTTGTTGACTGGTAGTAATATTGACCACAGTCTGACAGCCCTGTTTAAGACATGGAATTTTGTAAAGCCCTTTAGTCAAATGCTGAAGTGGGTGTGTGTAGGGAGTTGCATGTTCTTCCCTTCATGGTTCTTGAGCAGTGAGATTTAAATAGACAATCACTGGGTGGCCTTCTCTCCTGTTAGCCACACTGAATTCCACTGAGAGATAAGAAATTTCCTACAAAATTACCTCTGATTATTACAATAGCATTTTGTTAATACTACTTTCTTATTGACCAGGGTGCAATTATTTACATAGATTGAATTAATGGAATGGCATGAATATGATTTGCTATCATGAAGAAAAGTACCACAGTTTAATTTATGTTTCAGATTTATTGTTTCAAAGGGTTATCACATAGTGTTAATTAAAGATAAATACATGTAAAATTTAGAAATGCATTGTTTTTATTTGTTTTCTAAAAATTATTTTCAGTTTCCCTCATCTGGATGTAATGACAGTAGCAGTATCAGAAGTTGTAAAAGCCATGAGGAAACATGAAAAATCACCTTCTGTACAACTGGAAGCACTTAGAGTCCTTTTACACTTCATGATGCCCAGTAAGTCATCCAAAGGCATACACCAAATCAGAGAATAGAATCAGATAGCTTGGTTTTAATCTTTCTTATCTAATGTGACCAAAGTTATTGCAGTTCTTTACATAGCGGAGAACAGCTGTAAGTCTTTAGGAACATACAAGATGGGAGAAAATATTTGACGTATTGAAGGTAACAGACCAAAAATTATCACTGTTGATTTCTCCTTGATTTCATCAGTAAGGAGTTAGCTCCATTACTTCTAAGGCCTTCAGGGAATGAATGTGGAGCTATCAGTGACATTGTGGTTTGCATCATCAATTCCCTTTAAGTGGGAGCAAACCATGATAATGACATGAACATTGTTGTACCACAAAATGCAATTGTTTTGATAGTATCTCTTGGAAGGAACACAAAAATGGGACAGTGATCTTTAAAGATAAAGATATAAAACATCTAGTTATATACTTTCTATCAAAAAGGAGAAACCAAACTGACTAGTTTAGAAATTCCTTTCCAAAACACCCCCTTTATCAGCAATACAGAGGTGGGGGAAATGTTCTTTCTTAGTTTTATGCCTTTAGTAGCATTTTGGAAAAGTTTTAACTCTTCTTGTCAGTGTACTGCTATATATCTTGCTTTTTTCCTCTGATACTGAGTGTAGGAGTACAGACATGAGGTACTAATTTTTTAATTTTTTTTTTTTGGAACAACTTCTTGCAAGTATCGCTCAGCAGTTTAATCTGAACATTTACAAAACCAGTAACTCTGAAAATAGTAACTGGGTTATATGCAGACTGATTGCAGGTTTTCAGTTTCTCTATTATTTGAGTTCTAATCCTAATATTTTCCTCACTTTTCAATGAAGAGCAAGATTTAGACTTGGTATATGTGTTCTAACATGGAGGCAAGGCAATTTGCTTGCCAGTATCCAGGAAGTGGGGCCCTTCTAAAGTGTAATCAAACACAGAGAGCACCAACTGGATATTGGAACTTGCAGGTTAATTAGGGAATAAAAAGTAATTCATGGGAAAACCAGCAATCACAATAAATATGAATGCTGAAGTGACTTTGAAAGGATATCTGGGTACTTTCTGTAGTGTCACTTGACACTTTTGGTAAGTGCCAAAAGCTACAAGAAGGGTAAATATGAAAGACCTTTCTCTGTTTTTTTTTGTATATGCTCACATTCCACTTAATGTCATCTGTGTGTAAAATTTGTCTTATGATGTGCTGCCAAGTGAGCAAGGACAAATAGTTTATAGTTTCTCTGTAGTGTCTCCTTAGTCTACTTACCAGAAGGAAGAGGCATTCTGAAGGAGGTGTCAGGAAACTCTCTAGCTCAAAAAAGTAATATATTGCAATGTACCTTAGAACAGATTCTTTGGCACGATTTTGTATTTTCGTAGTAAGTAGTGAGCAAATATGTGGTGAAATTTTCCTTTCAAACACAATGTAGTCATGTTACAGTGTAAATCTGGAGGGACTCCAGTCTCTGCAATACAGTGTTCTGAAAGTACCATAAGATCTGAAATATGCTCTCTGAGTCACCTCAGTGTTCATTTGATTGTTAGATCGTATTATTGGGTTAATTGTGGGGAGAATAATGAAATCTGCTGTTCTGAGGAAGGCTGTTTTCCATTGTTGCAGATACAAAGAATGAACATCAGAATGGTTCTTCCAGAGATGTGGGAGATGCTGCTTTTGCACTTACGGGAAAAGTCATTAAAAGCCAATGTCTGTTGGAGGGAACTCACTCATTGGTGCTTAATGCTTTAAACAGGGTACAGTTAAAGCTTTATTCTAATGGATTTTGTCATTATTTTACACTTGAAATGGTGAATCATATTAAATTTTAGTTCTGCATTGCTTTTCCTACTGATTTGATTGAATTAATCTTAACTCCCAAGTTTCATGAATCTTTTAGGGCTTCTTCTTACTTTCTTTTCTGGAGTGTATTTGATGATTCTTTATACAGTAATTCCAAAGGATATTTATTAAAAAAAAAAAAAAAGATAGGGTTTTTTTCAAGGATACAGTTTATTTGGTATTTCTTTATTTCTTAAAACAGACTAGTGTATGTATGAAAATTGTCCTCATGCCTACGCCTCAGCTACATATAGGACTGAGTAGTCAACTCAGTTGTCTACATTCTTTTCACTGTTCAACTTTTTTCAGCCCCTGTAAATAGAATGATCACAGTGCCTTGAAGGAGAAGCTGAAATATGAAAGGCTGAAGCACTCAGTCTAAGCAAAGGAAACACTGGCAACTTTGCACAGCAAACTAACCTTAAATCGTAGTGACTGGAAATGTTTAACTTCATTGCCTTCAGAAGAATCCAGTCTCTGCAAGGTTTCCAGGGTTCACATGATCACAATCAAAACGTAGCAATTCCTGTTTTTTCAGAAGTCCCTCTCATGAATGTTAAGCTTTCCAAACAGATTCAGTCAAGGAAATTTATCTCTCTTATATTTATTATAGAAGTCAGAGCAAGTAACAAATCAGTGAAATAGTTCTAGAGCATCTAAAGGACATCTTGACCTGAAGATATCAGATATAGGAGCTAAAAAAGGAGGTAAAATAATTTTTGCTTCAGGTGGTCTTCAATATTTTGTGATCATCCTGATTACATTTTCCAATGCAGCCGATTTGTGGTTTGGAGTACTACAATATCAGCCAGAAGGGCTAGAAATCAATACATTTAATTAAAAACTAGGACAGAATGAGGAGGAAGAGGGGCATGAGTTCATTGAAATAATTTTGTAGATTTTGCAGATTTGTGATGGCTGTGACACTCTCAGATCTAGGCCTCATCTAGGTTTCCTCCATCTATAAGTGGGGGGTGGTAATAGGTATGTTGCTTCATATCTTTTTCTTTTCATATGTTTTCAGTTGCAAGCATGTTTATCACTTGTTCCAGTTCTCAAAAAACAAACAAACAAAAAAAACCATACGTATTTTTTCCTTTCTAATCACAAAGGAAATCTATTTTCTCCCTCTGCTTGACCTAGAAAAATGGTGTAAACTTATCAATAAGAATTTGAGGGAAAAAGAGTCCAATTTTTCATTGGAAAAGTAGCTAGGGAATATTTTCAGAATCAAAGATGAAAATCTAGGGAAGTTATGAGTAGCTGAAATTGATGGTTGATTAAAAAAACCTCTTTGGAATTGTGATTGTTATTTATTGTTACATTAGCTGTAATTTCACATACTTAAGAACAAGATTCACTTGTTGTTACCGTGCAGCACGTAAGCAGCACAATCTTA
The DNA here is from genome assembly GCA_018697195.1 of Certhia americana. Taxonomy (NCBI): domain Eukaryota; kingdom Metazoa; phylum Chordata; class Aves; order Passeriformes; family Certhiidae; genus Certhia; species Certhia americana. The sequence goes on along the minus strand of CM031879.1, from coordinate 12,774,693 downwards.
ATCTGATTTTATCTTCCTTCCTCCATTAGTTTATTGGAAATCCTAGCATTCAGAAGTGTGGATTAAAACTACTTGGTTCTGTAGCTGAGTGCACTGGTGCACTAGAAATTTTAACCCAGCACGGAGCTACTGACACTGTGCTTCACACCCTACAGATGTATCCAGATGAACAAGGTAGGGAAGGTGTTTTGTCAGCAGAATGAGAATGGCGTGGTAGGAGGGTTTGTAACAGATCTGTTGCTCTCTTTAGTGCTGGATGTGATGTAGGTTGCATGGCAAGAGAAGGCTGCAGTGCTGCACAGTCCTCAGATCCACCCATGTTGTAGTTCTGCCTGACGCTAAAATAGTTTGTACAAGTAACTTTCTGGGATGTTACTAAAAGACTACTTAAATCATGGGTTTGTTCCACTCAGAATGTCTGAATTATCAGTGTCTGAATAATACTTATTTTTCTTCTAGACATACAGTGTTTGGGTTTGAGTCTTCTACGCTCTTTGATTACAAGGAAGAGTTTGTGTATTGCAACTATGCATGTCCTGTCAGCAGTTCTGGTTTCTACTCTGCGACGATTTAAAGAAGTCACTGAAATCCAGATGCATGTATGTGTCATTCTATGAAGATGAAAAACAACTCAAAACCATAGAAAATTATTTTAATATAGTTATATTTCCGTATTTTACTTGCTTGATTTTGATTTTATTGAAATTACTAGATTAATATAAACCTTTGTAATTAAACTGAGACATTTGTTACAGGGATGGTTTTCTTGGAGGCATATATTCAAACCAGAATGTGTAAGCATAGGTTAAGTGTTTATCTAAAACTTGAGATCTGCAAACTAGAACAAATTTCGCAGTCATGATCCGTTGTTCTGTCAATCTGTAACCATTTCATGAAGCAACCATCATTAGTAATCATCATAACCTTCTTTGAGAAGTCATAGAAGATAATGTAGTTCCCAGCCTTGTCACTAGGAATACACTTAGTGTAGGAATGCTGTATTTAAGAAAAGATATTACTGAAATACTATCACTTTGGACCTACATCTGTATATGGAAGGAGGGTTCTTTGTATACACATTTAATCCGTATGTAAATTTCTGTTTCTTCTGCTTCAGAAGTTTTCCCTGTTTGTTACCAGTTTCATTTTTCTAGTGGGATAGAGTTTGCATGTGACATCAGCTTTCTGTGAGAGTTTCTATATTTCTCTTTCAGATGAATATGAAAATATCTCAAGTACAGTCTCCCTTCTTTGCTGCTGTTTTCCCCCCTTTCCACATTTAGCTTAGCAACCACTGTAGAGAGAAATAAAAATAATGTGCTGGAATAAGGAAGTTACTTTAAGTGATTTAGTTTTAATTGGCTTTAGACAGAGAGTCCATAATGTACCCAGTTCACCCTTCTAGGTGAACTTTACTTGCAGAATCATGGGATAATTTTGTATTTCTTCTCAGTTTTTAGAGACACCTGTTAATTTTTTCATTTATTCTAATAGTTCTTTTCAAATTCAGAGCAACACACTGGAACAGGGGATGTATCTTCATTCCATATCCTTAGAAGGAGATTGTTTCCTCTTTACATTTTCAGGAAATCACAAGTACATTTGTCACTGCCAGGCAGGATGTTGTCAGATACTATGGTGCATATTTGACTTTTCAAAGTGTCAGTTAATATCTGTTTAAGTGGGTCAGCTAAACAAGCATGAAACTACAGCTATATGAACAGAGACACCTGCTATTTCTGTCTTCTCTCCCCACTTCTCCTGTTTGTTAACTATTGCATGTTTAAACGTAAGACAGAAAAATTAAAGCACGAATCTTTTGGTTGAAATTTGATTTTGTTGCATGATCTATTCTAAAGTGGTACTTTTTAACACTGTATTTCTTTCAATGTTCTCATTGTGTTCTTAGGGATTTCATGCAATCTTGGCAATTCTTGGTTTGTCACCTTGTTTTGCAAGGCTACTGGTAAATGAATCATTTGACACAGTCATTTTCTACCAGATGTCTATGTGTTTCACTGACCAGCGAGATCAGCAGGTATCTTCTTTCTCTGAAAGTTACACAGCTGAAAAATGCCAGTACTTTTTTGTCCTAACTTCTATTGTTCATCTTTCCATTCAGTTTCAAAGCCTGTGTTGTAAATGTTTTGCTAAAATAGCTGAAAATGATGATTTAAAAAATACAATGCTGGAAAAAGCATGTATGGAGTACAACAGTATTATGGCTGAATGTTTACTTCTACTAGGAGCTGATATTAATAAGAAGACAAAGACAAACTCTTTGATCTATCAGGTAATACATGGAAATATATATTCAATTTTATTGCTTAAAAATTTGTGCTTTTGGGTTCCTTTCTGTTGTTATGTAAATATTTATTTGGCAGAACACAGAGAACAGAGAGGATGCTCCCACATGCCCACATGCTTCTTTCTAACTGTGACCACCTTTTAATTAAATTTTTTTTTTAAAGTGATGTGCATATGCACTTATTTATTTTGGTTCAGTGTCAAAGTTTTAAATAATCTGAGAAAACCCCACCAATACTGCCTGAAGGGACTTAGGAAGTGTTCAGTTACACTGGTGGAACTGTCTGGGTGATGAAGCACAGCTGGGTTTGGAACTGACCATCCATTTGTAGAGTGTGAGGTAGGCAAATCAGTGTTACCAAACAACAGTGGACATATTGAAGTAACTGAAAGTATTTCTAGAAAATATTTTTAATATTCACAATCAACATTGGTCTGTGTAGCAGTGGAACTTGGAGACTGGGAGATACTGACGAACCATAAGGTTGGAAAAGACCTCCATGGTAGTGAAGTCCAAATTTTGGCTGAACACCTAATCCAGAGTACTAAGTGCCACATGCAGTTGTTTCTTGGACACTTCCAAGGATGGGAACTCCACCACTTAGGGTTTCAATGCTTAACCACCTTGTCACTGAAGAAATTCTTCCTGATGTCCAACCTGAGCCTACCCTGGAGCAGCTTGAGGCCATGTCCTCTTGTCCTGTCACTGATTGCTTGGGAGAAGTGGCCGATCTGTACCTGGCTATATCCTCCTTTCAGGTAGTTAAAGCCAGTAGAGCTGAGCTCACTATCATTGGGCAAGGCTTGATGAGACTGACTGTTGTTGCCTGTTCATTAAATATCTTGATGATAACCCTAAAGCATCTATTTTCCACTAAACAGATAAATAGATGGAGTTGCAATAGACCACATGCAGTAACCAAACTAGATAAATTACCATTCATTTCTGCCTGAAAAATGTGTGCAATCATGACAAAAATTACACTTGCAGATCTAAAGCATTTGATACATTTGGGCAAAGCCTTCATGCAAGTGGGAATTAGTACTCAGATGCCTTCGGCAGGCATATGCTCCAAGGAGCAAGGAATTGCATAATTGAGAAAGAGACACAATCCGGAAAATAAAGTCACTCTGAATTTGAGACAAGCAGACTCAAATGCAGTCTTAGCTGTTTCTTGAATATTCTTGGTGTGTTTTAATTGCTTTTCCCTATTAGGTTTGTGAGAAAGGAAATAATCCTAAATTGGTGGAATTGTTATTAGCCAATGGTGCTCGAGAGCAGGATGTTCGGAGTGCTTTGACCATCAGTATAAAGAGAGGAGATAGCCAAATCATCAGCTTGCTCTTGAAGAAGCTTAGTCTTGATGTCACCAACAGCAGTATATGTCTTGGAGGATTTGGTTTTGGCAGATTAGAGCCTTCCTGGCTCATTCCTTTGTTCCCAGAAAAACTTACTCAAACAAGGAAACAGAGTGAGTATATATAGAAATTGCTGTACAAAATATGTCAATATCTTTTGATGATACTATGAATATGTTTTAGATAAAGACTTTCAGTTGAGAATCTCTTCATAGCCTTCAGCTTGTTATAGAAAGTTTGGCAAAGCTTGAAAATAAATCAAGTTATTTCTGTTATTTTTTTGAAGCAACTTAGATTTCTTGAAGATTATTTTATCTTTTCCATTTCTTGTACATAAAGATGCAGGTTCTGCACTGGCAAGGATGGTGCTCAAATTCCAGATGAAAAACATTTCAGAGGATAGATCAAGAGCCTCATCTGATCCAAACTTGTCTGAAGATGGAGTGGATAGAAACTGTGATTGGAATTTCATACCTGACCCATTAATGGACAGTATTTTTCCTTTGAGTGATGATATTGATAGTGAAGGTAATTGTTTTTCTTTTCTTTTTTGCTTTTTATAATACAAATTTTAACGTACTAGGGCTGGATTATAGCAATACATCAGTTGTTTGTTTGTATTTGAGAATGAACACCTCCCATGAAGAAAAAACGTTCTATCTAAAATTTCATTTGAGGTAACATTGGAAAATGGTTTGTGCTTCCTCTATAAAACTAAGACCTTGAAGAATTTTATACAGTTATGCATTTAAGATTAGTTTGTCATGCATTCAGTTTTTTGTAGAGAGAAAGAATAAGATTCATGCAACTGAATTTAGATTTTGACTTTTTACGTCTGTTTCTGAGCTGCCTTTATAGTCTATGATTAAAAGCGAGAGTTTGAAGAGCCCAGTTTGTCTCATCCTGAAGTCAAGTGTATTGTGATCTAGAAATCCCTCTGTTCCCTGAGTAGTCTGTAAATAAAGTTCATACAACCAGATCTGGTGTAGAGGACTATGTTATTAACAAATGAAGTAGGTGAAACAAGCCCTATCCCAAAGATAACTAATTAATCAGAAAGTGTAAATGACAAGTTTGTATTCTGCCCAGCACCATTCTTTGTAACCAGGACATTTGAATGCCTTTAACTTATAGAAAGTAAGCATTTTTGTCTAATAAAACCAGCAATGTAATAATGAAAGTAGCCTTAATTTTTAACATATCTTCTTCATTGTTCAAATGTTGCTCTTGTTTTAGAACAGCTGGTTAGTTAAAATCATCACAGATGAAGAATTTGAATTTTGGAATCATAGACTCATAAGGAACTTTTTGATTCTGCTTTATTCTTTTCCTTATTTCATTCAACAACACTTTTGTTTCCCATAGGTCTGTTTGTTGCTGCATGTAGAAAAATTGTTATCATTAAAAAATTCAGGAGTGATTTTAGGGGTTTTAAAAGCAGGTTTGAGAAAATGGACATTAAATGTCTCCAGATAATGACATCAAATGTCTCCTAAATCACCAAATCCAGAGTGACATTTGATGTTTCCTTCTCAATAAGTGTGGGAGTGCAAATTTATCTATTGAAATACAACCCTTTTTTATTTTAATAAGTTATTTACATTTGTGTAGCAGAAAGATGTGCTATGAAACATGCATAATAATCCCAACACAATGGAAATTTTGTATCATAAATCATTAGTGCAGGTCCTGCAAGCATCTGCAGGTCCTACTTGAAGAATGTCAGGTGAGTAAGGCCCCTCTGCTCTAAAACACACTGCCAGCATTCTTGGGCTATTGCACACAGAATTGACCAGTGAGATTCTGCCAGTATTGATGCTTTTGAAATGTATCTCTTCTTTGTATGTAAGCATCTATATTACAGTTGAATTCTGAGCCTCATCTTTAAATACATCTTCTTACCTATTTCTGTTCCTGTGTTCAAGGAAGTGAAGGTTCACTTTTTACAAAAAAGAAGTCCAACTCCATTGCAGTTGCTGATTTATACTGTAGGGAAATAGCACATCAGAGAGGTTCTCCTACCTTGATGCGACATTCCTACTCTGTGGTAAGTCAGATCCATGCTCATTCCAGGCTTTTAAGTCCATCTACATAGCCTATTCCAAAATTTTTAGTAATCAAGTGTTAGGAAAGGTCATGCATGTAAAACCATAAGAGTTTTGTCTCACTGTTGCCATTCAATTCCCTTCTGTTGTGGTGCACTGTATGGATGAGTTTATGTCAGCAAAAATTCATGATCATTAAAAAGAAGACACCCTTTTGAAGTGTTCAAATGGAAATACAGGGATCATGGGCCCATTCACAAAGACTTAACTTCTCCTTAGTGAAGCTGATCTTCAGTAACTATCAATGGAGAGAGACTGGTTCCCTAAGAAAACAAAAGAGGACAAATTGATGGAATCAAAGTCAGGTTCCTTTGGAAGGAACTTGTCTCTTTCCATTGTCTGTAAAGGGAAACTGGAGAGACTGGATTTCCTAGAGAAAGTTATGTTTTGTAATACTGTGCTCCATCCTATTACTACACCCTAGTGAAAGTCATTCTGGGTTGCCAGAAATGCACTACCTCCATTGCACTTTAAATCTACCATTCTTTCAAATTGCATGTATCAGTATGTTTCATAAAGATGTGACCTATTATTATTTTGAGTTCAAGTGTATAGGGTTTTTTTGTGTTCTCCCTATAAGCTCTGATAAAAAGAAATCACAATAAAAAGAGTTTTACTGAATTTGGATGATTTTAGAACATGTATTCCTATACATATGCATATGTTCCTAAATATTTTTTCTCTTGGATTTTGCAGGGACCTGGCTCAGATTATGAACCGTTAATGAAACAAAGGCGAAAATTCCTGCTCTCAGATGAATCCACCAGTAAGTAAACGATACAATTTAAGGCATATAACATTTTGCACCCTTAATGCTTTCACAAGCATAGCATGCAAAGATTTGAGACAGATTATATATTTGTTTAAAGGATGATACATTATGGAAACATTACAGTGAAGTAGAAATAATGCATGTATAGGGATTTATATTTCTTGGGCTCCACAAATAATTTATGTAGGCAATGGAATTTCATGAGTGCCCTTATGTTGCGACTGGGATAGCTGATGATGTGGTGATGGTAAAGAGAAGCAGGAAGGGCTTTTGTATGGGTTCTACAAAGATGTTTATTCCAGCCACGCACACAGGCAGTCCAGGGTCAAAGGCAGGCTCATGGGAAGGGTTCAGGTTTAAGTATATGAGTACTGGGGGCTGGGAGAGCATCAGGGACCAATTCTCAGGGGGCATCAGGCTACAAAGGTGGGATTGGGGTATGTGAGCCAATGGGGAAATTGGGAAGGAGTGATTGAGGGACACAGGGACAGAGAGGGAATTAACAGGGCTGACTGAGGGAGCAGAGCAGGGATACATTGCCATAACAGAATAGGGTTTCCTGTGAGGGATGCCTCTTTGTCTCCTTAACATAGGCAAAGCCTCTCCACACCTTTATTAGCTTTCAAAAGCTTCTTCTGTTGTGCAGTGTATAAACATTCACCTCTTCCCTTCCCTACTGTCTTTTGAATTTCTGTTCTGTTGAATTCTTCATGGATTTGGATCTTCATCAATATCCAAACATTCACTCTCTTCTGCATCTTTAGATCCCAAGCTGAATGATTGTAATTTTACCTACGATAAATGAAATCATGTTATTTTCACATTTTTGTTTTAATAGAAGGCATCTCAAAATTGTCATCACAAATAAGACTATCGGACAGTCTTTCTTCATTGATCTCAGAGAAAGAATATATTAAATCACTGGATCTATCATCAAATGAGCTGGACAACATCGATGCCATCAGCCAGAATAGCTGCTTAACTAGTCATCTGGAACACCTTGAGAAACTGGAGCTCCACCAAAATGCTCTTTCAAACATTCCAGAACAACTGTGTGAAGTAATTCTGCATAATTTTATGTAACACAAGTTGAAATTAGTTAAAATAAAATGTTGATCTCTAATAATGTAATCATATATATTGTAATAATGTATCCATAGCAATATTACTCAACAATATGGGTGTATATTTTGGCATGTCTCATACATTTACTCAACTTTCATTCATTGGATTCATGTTTATTAGAAATAAAAGTGTTTTCATGGGATTGTTTTAAGTCATTTGCTGCAGAGATCTGCTTTAAGATGTGTGATGTTAAGTAGCATAATAATGGCAAGGGAACAGAGAACTGCAGGCAATTTAATATCTTAAATTTTGTGAAATGGAGGTAATTGTTTTTGAATAATGCCCTATACTTTATTTGTAGAAATATTATAGGTTATACTTCATATATGGTATGATTGGTATTTTTTGCAACTTTTATATGTGAGATAAATATGAATAAATTAATAATTTGTAAAAAAAATAACAAAATTACTAACATAAATTCCGATTTTTTTATAACTTTTTACAAACAAATTATCCTTTTCTTTCAGAACTTGAAATGCTTGACTTTCTTGGATTTGCACAGTAACCGATTTACTTCTTTCCCAATTTACTTATTGAAAATGAATTGTATTGCAAATCTTGATATCTCACGAAATGACATTGGACCTTCCTTTGCTTTGGATCCGTGCCTCAGATGTCCAACTCTAAAGCAACTTAACCTTTCATACAATCAGCTGGTGTGCATTCCTGAATTTCTTACAAGTGTTGCTGAAAATCTGGAACAGCTCTTGCTAGAAGGGTGAGTAAATGGACTGTAGCATAACAAATATAATAGGAAATAATAGATTTGTCATGCAGAATTAGGACCCTTACAGCATGGCAAGGATTATTTAGTCACCAGTGAAACACTGACATTGTCTTCCAAATGTGTAAATTACTACAGTTGTCATAATTGGTTTGCAAAGTACAAGATATGAAAATTACTTTGGACCTTAATAGAATCTAATAGCATTGCTGTTTCATTTATATACTAAATATGTTGTAGTTCAGTTTCTTTCTGCTACCATACTATTAATCCACAGGGCTGTGTAGTCTGACATATTCAACTAGGTTTTCTGTATACACAATACAGTTTTCACTGTACTTCATATACATGAAAGCTTTTGTGAAAGCAGTAGTAATGTAATTTTAGGTATTGATATGGATACGTTTTAAATGACAGAAACATAAAACATGTAGCTTTTTGTTTTCCAGCACTTATTATCATATTTCTTAGTGAGGTAAATCATACCTATGTGGAATTATTAAGAATGCAATTGGTGATAGCTCTTTAAACTGCCAAGACTGTCTCATTAATTTCCTACAGTTCATGCTAAGTAAGATAGTGAACTTTGTTGGTAATACTACCCTGGCAAAACAGTGAATAGATCTTTTATTTCTGTATTTTTGGGATCTGTTTTCCTCTTTCTAGTGTTCTTCTCCCCAGAATACATTGTGTAAAATTATATTCTCATCCTGAATTGCATTCCACACAGGAATCCTTTTTTAAAACTTTTTTTAGGTTGTTAATAATTCTGTAATTATGATATTGCAAACACATATTTTTAGTACACAGAACATCTCTCAAATGAAACAATCCTCTTTGTGTGGGATTGAGCCTCAGTATGTAATCAGAAAGTTAAACCTTGCAATACATTCTGACACTTGGTCTCCAAATTAATTAAACTGATTTTAATATCAGTCATGCTATTTGTTGCCACATGTACTAGTGTTTTTGCTGACTGGTCAGTCATAGATAAAATTTTCTTTTTGTTTTACTGGAGTAAGGATGACTTTGTCAGATCAACACTACTTTCACCTTTTAGCTAATAGTTTCTAAATAAAACATGGATTGTCTTTTTTTTTTTTTTTTTTTTTTTTGTCATAGAAACAAAATTTCATGCATATGTTCACCCCTATGCTTGAAAGACCTGAAAATTTTGAACATTAGTAAGAACAGTATTTCATCCCTTGCTGAGAATGTCCTCATGGGCTGTACAAAACTGGAGCAGTTCAATGCTAGGATGAATGTTCTTGGTAAGTATCTGTGAAAATAGGATTCCCCTTCTAGAAACTATTCCAAGTCTCAAAATTCCTCTGCCACCAACATTTGGAGTCTTGGGAGAACAGAAAAGAGTAATAACACAGGTAGTTGTCCTTGTTTATACAGTTTCCTAAGTATCAGCTTTTGATCACTGAAGCAGAGTATGCTTCCAGTCATTTGGTCTGAGCCACCTAACTCATCTTGTTCCTACATTTGGAGTGGAGGCTGTAAAAATGATCTAGTGTACTTGAGATTGTACACACTGTTGAGGAAGGTTCAAAGAAGAGAAAATAAGTCAGATTTAGCTTGCAAATCTAGCACTAATACAGGTTTAATACTGTACTATAATACTTGGATACATCCTGGCTTGTACCAGCAATAGTGTGGCCAGCAGGACAGGGCAGTGATTGTACCCCTGTATTCATTCCTGGTGAGGCTGCTCCTCAAATCCTGTGTTCAGTTTTGGGCTCCTCACTTCAAGAAAGACTTTCAGGTGCTGGAATGAATCCAAAGAAGGACAGCAGAGCTGGGGAAGGGTCTATAGCACAAGTCTGATGGGGAACATTGGGAGAGAACATTAGCACTCTCTACAACTGCCTGAAATGAGGCTGCAACCAGGTGGTTGCAGTCTCTTCTCCCAAGGAACAGGCAATAGGACAAGAGAAAATGGCCTCAAGTTGTGCCTGGGAAGGATAGATTGGGTATTAGGGAGCATTTCTTCACTGAAAGAAGCACTGGAATAGGCTACACAGAGAAGTGGTTGAGTCACCATCTCTGGAGGTATTTAAAAGATGTGTGAATGTGGCCTTTAGGCCTTTAGTGGTGGGCTTGGCAGTTCAGGGTTAGTGGTTGGGTGCAATGGTCTTAGAGGTCTTTTCTAACCTAAATGATGCTATGATTAAATATTTACCACACTATATCTAGCATTATCTTCAGAACAAGAGAGAATGTTTGGTTCAGTTCACCTTGCATGCAGGTGTCATTTGAGATACCCTGAAATATCCCCCTGGGTTTAAGCTTCTAGTCCAGAAAAAGCAGATCTTCCATAGCTCCTGTGTTTTATCTTTAAACCTTGTGCAGACAGCTCAGGTAGCACAGGGCAGATCCCCTTTACTATAACCCAGTGCTAAGGAACTGAATTGAGTCCATCCAGAGTGTGTGTTAGTTGCTTAGCACATGTTTTGCAAAGGTGCCAAAATCACTTTATTTATGCAAATTATGCAAATTAGACTTTCAATGATACTGTGAGAGTTCATAAGTTACTGCTAGAATTTATTCTTTCTTCAAGACATGAAATCTTCCATTTAGAAGATTGCAGAATGTAACTCTTAGAATTCCATTAAACACAGCTGAACCATTAGACTCATTTTTATAAGAATGAATGGGTGAATTACACCCAACAAATCCTAGGTCACATGGGAATCTTTTGTATACTTGCAGTACAGTAAAGTGTAAGTAAGATTATTTTGGTGTTTAATGCCATTAGGAGAAGAAGGATAACAGTGTATAATTTGTTAAAAGCCAATATAATAATTAATTTTGGGAGTTTAATAAGTTTTTTAAAAAAAGCATTTGAACTCTGCCTTTGGTAGGGATACCTTTGTATGAAAATGATAGACTGACCTTCTAGTCTGTCTAAAGTCTTAAAAATAATTTAACCCATTCTTAAAAATCATAGTATTAACCTCTTTTTCTGCTCTAGAAAAAATACCTGACTTGTCATCAAGTATAACAAGTTTAAAATTATCCCAGAATTGTTTTATTAATGTTCCAGAAGCAATTCTTCTTCTACCACAGTAAGTTATTCTTTTATTCATTTATGTTAACGTCAAGTTCTTGATAAAGAAAATCTGATGACAAAATTGTTGTTAAGCAGAAAATTCTGCATGTTTTGGTGATTTTCAGGGAATCCTCACTGGTTAAATCCCGAACTTGGTAGCTTTTAAACTGAAGACAAATTAATCACATTTTCCTCATGATTCTGAAAAATTCTGTTCCTCAGATTCAAATCGCTGTTGTTGTAGATAGATTGCTTGACAGCTGCAGCTGACAAAATTCTTGCTGAGAATACTAGAATTAATCTCATATTTCCTTGGAACCAACAGTAAAAAGATATCACCAGTTTTTCCTTTTTGACTTCTGCAGACTTTTGCACAAGACTACTGAGATTAGTTTTTCACTTCCTAAATAATATGAGATACTTATTCTCAAAGAAAAACATTTCCTCTAGAAGAACCTGTGATAAAGATGCATGTGACATTTATTTTGTTGTACCTTCAAAGCATTACTTATGTGAAAATTGGACTTCTGCTTTTTTTTATAGAATTTAGATCTTAACAGATAACTAGAATGAGGCTATGCAGGGAGTTCTTGGAAGGGGCAATCCAAGAGGTGTGGAAAGATACGAGTGCTAATGGCAACATAGAGAGAGCTGATCCACAGATTTCAGAATTTATATTAATTAAATTAACATGACCATTTCACCATGCTGATTTAAAATTGCACCATTTCAGCATGCTAAAATTCATAGCAGCAGAATTAATGGATATGTTGAAAAAAATGTAGTTTTCAGGTTCTGCATCTTGTAGCTCAGACAAATCAAGAATGTGTTGCATGCATTTTTGCACGCTTCATGTTTCATAGTAACATAAACAGCATACTTGTCCAATAGATGTAGGTGAACTATGTAATTTCTGCACATACATGTATTTGCAAGCATCTACTTGTATTTTTATTTCAGTCAGAAAACCATCTCTTCTGATAGCTAATCCACTTTTTATTAAGAATTAATACAGCTTTGGTTCCAGCTAATCTGGGATTTTGGGGTTTTTTTATTTGCTAACTTCTTTCTTTTTTATTTTCATGTTTTCAGTTTGCGATCAGTAGATTTAAGCCAAAACAAGATCCTAAGCCTGCCTGGACCGATGCACTGGAAATCACTAAATTTAAGAGAGCTGCTATTTAATCATAATCAAATAGATGTCTTGGACTTGAGTGAAAAGGCATGTGCATGGTCTAGGCTAGAAAAGCTACACCTCTCCCACAACAAGTTAAAGGAGGTAAAGTAAGATTCTACCTAAAGAAAATTTAATTGCTTTTCAGTTGAATGCAGTTTTTCAATGTTCATTTGATTTTCATGTCACATCTCATACCATTGTACACTGTATTACTGAAATGGTATGTAAGTGCAAATAGTACTCTGTGAAGGAAAATCGCTGTATTCCTGCCAGCTTTTCTGCCTGGAATGTGTCATATAATCAGTTTGTGTATTGAATTACTTATAAGGTCTTTTCTTTCTTACTTTGGAATACTAGGCCTGTTTATTAAGAAAAAATTAACTACAGCTGTAAAAATAATACCTAGTTCTGTTAAATAGTTAATGTATGCATGTTCCTCATTTTTAAAAAATTTATTTGCCTATTTAATTTTCCTTTATTTAGATTCCTCCTCAGATTGGCTTCCTAGAGAACTTGACTTCTCTGGATGTAAGTCATAATCCTGATTTGAGATTCTTTCCTGATGAAATGGGAAGACTGTCCAAAGTCTGGGATCTTCCTTTGGAAGGACTCCACCTTAATTTAGACTTCAAGCATGTGGGATGCAAAGCCAGAGACATTATCAGGTTTGTTTCCCCAATGTTCTTGAATATTCCTGGCTTGCTTTCTTGAAATTTGCAGTAAGCATTGAGAAAATAACTTTATAATAAAGCTTTTTTAAAAAGACATGCTGGCTTGTTATATGAAATCCAGCATGCTACTCTGTGGAAGGTTATAATATCAACACACACAGATAAAATAGAGTGATTTATATCATACTAGTATTACCTCTTGAATTTGATGCTTCTATAAACTGTGTAATAGATGGTGCTTACTAATTATTTGTAATATGTTTACTGTGTTCCCCAGTGCACTGCATAGAGCACTAATTTGGAATAATTACAAAACAAAAAAAAAGACATATTCTGGGTTAAACTTTAGCTTTCAAATCAGAAATTGGAGTAGACTGTTAAAAGAACAGTAAAATCGAACAGGTACTAAAAATTTGGAGAAAATGGTATGTTATTAGATTTTTCTTTGTTCTTAAGTTCTGTTGGTCTTTTTCTCTGTTATACACTTCTGTGATTTTGCAAACTTTTTTCTACCAGATTTCTTCAACAACGACTGAAGAAGGCTGTGCCTTATAACAGAATGAAGCTTATGATTGTTGGAAACACTGGCAGTGGGAAAACTACCCTGCTGCAACAACTAATGAAAAGCAAACGAACAGAGCTGGGCTGTCCAAAGGCTACAGTAGGCATTGATGTAAAAGACTGGATCATTCAAGGGAAAGGCAAAATGAAGAAGGAACTTATATTGAATGTGTGGGACTTTGGAGGTATTTCCTGAGTTTATTTTCCTTTACAATTGTCTTTTCTAACATTTTAATGCATTACTTATTCTTGGAGTCAGCTGTGGTAATTCAGCTGGGGACAGTAGAATCACAAATATGCACCAAAAGTCCAACGACCATTTATAAATCAGTGAATTCTGTAAATTAGCAGCTAATCCCTCAAATTTAATATAAAGCCTTGGGAATTTCTTATCACCAAATGTGGTTTGACCACTCGTTTTAACTCTAATACTTCAGAATAATCATTTCAGAATAGTAATAAACTGTTTGTAGTGACTTGAAGACTCTTTCATTCAACTCTGTTTCTCTGGAGAGTCCAGGTCTCTCCAGGCTCTGCAGTATCACAGGTTTGTAAGGTCACAGACAGCAAAGCTCTTAGAAAGTTTTTCAGAAACACAAAGTTCGAAGACTTGTCCTAAGTTTGAGGGACTACAGAAGTGCTTCTAAAATCCGGGGCTATTTGAGGCTGTAGAAAAGTTCTTTTTAAACAGAGGTCTATCATCATTTAAAAACTGTCTATCACGATGCATGAGCACAGACCAGCAACATTAAGCTGGATGTCCAGCTTTAGATGTAATTTTAAGTGCTTAATTATGTGAATTTATTTTGAAGTTGCTGAAAATATAGGAGAAAGTAAAGGAAGAAGGTAGAAGGAAAGAGTGAGGGAGAAATTCAGTACTGGAGTTTCAAAAGAATCACAACCTTTTAAGTTGTCTATGCAGCAACCTTGTTTATCCAGTTAAATCTTGCACTTGATATAAAACTAATGTACGTGTTTTAACATAATACTTCAATCAATGAGCTACCACAGAGTGCCTTCCTAAAATTCATAGTTTATTATGGTTTCCTGTCAATTTATATAAATTTTTGCAATCATTCATTTCATTTGTGAACTCATGGTATGGGGACATGTGTTCCTCTGCCTTTTTGTGACCCGAAGATCTTCAGTTAAGGAAATACTCAACAGTAGAAATTTTTGATCATTAGGACAAGAAGAGTTCTACAGCACCCATCCTCATTTCATGACCCAGAGGGCTTTATATCTTGCTGTTTATGATCTCAGCAAAGGAGTAGCAGAGGTGGATGCTATGAAGCCATGGCTTTTTAACATCAAGGTAAGACATACAAAATGGAATACTCTTTTCCAGGAGGTGAGCAGCAAATTAACCATAAAGATTTACATAGAGAAAAAAGAAAAGAAATTTTTTCAAAAAGTAAGAACAGTAATATTAGTTAAAAGCTGAAATACATTGTGCATTGGATATAAAAGTATTTTTAGACATAAAAAACCATGATCAGCACCATTTTGGACTTAAATTTGCACAGTGATGTGCAAAAGAATAGTTTGCATATTCTGGTAATATTTTGAATTAACTGATAAAAATAAGAAAGGAGTGGTATTAAAGAAATGAGTTAAACTTGAATTTTTCTTTTACACCAGTATAAATTTTGGAGAAATCAGAATTAAACTAATTTAAAACTGACTAGATACTGGTTTGAAATCATGCTTTGTGTATGCTTAGTGTCCTATTATTAATAGGAATGAGTCCAGAACTGTGGTAGGGAATTGACCTGAGTTTGCCTGTATATTAGTCATGTTTTCTAAGTGTTTATCTCCATTTAGGGGGCCATTCCATGGTGAGAAAGCATTACTTGGGGTTTTTGGTTTTTTTTTTGTTTTGTTTTTTTTTTTTTTTTTTTTGGTTTTGGGTTTTTTGTAGGATGCTTAGCCATGGCTGGGCAATACATAGTTTGTTTACTGATCCTGTTAATGGACTTGTCTTTTTCATTCTTTTCACCTTGGGCAGTGATACAGGACACAGCATTGCAATCAGTTTAGTGTTGATGAAAATTACTTCTGATGTGCTGTCCTTTGCTATGCAGTACTTGCTGATTTTTCACTGCTGCCTTGTTCCAATAACAGCTAGCAAAGTACCATTTCTTTTGGCTTTTCCATCTTGTTGGGTGTTCTTAATGAATAATGTCCCTCTATTTTACTGCCAAGGGTGTTAATCTGCAAGGAATGAAATACAGATGTACACTCCTTCCTTTTAGAAAAAGCTGATTCTTTCATATTCCTGTTTTCAAATAGACAGCTCTCTGAATGTTTTACTAAATTGCTCACATTTTATGTGAATATATAACACTAAAATCAGCATTCACTATTGAGTCAATCAACAGTATGTACGGATCTCACTAACAGGCTCGAGCATCAACATCCCCTGTCATTCTTGTTGGCACTCATTTGGATGTTTCTGATGAAATGCAGCGGAAGGCCTGCATGAGTAAAATTACTAGAGAGCTGTTGAACAAGCGAGGCTTCCCAGCAATCCAGGATTCCCACTTTGTCAATGCTACAGAAGAATCTGATTCCATTATCAGACTTCGGAAAATCATCATAAAGGAGAGTCTCCACTTCAAGGTAAGCTACATACTGTGTGTGATGTTGAAAACATCCTTGTTTTACTTAAGTGAATACATTTTTGGACATTAACACATAATTAAATGAAGTTCTGTATGATAGCAAAGTCATCTTGCCTTCTGTGAAATGTTACACACAGCAAAATAATGAAGGAAAATCACCGGGTTTGTTTTAATTTTATTTTCTTCCCAAAGAAAATAATTTAGTAAAAATCCCAGCTAAGTTCTGTTTTCAAGCACCAGGGCCATAAATCAAGTATTTAACTAAAAATGAGCCATCTTTGTCTTACAAAGAAATGTAATTAAAACCTTGGTTTCTTGGGTAGCGTCATGAATTACAGTAAGTATTGCAAGATTTCAGGGGATGGGAAATATCATGTCATGGTTTGTGAAAGCCAAATGATTTCCCATTTACTGATTTCATTTTACATAGCATGAAACTATTTCTATAAAGAGGAAAGTGAATTAAAGCAGT
Source organism: Certhia americana (assembly GCA_018697195.1). Taxonomy (NCBI): domain Eukaryota; kingdom Metazoa; phylum Chordata; class Aves; order Passeriformes; family Certhiidae; genus Certhia; species Certhia americana. The sequence goes on along the minus strand of CM031879.1, from coordinate 12,757,735 downwards.
AAGAGAAGATCCTGTGAACTGAGTGATCCTCCTAGATTGGAATATCTGCACTTGTAATTCTGTTGTCTCCAGAGTTATCCCAACTCATTCCCTGCTCTATCCTTAGCCACAGAATGAACCCCTAAGTGTGAATGAAGAGACCAGCTCAGTCATGGAGCTTACAGAAAGACAGGATCATATCTGTAACAAAAAGAATATACTTTTATTTTCTTATTTGTGCAACAACACATTTTTCATTTATGTCTAAACACATTAAAGAGAAAAGGTGATGTCCTGTGCTACTTAAATCAGTGGCAGAACTTCATAAATCATACCAGAACCCAAATTTCTTTTGAATGACTGCTTGGGAGATTTTATAGAGCAAATAATGTATTTATGACTAGCCACACACCAGTGGTGTTACAAATGAGTTAAAGTGTACGCATCTCTCTTACTTCTCTCAGTAATTAGCAGCTTTGCCATATCCAAAATATCCCTAATTTCATTCCACAGTGCAAGGAACAGTTAACCTAATGTCCTAAATGGCAAGGAGGTGCCCTCTTCAAGTGAAATGGGTTACTTCCTCTTTGCATACCTCCAGTAGGCACGAATCGAGCTGGTGTTTTTATGTGGCTCTGTGTCTCACCATACGTATTCAACACTCCAGAGAAATTCTGCTTTTTGAAAAATGTTCCTTTAATGCCTACATCTCTTGAGACTATGGCATAAACTGATGTTTAAACTTCTACACAGATGTAAGGAGGCCTGAAGGAAGTGAGATAATTACCATAAATAATGTAGGTAGTTTGTGAAAGGAATGTTGCAAGGTATCTGCTTAGAGGTTAGACAAAGTGAGTTAATTATTCAGTGGTTGCATCAAGTACTCTGAAGTCTTTGAAATTACACAAGGTACTAATTTCATCTGCACAAGATACCAATTATATTTTTGACACATTAAAAACTCACAATGCATGAGTGAAAGATTACAGTTTAGAAGCTAGTTTGTAAATATTGGAAAAGTTGTTACCCATTTCCTAAAAAAAGTAGGTCAGCATGCATGGAGAAAGGAAAACCTGCCTGGGTACTAGTGATTACCAAATATCAAAGGGTGTCTGCAGGAAGGAGTGGAAGCTCAGGAAACAGGCACAAAGCACCTATTTGTGTTACTCATGTGACTAAATTTATTTCCTTCTATTCTCTTGTCCACTGACTTCCAGCAGTGGAGACTTAATTGAGCTACTACCCTCCTCCCCCAGTTAACCTAAAGATATGGCTAGAGATATTATATATTATGAGAACTATAGGGCTTTTTTATTATTTTGTCTATTGCTTTGTGTTAACTGAAGATGTATAATATCATCTAGTGAATATAGTGAATATTTTCCTTTTACTTTGGACCAAAGCTTTTCTTTGAAATAATATCTTCTGAGACCTCATTTATTATTTTTTATGTACAAGTAATATGGAAATGTTTTCTTCTCGATTTATTTATAGAAAGACATTATAATTCTGAAAAAATAATTACTTACATCTACCTTTCAGAAGCCGTGTTAGTCAATAAATGAGTGTTCTTGTTCATTTCTGCTATTATTTGGTGGACATAAACTTTATATCTTTGTTTTATTTTCTGCATTTCACATGAGTAAATTAATACATTTAAGATCATTATTCCTAATTTTACAGATCAGAGATCAACCAGTGGTTGGTCAGCTAATTCCTGACAGCTACATGGAGTTGGAAAAGAGAATTTTGCTGGAACGAAAAAATGTCCCAGTGGAATTTCCTGTAATTGATCAGAAACGCTTGCTGGAACTGGTACAAGAAGGCCAGTTACAGCTGGATGAAAATGAACTCCCTCATGCAATTCACTTTCTAAATGAATCAGGTAAAATACTCTCTTCAGTGTGTTTGTTAGCACTTTGTTGTAAATCTGCAGCTGACAGATCTGTACACATTTTTAAAGTCTTTCACAAGGTTGCCACAAAATGGTAAGCTGAAGTGTCTAATCTTGGGTAACATTAGTTTGTTAAACCACATTGTTAGGGAGGGAATTCCATGATGTGAAGGATCAGTACTGTAACAGTTTATATCTCTTGCTCTCTCTTATCCTTCCTTGAAAACATTCTCCTGCTGGTTAGGCAGCTCAGTTGCTGAAGAACGATGCAATTGCTCCAATAGCTCAAATAGAATAGTGGTTAGAGGAACACATGTAGCAGCTTGTCCTAGTGCAGTACTGATTTCCTAAGATTAAACAATAAACCACACAGAGTTTAGCAAAAAAGCAAATCAGATTAAAAATCTAACAAAAAGTCTGAAAATAAAGGTAAAGCTGAGCAAGCCATGCTTGTACTCTTACTGTTCTGAGATATTGGCATCAATACAGCTGTATTTATTATTCAAATTGTTTATGTCAAGTCATAAAATAAAAATAGCCCAGAGCAGAGTGTTTACTTTGCTTAATATTGATCTTGATCAATGCATTGCTAATTACAGTATTCTTTGTGCAGGTGTTCTCCTTCATTTCCAAGACCCAGCGCTCCAGCTAAGAGATCTGTATTTCGTAGATCCGAAGTGGCTGTGTAAAATCATGGCACAGGTCAGACTGAGCACTTTCTGTGTACACATTTATAGTACATTTTCCCCTGTCTAAAACCACTGTAACTCCTCAGTGTTCCGCTTCACCATTTCTTTATTGTTTCATGATGTATAATTTTCTCAAGGCCCACATTTTTTTACCTGGTTCATTCTGTTTCTATTGCTTTCTGGACAACTGACTGTGTCATTGCTTGTCTGTCCTTAGATTGTAATTTCCAATATCATTTAAACTGCAACGGACACAAGAATACATGTAGAATAGAAAAACCCTATGGATGCAATCCTGCAACATGTTTCCACAGGTTGGGATGGAAGTTGGAACTTTGGGCTAAAGGCTGTAAGGAAGCATTGTAATTCTATGCTAGGTACAGATGGCAGAGAAAAGTGAGTGGATATGGAGTTGGAACGGGAGAGCAGCAGACTGACTGCTTAAGTGGGACCATCATTGAAATGTTGATCTAGAAACACTCTCAAAATTTATTATATATATATTCAGATTTTCTAACCTCTGAAACTTTCATATAATGGTGAATGTACTCCTGAAATTGTTTCACTTTTTTTAAAAGATTCTGATGGTGAAAGTGGAAGGCTCTTCTAAATACCCTAAGGGAATTGTAAAGCGTTCAGATGTGGAAAAATTCCTTTTGAAGAAGAGCAAGTTCCCTAAAATCTATATGTCACAATACTTTAAGCTTCTGGAAAAGTTTCAGATTGCTTTGCCATTAGGAGAAGACCAACTACTAATCCCAAGCAGGTAAGCAAGGAGCTAAACCCACAAATGACAGCCATAGAGACAGATCACAATAGAAACCTCCCATCAGTTTCACTGATCAGCAGAGCAATTTGGTAGATAAAAGCATGACGTACTCTTTGGATATTACATTTCAGTAAATGCTTCCAGAAGAGACATGTTAAGCTGATCTTGTAGCAGATAAAGCTTGTGTTGTATCAACATGGTGGGTAAATGGAAACTGTAAGTGATAGAATACTTTATGAGGATAGTACTTCTTTTATAGTTACCACGCTTCAAAAGGACAGCAAGGGGATTATAATTTAGCTTCATACAGCATTACAGATATTTATTGCAATAAGAAGATAACAAAGCTTTAAAAAAGATAAAAAAGATAACAAAAAAAAAAAGGTTATGGTTATGCCCATAACCTATTTGTGTGAAATGAGAACCACAGACAAATTACTCAGAGGCAGTATCTCCTTCAAAAAGTATAGATGTGAAATGTGATGACAAAAAAAGTGTTGTGACTTTAAATGTGGTATTTTTGTTTTATCTGAAGCCAATAACTCGGTTTCTCTGCCTTAGTTACAGATCTCCCTAATGTCTTTAGTAATGTTTACATTGCCAATGGAGAGAGTGTTGCATGGCTGTGCTGATTAGGATTTTTATGCCCTTCAAGCCCTGGGATAGGTAGATTTTATCTGGATGTCTTACCTGCCTTATGTGTGTCTCAGATTTTTCTCATATTTGCATTAAATTTCTAATGATCCATTAGTGAGGTGCTGTTGGGTTACAGTCAGAACTTCACTTTGACACAAGCAAGCAGAATAAACGAACACACTCTGTTAGCTCCCTGACCACCTGAATCATGCATTCATTAATAAATGATGGATTTTGCATAAGTAATATATGTCATCAGCTCAGATATATTACATCATCAAATACTCTCCTAATATTTTTATTCTTTCAGCTTGTCTGATCACAGACCTGTTATAGAGCTCCCCCACTGTGAAAATTCAGAAATTATCATCAGGCTTTATGAGATGCCGTACTTTCCTATGGGATTTTGGTCCAGGCTGATCAACAGGTTGCTTGAGATATCACCTTACATGCTATCAGGAAGAGGTACAAATCTTCATCTTCAAAAGGAAAATTGCAAGTTTGCCTTGAATGACAGCACCTGCATGTTAAAACTTTAATTCTCAACACTGTTTTGCTTTAGCTAAATTCTGAACACTTCACAAATGTAAGAGACAGTGGTCATTTTTGTAACTTAGAAGTATCCAGGAACAAGTAGTGCCTGATCATCACAGTGGTGTGCAAAAGAAAGTAATGGTTGTAAGTGGTCCATTTTTCTCCTTCACATGCTAGAGATAGGGGATATCCTTATGTTTATGTAGTATTGCTATTTGCTTCCACAAAGAATACAGGAAGGGATATGTCTTCCATACAGAAAAACAAATGGCTTTTCTTCAGGTTTATTAATTCTCCCTTTATTTAAGTCTCAAAGCTTTGCTTTTACCAGAAAGAGGAGATATATCTTTACTTTTTTTCCAAGAATTCCATGCTTTCACATGCTAATACTCTACAAATATCACTTGTAAATGCCTGATGTCCTGGCATTCGAGTTTCTTCTGAGCATCAAATTCCAGTTGCATCCTGCTATTTCATAAGTGTGACAGGAAAAAATTAATTCACAGGTTTTTTTCATATTTTGCCTAATACATTCTGTGCTTGAACCTGAATGTACCCAAGAATTTCTGTAATGCCTACCTGCTGCATGACTTACCATCTGATTAAATACTTACAGTCTGTGGGTATGCTTTCTAGAACTGAACACGAGTTGACATACGTTTAGTTTTTGTGGGGCTATGCTGCCTGCAAGGTTGTAGCATTTATTTTGTTTGTTATTTGGGTAAGTATAGCCCTACAATCATAATTATATATTCAAAGTACCATGAATTATTCTGAGTATTTTAAAATTGATATTCATATTGGAGATCAGACTCTTAATCTAATTTTGTGTTTTCTAGAGCGAGCTCTTCGTCCTAATAGAATGTACTGGAGACAAGGCATCTACTTGAACTGGTCTCCTGAAGCTTATTGTCTAGTGGAATCAGCAGTATTTGACAACAACACAGACAGCTTTTTGAAAATTACAGCACCTTCTTGCAGAAAAGGTTAATTATTCCTGAGCCTGAATTTTGCTCCAGTTTGATTGCAGCTTGGCATTTTGGTTTGTTGTGCTTTTGCCTTTGGAATATAGAGTTTACCTTTGCAATTAAAAGTATGGCAGATTGTGTTTGTAATTTCCCTCTTTTTGTTTCTTAAAGGGTGCATCCTTTTGGGACAAGTTGTGGATCACATAGATTCTCTTATGGAAGAATGGTTTCCAGGTCTGTTGGAAATAGATGTGTGTGGTGAAGGGGAAACACTGTTGAAGAAATGGGCTCTGTACAGCTTTCAAGATGGTGAAGAACACCAAAAAATACTACTTGATGACTTGCTTAGGAAGGCTGAAGAAGGTATGTATTTATTCCACTTGAGGTATATGGAGGTACACTTGTATCTACACAAATACTGTGCAACATCCCCTTTGTAACATTTGGGTATTTTATGTTATTTAAAAATATTTCATTTCCATGAGAAAAAACTACATGGAAGTCAAAAGCAGCTTGGGTCTTTTTTATGTAAGAGCTATCTAGTATATGTAAGTATAGAATATGAGACAGATTGCATATGCTCTGTGTAGTTACATAAAAATAGCAATAATGGAAAGAATCATTTTGTCGTAGTACTGATAATGCAGCTTCAATCTTGGAACTGAATCCAGCAGATAGTAAAACTAATACTTGATCTCTTGAGTGGATCACATAGCACAGTAATTTAAAAGACAATATTCAGTATGGCATTCTACACACTAACAGCATTCTTTCTTTTTACAGACAGAAAAACGATCTCTTGGTTAGTTTCACGGTGTTACACAGCAGCAAATTTTTTCACATTTGATTAGTACATATACAGAACCTTGAAAATACTTAAACATGTATGAGCTGAGAATTTGAATGACAAACTTACTTAGTATAAATGTCTGTGTGCATGCACATATATATATAAAATATATATAAGCATATATATGAATCTAATTTTAGGTACATTGATCTTAAGTATTCTCAGAGATCCTCATGTCTTTCAGTGCATTTTCAATGATGCCTACCCTTTTTTTTTTTTTTCATTTTCTCTTTGTTTTTCGTAGGTGATCTTTTGGTAAATCCAGATCAACCAAGACAGACCATTCCAATTGCTCAGATTGCTCCTGATCTGATACTGGCTGATTTGCCTAGAAATATTATGTTGAACAATGATGACCTGGAATTTGATGAAGCTCCTGAATTTCTCTTGGGTAAGCATTATTTTGTAGGGTGGGGTTTTTTTTTACAGAGATTATATAAACAAATCTATTGAAGTCAGTTGTGCAACATATGAAAAGCATTTTAGAGATTTCTTTTCTGAAGAAATGTATTATTTTAAGGTATTCTGAATTTCAGGGTATTGAGTTTTGAATTTTGCTTTAACTTGTGATCTAGGGCCCTAGTTTTAATGTGTTTAGCTTACTGATCATGAATCTTAACACAGTAGATGATCCATGTATTTTAAAATTGAACCTTTCAGCTATTATTTTTGAGAAATTTTTTTTATATTTATTTATAATTTTTTTTATAATACTCTTCAATTTTATTGTTCAAAAGGTGATGGTGGGTTTGGATCTGTGTACCGTGCATCCTATGGTGGTGAAGAGGTTGCTGTAAAGATCTTCAACAAACATACTTCCCTCAGGCTCCTGAGACAAGTAAGAAATGCTGCCTTATTTTCTGTAGTGCTGTTCTTGGAATATCAACCCTAGTGAAGTGTGTTAAAAGTCTAAGTAAACAGCAAGTCCTCACTCCAAAACATTCCTCAATTTACTTCAGATGTAGAGATTATTCTATTTGCAGTATTTCAATTGATTTTACAATTTACAGGAGCTTGCAGTGCTTTGTCACCTCCACCATCCCAGTTTAGTGTCTTTGCTGGCTGCTGCAATCCGTCCCCGGATGCTGGTGATGGAATTGGCCCTCAAAGGATCTCTTGATCGTTTGCTTCAACAAGAAAATGCAAGTTTAACTAGAACACTTCAGCATAGGATAGCTCTACATGTAGCAGATGGCTTAAGGTAAATGTGACTTCTGCATTGCTGTGAAAACAGGATATAGCTTCAAAGATTATATACTGCAAATGAAAAGCTTCTGTTCTCTCACATTTCAAGCAGAATATTTCCTAGGTTGGACAAATGCCTGTATTTTTATGGTTCATTGGCTGATATGTAACACGTACTTCCGTTATCTGGTTTTTTTCCAGCTAAGGAGTGATGCTCATATAAGTAGAGAAATTGCAAGACTCTGGATGCAATTTCCACATGGCTGTTGATTTCTTGCTGAAATGTCAAAGAAATTATTTTAGTGGATTTTTCAAGTCCATGAATCAAGTCACCTCATTGCAGTGTGAGTTTAAAATGACAAAACCTGCAAGAGGGTTAAGCTTAAGGTTCTAAGGTACATTTTTCAAACTATAAGTGACTCTTCAGATTAAACTTGCCACTAAAATACTGCAATGTGAATAGTAAAGTAGTAAACAGTAAATAGTATTTCAGAACAATTCTAAAGTCAATACCCAGGAAGGCTGTGTCATGTTGGTGATGTTTGACATTTTTAACACAGTATTTCATGTTTGAAAGCACAATTTACTGTTGTGGGAATAATGCACTCAGTGTGTGTATACTAATGATGCATCCCTAACTTATGAATGGTTTCAATAAATATTTTTTGATTACTAGGTACCTGCATTCAGCAATGATCATCTACCGTGATTTAAAGCCTCACAATGTGTTGCTGTTTACCTTGTATCCCAATTCAGCTGTTATTGCAAAAATAGCTGACTATGGCATTGCCCAGTATTGTTGCCGAATGGGAATAAAAACCTCTGAAGGCACACCAGGTATGGAAATATGGTTTGAGTTAAAGTCCATTATGTCCAAATATAGCTAATGTAGTGTCTGTAAGAATCATGTAGTCTGTAGAAAGTGATCCAAATCTATATTCTAGTCAAAAATCACGAAAAGGAGTCCTGATCATATTACAAGTCGTGATGCCAGATTTATACCTCTTGGCCTTTCCCCCTCTTCATGTTTTAACACTTTTTTGAAGGATGAAGGAGTATATTAAAGGCTTAAAAATAAGTAATTAAATTACATGCATTCATAATATTTTTTTGTTGTCTGATTTTAATATAGTTATTGTGATATTGAAATTATACTGCTAAAATCTTTTACTCTAATTTCCAGTAATGCATACATAAGTCTTGATTTTTTTTAAAGGTAGTAAATATCTTCAGTGTTTCCCAACTTTAGAGAGAACCTATTGGCATCCATTCTAAAGCACTGAACAATTCAACCACTTTGAAAAGTTCCTTTAGGTCTTTTAAATTGTGCTTGAGAGCATCATTTCAAGTGTTAAATGTTAGACATTCAATAAAGACTGCAGACTTCCCCTTGATTTTCAGCATTCATTGATAAAGTAATTATTTTATATTAAAAGGGGCAGGAGCTCTGTAACTGATGTACTATTCCCTTCCTTTATACTTACCACTGATATTTTTGGACATCTATGAAATACAGGCTGTTGCCAGCCCAGAAATAGTTTGAAGTTTTGCACTTCCTGTATCATTTTTATCAATAATTGTTTACTTTTTATAGTACAAAGATGGCTTCATCTTGATATGAAAATGAATGATTTGTTTGCAGGATTTCGAGCACCAGAGGTTGCCAGAGGAAATGTTATTTACAATCAGCAAGCTGATGTTTATTCATTTGGCTTGCTGCTTTATGACATTTTAACAGGAGGAGGTAGAATAATGGAAGGCTTGAAGTTTCCAAATGAATTTGACGAATTAGCAATACAAGGAAAATTACCAGGTATGCCTTATTTCTAAAAGTTTTAGCATTTGCCATTCCAGAAATAGCATATCTTAAGAGTTATGTTGTATCTAACAGTGATCATAGAAGAAGACTTAGAAAAATATATCATTCTTTATATTTCTTCTGCATTACAATACATAATTATTGGCTGCTGGAAGGAAGATTAAACAGACTGTCAGGCTGGACATGATGTAATCATTTGGACAGTATAACTCAGGACAATGTAACTGGGGCAATTTCTGCCAAAGTGTTGAGAGTGTTGAAATTTTATAGCACTACAAGCATTATGTCTGGTGTTCCTATTTATTGCCCAGCAATAGTGGTTATACTCATGAAACATTCTTTAAGGAATGTTTGGCTCCATTTAGGAAAGAGCAGCATCACTCAGTCTGGCATAGCTTTTCCATTATGAGAGACAGAGTGTTCGTACTTTTTCTGCTCCTTAGGGAGAACAGTCCAGTTCTAAGCTCAGACAGTTTCCACCCCCTTCCTGAAGAGGATATCCCAGGAACTGATGACTAAGTATCTCTTAAATGCAGTTGTATTAACTGTATTAGAAGCCCTGTAGAATAACTGAAGTATTAGTTTCTGGAGATAGTACAGTTCCTTCCACCTATACTCATCAATTCTATATTTCCACCAAAAGAGGGGCTGGCTGATCTCATAAGCAAACAGTGCCTGTCTTTTGCTGAACTAAATATGTTCATTTTTATATGTTCATCACTAATGTTACCATCTGAGGTAGGACTGGAATATTTTCTGTGGATTATGATGAACTAAAAGGAAGAGCAATACAGGCACCATCATGAATGATTTGTTCTCAGAGAGATCAACAGCTATAGTCATAAGATACATATTCCAAGCACTAAGTAGGAATTTTAACTTCCATATCTTGTAAATGATATATGGAGTTGTTTATCTATTTTCTGTATCTTTTATTGGAAGTTCATGTGTATTCCAGATACTCAGAAGAATAAATGTGAAAACCAATGTTTACAGGAATTTGAAAGACTATTGACTGAAGTGACATACCCTTGAATAGTCAGCATTAAACACCCCACATATATCTGTGATTCAGTCCCAGGCACAGGGACATCAAAGAAAAACATAAAACAAAATCCATTTGCTTTAACTGCTATTAATTAAAAGGACTCTAGTTCCAGTATTTCATGCTCTAGCATATAATGGCAGATGAGCAATTCCAAGCTGTTCATACTGACATTTTACCTAAGAATGTGATATTTCTTAGAGCAGCTCAGTAAGAAGTTAGATGAAGTCTAAAAATAAGGTTGGTTAGAACTATGGTAAATGCTGGTCAATAAGTTATGTAATTTTACATTCTAGATCCTGTCAAAGAATATGGCTGTTCCCCCTGGCCTGCAGTTGAAAATTTAATTAAAAAGTGTTTGAAAGAAAACCCTCAGGAGCGACCAACGTCTTGCCAGGTATTACTTAGTTTATTTGTTTGGTTTTTTATAATAGATGGCAATACAAAGTTCTGGTTTCTGAAAGGGAATCAGGCATTAAGTTAATGAGAAGCATAGGTTTCTTTCTGTTGTTCTTTTCTGGAATGGAAACTGCCATGAAATATTGCCTGCTCTTGCCATCCAGAATAAACTGTTGCATTGAAATCTACCAACCACATGTTCTAGCTTGCTATTTTCCCTGTGTTGCTATGTAGCAACTGCAGCAAATGTGGCAGTACAAATGACCAGGTCTGCTGAGATACTGTGCCCATATCTTAAAAAAATGTTGTTATCAGTTATTTATCACTGTACAAGCCATTGTTGTCACTGTGGGCCTGCTGTGGCTTTCGTTACAGGTTTATGAGATCCTGAATTCTGCAGAGCTTATCTGTTTGATGAGGTATGTCTCCATACCCAGCACATCCACAGCAGAGTGCATGGTGGCTGCCAATCAAAGCTGCAGGAAGGCAGGAGTCTGGATTGGCAATGGGAACACAGAAAAGGCACAACTTTCATTTGTTAACCTAAATACAGATGGACATACTTGTGAGGTATGTAAGAAAGTTGACATTTATTCCATTTTTTCTGGCAGACAGATGTATTTCAGAAAAATTTATTGCATTTTTACAGCAGGATATTACTTCTGGAAAGCTAAACTTTGAGAAAACAAAGATTTCTCGCAAGTGAGTCATCATTGTATCCATGAAATGAAGTAGAAAAGCAGTTGCTCTCTTCCTGCTATCAAGCCTGAACTTTCTCATAATACTGTTTTTTCAGTATTGGATTACTTTCTTCTACTGAGATGGAAACTATTTCAAACATGGAGACCACAGAAAGGGCTTAATATTTAGGCAGACCTTCATAACTCTACCTCCTTTTAACAATCCAGGCTGTCACTTAACTTCTTCCTTCCCACAAATGCCATCTCACTTTGGTGATACCCTCCAGCTCTTTTTAATTAATTTTGATAGGTCGCAGTCCTATCCCATCAGCAAAGGGGAAAGGTTTTACCCGAGATTGATGTGCTGTGGTGAATGTGTGCCAGAGCTGAGCATGATTCATTATCAAAGTTGTTTCAGTTCTATTTCCATCTGTTGACCATGAAAAATCTGAATTGGTAGCTTTGGTATAAATTATATGGGTTGTTTTTCTAAAAATAAAATGAGAAAAAGAGATATTAGGCCAGTACTTTCATCATTAACAATTAGTATTGCAATGGTTCCATTTGTTCAATGCTCTGATAGCTTTGACACCTTGATTAGAATAAAAAGAATATGTTTATTGTCAGCATTCAGCTGAGAGATTTTCCTGTGTACTGTTTGAGGGGTGCTTCCCGGCACTATCTTTTTGAAGATAGGTGGCCCAGTTGATGATGTATTCTGCTAATAGGGAATTAGATTTCTTAAAGGGGAAGTTAGGCCAAGGGTCTGTCTAGAGTCCAAGAAGATTGTGCTATATTTTTATCATCAGTAATTTATTAGCATTTACCGTTACTGAAATCATGACCAAGTTGTTTTTCTTCTTTTTTTCTGACTCAGGATATTTCAGACAGTAAAATTTTAAGTTTGGCCTTAGTGACTCTTCCTACTGAGAAAGAAAACTGGATTGTAGCAGGAACCCAGTCTGGTTCTCTGTGGGCAGTTAACACAGAAGATGAAACAAGAAGGCATCGTCTGCAGAAAATGTCAGATTCTATCACTTGTTTATACTGTAATTCTCTTTCAAAGCAAAGGTATAAATGAATTTTAAATTAATTTAGAAATTTTGAAAATACTGCAAAACTGAGGTCTTCAGAAAATGATACCTGTACACTCTACACTTTTGTTCTCACATCTGCTTGTTTTGCCTGTGTTTCCACTTAATTTTGCACCAATGCAACTGGGGACTACATTCGTGATCACAGGGGTTGTGTTTTCTTTTAGTGTTTAATTGAAATGCTAGAGATTTCTCATTTAAATTTTTCCTACCTGATAAGGCATTTCTAGAATTAATTATTTTATTTTATTTCAGCAAACAGAAGAATTTCTTCTTGGTAGGCACAGCTGATGGCAGACTGGCAGTTTTTGAAGACAGAGCAGTAAAGGTAGACTTGGTTTTTTTTGCTGTCTGTTCTGCAGACTAGAACAGCTACCAAGAGTAGCTCTATTTCATGCCACTTATTTTTAATTGCTTCTCTAAAACTAAAATTAATTTTCTGCTGCAATCTGAGAGGACTTGCACATTTTACAATAACTGCTTTAAACAAAAGAATTAAGAGAAGGAAAACTTCTTTGAAAGGCCTGAAAAACTGGCTAGAGACTGACATTATTGGTTGTTGTTAAGAATATTCTAACAGTTTTAATCTCCTGTATTTATTGCTGTAATAGCTCCTTTTTCCTCTCATTTAGTAAATTTTTGTAAAACAGCTATGTTCAGAAATAAAATACTGCTTAGGTTTTCTGTAGATCAGAGTTTTGCTCACAGAATAGCTAAAGAAATGCTGGGAGCTGTTTATATCAGCTGGCCCCTGAAGGTTTAGTTCTTGACCATATGCATTTAGAGCAGTTATGGAGTTGCAGTGCATTTCAGAATTAGAATATGGTCCAGTGTAGTATGTCTTTAAAGACATAGATGTGTCTTTCCAACCAGTTCTTGAATTGTGCCAGGGGTTGCAGAAAGTGTCAGTCCCTGCTCTGGCCTGTTTCTGCTCACAGACTGTCTCCTATGGGACATCTATAATGGGAATATGGTGCTTTTCACTCAGTAGTGTTCTGGAAATGCTCTGAAACATCAGAAGATCTGGATGTGTAAATTTAATTCAGCCGGCTATGTGGCCGTGTTTTAACAAGGTTCTGAGTGTCTGCACCTTCCTTGTTTCTAATGCAGAGTATATTTTTTTCTTGCAGTGTAAGGGTGCTACACCTTTGAAGATACTGACTATAGGAAATGTCAGCACACCCCTGATGTGCTTAAATGAATCCTCATGCTTATCTGAAAAAAATGTCATCTGGGGAGGCTGTGGAACAAAAATCATTGCCTTAACCAGTGACTTCAATGTTCAAAAGCTCATTGAAACAAAGACGAGTCAACTGTAAGTTTTTAATTTTTATAAGTGACGTTACTTGGCTCATTTGTTTTCATTAAAGATTTCTGACAGTACTTTGATGTAATGCCTTGTTCTAGAGCTCATTCTTTGAGTTTGCTTGTTTCTGTTCTTTTCTTTCCGTAATGCAGATGGAGTATCAGTGAGTAATGCTGAAAGTATTTGTTGCTGCTTTTAAACAAGGAAATATATTTTTTCTCCATAAAGTGTTGGTGAAGTCAGTATCTATGCAACTGATCAGCTTGCTTCTCCAGTTGGCCTAGTTCAGGCCCTGTTTACTTTGCTTAGATTTATATATACATATTTATCATAGTATTTGTCCTTCCATGTTTGTCAGTATGATATGTGTGCATGATATCTTTGCCCTATATATATATTTAATCACATCTGATTGCTGACTTCTCATTATTTAGAAATTATTGACTGAGTGTTTGATGCAATTCTCACATGGAAAAAATCCTACTCTGAAGTTAAGGGGAATTTTTCCTGAGCAGGGAAAACAGTGTTTGATGAGAAAGATTTATTAATGGACTTTGAGCGTTAATGTGGCTCCAGGGATGTCATCAGCCTAACTCTGTTACTGTGAGAATTTCTGTTGAACTATAGGAAGATTAAAGCAAAGCCTTTCAGTTGTATCTTAGCCTAGTTTGATTTTAAGGCTGAATGATTCTGCAAGAGTCAGAGGGAAACTAATCCCACTCATAATAGTCAAGTTTTTCTACCAGGTATTTTCTGTGTATCTAACTGGAGTTCCTCTCTCTTCTAGGTTCTGTCATAATGCTTACAGTGATGCAAACATTATTTCAATAGCAATAGACAAATCCATCTACTTGGCAAAGAAAAACAGCCATTTTGTGGAAATCTGGGACAAGAAGACAGAAAAACTTTCTGAATTAATTGACTGTGCACATTTTCTTAAGTAAGTGTTTTATTTCAGATTGTTGGCCTGGTGGAGAGGAAGGAGAATATCAGATTGCCTTCTCTAGCATGGTACTCTGACCTGCCAGAAGTAGGGGATTTGCCCAGTTCATTGGGCAAGCATGGATTCCTTAGCCTGTCTTTATCCCAGAACTTCAGAATATTCCATGCAAAATTCCACTTTCTAAAGACGCTTACTGTATTTCCCAATTTCTCTATGATGTCAGGAAGACTCACTTAGCTCAAGAAAGAATAAAGTCTTTTGCTGTCCTTCAGGTACTAAGGCTAATCCAGTTACTTCCTGCACCCCCTGAATAAGAATGGCTTTTCAGTGCACAAATTCAGCAGGAAATCAGATTTTTACTAACTGCAACAATTTTCTCATTTGCATTTAAATTGTTCCTCTGCCTTAGCATGCCACATCCATTTCTTTTTTATGGTGAGGTTAGGAGCAGGTGTAGGTGTGCTCTTCCCACTTTGCTGTGACATTAACCTCCTGCAGACTGGGGGATAACTAAGAAGTGTTCCTGCCTTCTATTTAAAGGTCTTCTGAAGCAGACCAGATGGCTCTTTGGAGTCCAGTAGTTTTCATCACAGTTTGTTTGCCTGAGAATTTTGTGATATGACTTGGTGAATGATTGCTTAAAAGTCTGGTATTCAGAGGTGTGCCACCAAATTCCAATGCAAATTCTTTCCATACTTGTAGGAACAAAGTGGAAAAATTAAATAAGGAATCAAAACATAAACTGGCTTATTCTGGAAGAGTGAAGACCATTTGTCTGCAGAAAAATACTGCACTGTGGATAGGGACAGGAGGAGGACATATCTTGCTGCTTGATTTGTCAACACGTCGTCCTGTACGAGTTATAGACAAGTTCTGTGATTCTGTTCGAGTCATGATAACAGCTCAGCTGGGTAAGTAAAACCTTCAAGTGATGAGTACTTTGAAATCACTGCTAAGTTTAGGTTTTCTCTGTCCTGCTTGTTATGGTGTTCCAGGAACAGATTAGCATTATCTAATTTTGTTCATTCTTTCAGGATTTGTTCATTCGTTCTACTCCATGGCTGTCATTTTCCATCAGTATCAGACTCTAGGTGTAAACTGAATACCAGCAGTCTGAATACCTGTGCCCACATAAAGCAGCAACTCTTCCCTGGCTTGTCACTGGTCTCACATGAACCCCCCACCTTACTTGTATCCCTGTGCTGTGCTTCAGCACAGCTCTCACCATCCTCTGTTATGTGGCCTTCTCTTAACGTGTGTCTGCCTGTGTTCTTTCTCCATCTCAAGTGTTACACTCCTGGCTTCTCTTTCTGTGGACCATGTTGGATTTTAATAATTTTTCTTTCATTTCTTATTGCCTAGTTTTCTTCTCCCATCCTCACTCAGGAATGGTTCTTTTAGATTTGGGTCACAGGCAGATCGCAGCTGAGCTGGGAGAGTGCTACACACCTGGACTTGGGGTGTGGACATGTACAGATGTGCTGCTGCTGTCATCAGGGACAGCTGTTTTGAACTGCTGTAGGCAGACAGGAGTTGTGGGGTTTCACCAGTGACCATGAACAGACACAGGAATGCAGCTCAGGAAGCAGCCAACACTCCTTGGCTGTTGAAACTTCCTTCACCTGTACACTGTCCTGCACCTTTCCCAGAAGTAATAAAGGCTGTAACAACTCAAGTTTCTGGTGAATACATTCAAAATACACATTACTTCAAAAAGTACCTCCTGGCACAACATGCTGATTCCCATCACTCTCCACTGTGTTTTGGAAAGAACTCTGTATCCCTGTCAGTGTTACTTAAAGTTTGTTTGCTGTCCAAAAAAATACAACCAAACACTGAAGCTGTTGTGAATTCAGTAACACACTCTAATTCTGCTAGCAAATATCACAGCTGCAGTCTGTGGATGTTTTCTCCTTATCATCAGGAACCTATTCTATGGGCTGTTTCTTTCTTTCTGGCACCAGAAGAATCCACAGATTACAGTCAGGTCATAGTGCTAGCAACATTGTGAGAGTCAAACATACCTCACCTTCCTCTGACTTCCCTTTAACTGAAACAGCAAGTGTTACAGTCTGTTCAGAGCCCAGCTGTTCATGGTGCCAGCTATAGCACAGCATTATCATTCCATCTAGTCCTGGTAGCTACAATGTTAGTATTATAAAAAGGGACATTTTATTTTTAGCATTTTGTAAAGAATAGTTACTATGAAAACATCATAATTTTTGCCTTGCTGCTGTCATTGATAGGGAAAATACATTGTATAGAATAGCGTGATTTGAAAAGCCTTGACACTCAGTCACCTCAACATTTTTAATTAAAATTTTATTTATAGAAAAATTATTATTCAGGAGTTTAGCTGCATTTGCACAAATCTCAAGAACACTAAATAAGATTGATATATGCATTTTGATGTGTACTTTTTTCTTTTTATCATCTTTTTGCAGCAATTATTTATAAGGGTTAGGGGTTTTTTTCCTAAATTCAAGGACTTGGTTTCTACTAGAATCTTTGAAAATGGCACTGAGGCTGCTGAGCAGTTTCTCAACAGTACCACATTACTTACATGAAATAAGAGAAGATAGAGGGAAATACTTTTGTGTGAAATGGTTTCATTTAAGGTTAAAACATATAATGTCAAGCAGAGGTAAATATTTCAGGAAAAAAAAGATTGCCAGACTTTGAGACACTAATTTTATCTGTACTTCATATATGAGTATGGAAATACAATGTTGGTTTCCAACTCTGTCACCTAGCACATTGACATTCAATAGGCTTGAGACTTACCACAGAGAATAATTTCGATGTAAATAGGCAGTTTATTTTACAAGTGCAAATTTTAATTTGTATATAGTAAGACAGGACCTAGGTCTGAATAAGAAACATTATACTTATGTTCTAATCACTTTTGTAAGGAGTATGGATAGGACTGGCTATAGAAAAAAATTAAATTTATGAAAAATCTGAGCATGGAGGATGTGTATGGTTCCCACCACCCCTCATCTACTATAACCAGATTTACATCACTCTCAGAGGAGGATATAGTGCTGATCTCCTCAGGGCAATAAAAACCTCTCTCTACCTTACAGAGGTCCTGGAGCATGTTAACAAACTTCCCAACTGCAGCTTTCACACTTAAGCCATGCTCCAGTGTATTTATGTCCCAGAAACTGCTCCCCTCCTCCTCATTGCCCTGGGAGTGTAAGGCTCTGTGTATGAAGCGGTGCAAGGTGTGGTGCTGCAGTGGGGTGTCTGCACAGAGGGGGCTCTTCCTTCCCTGGCCTGATCCCAACCCAGGGACACAGGCTGGGTCCTGTATTCCTCTAGGAGCTGATAGCCAAGGGTTCTCCACCATCATTGTGCTGTCAATAGGAACAGGGAGCTTCTGTGGCAGGAGAATATGTGGCAGCCTCTATCTTTGGAGGACATTTATGGACATGTCTTGTTGCAAATAAGCAGGAAGTTGATACTGAAACACTGGCACATTCTGTTTATCTTTTTGTGATCAAACCACTCCTGTCTTCTAGATTTTCTTTTGCATTATTCTGTAGGCACTTATGATCTATCCCCCCTGTAGGCACTTATGATCTATTTCCACTTCCCACCAATATGCCATTATAAGTTTAAAACTTTTAGTTTATAATTTTTGCTCAGTTTTTTGTCATATTTGGTGGGTTTATTTTTTTCATAACTGAACTGGTACATTTCGCTGTGCACTGGGGCTTTACTTGCGGCCTGTCCTTTTGCTGTGACATTTGTTTCCTGTGACTGCCACCTCTGCCTGTGCTGTATAATAGGGTGCATTGTTCTTGGGCTTGTTCAGCAGGCTGGTTGGCTGATCCTGTGCTTATGCCTTGGAACCCTGATAAACCCTGACATTAAATGGAGATGGGAACTATATTGTCTTCGTGTCTGGATTTTTCATGGTTAATGATTTTGGATAAAGGGTCAGGTTGATTGAACTCTGCTTTCTGTCCTCTTAGTGCCTTGATGTCATCTACTCTTTCTGTCCTTAAATTACAAAATTCACATTAAAATTAAGATTTGACATTTTATTTCTTTGAAAAAGGGAGTCTCAAGAATGTGGTCCTTGTTTTGGGATATTGCTATAAAAGTGACACCGAAGACAACAAATATCACAAAGGTATCTGTGAATTGTGTTTTATTAACTTGTATTATTAGTGGAGGAGACACTATTGTGCTTGACTACTCACTGAGAGTGAAGAGCTGATCATCATTTGACAAAATTTTACTGATACACTATTATTAAATAGTTTTTGTTTTCTTTTACATATCTGGGCTCATGCAAACTAAAAGTAAGTTCCAAAAATAGATCTGAGGAAGCCATTGTTTGAGGATACAATACAATTTGTTTGGAAACTGTATTTGGAGAGTAAATGTCATTGGCTAATTGGAGAATGTATCAAATGGATTTCCAGAGGTGTCTGTGCTAGGTTAGGAATCCCAAGTGTTTTCAATGAGTGATGTGGATGAAAGAATAGTGGAAGTACTTTTCAGATTTGTGGACAACTCACAGCTAAGACAAGCTCACTGGAGGGCAGGATTAGAATTCAAAGTGACCCTGATCAATAGAACTAATGGTCTGGAAGGAAATAGGATACAATTCTGTAAGGACAAATGCAAGCCTTTTTATTTAATTAGGAATGATCCACTGTACCAGCATGAGGAAATGATCAGCAGTGCTGCAGAAAAAGGGTCAGAATTCATCGGAGGCTGGTCATGAATCAGCCATGTCACAAGGGTGCAGATGAGACAAACACCACTCTCAAACCATGAAAGTGGTGTCTGTAAAACATGAGCTGATTCTTGCACTCTGCGGAGTGCTAATATGGCCTCTGCTGCAGGACCCTAACCATTTATTTCTGAATGACATAGGCTATTAGGAATAGGCCAGAGGAGACAAATGCCACTTGTGAGGAAATGTTGCAGGGAGTTCAACTGGTTAATACAAATAAAGCTTAGAGAGGACATGATAATAGGATTCAAATATGTAAATGAAGAGCAAGAGAATAAAAACTACTTCATATTCCCTGTGGGTAGGATAAGCACTGACAAGTTTCTGTTACAGCAAGGGAGATTTTGGGCAGACATCAGTAAAACCTTCCTGACAATTAGGATGGCGAAGGGCTGGAAGATAGAAAATCTGCATCTTTAGATTTTTCTAAGAACAGTTAATGTTAATGCCCTGATCAGTGCCCTTGTTCACCTTTGTCTCATTCCAGTTCCAGTGGCCCCTTAAAATGTAGCAATGATAGTATAAAGTTAAGGAGGGCAAGTGCAGATGAGCTGACTGAGTTAAACTGTAGAGTGTTTGGTTTACATTGTGGTATTCCCCAGTTCCTGTAACCATAGGAACATTTATTGGCTTATTAGCATTTTTATCTTATTTAAGAATGGCATTGATTACAGAGAAGAATCAGAGACTCCAGAATCCCTGAGGCTTTAGTTTGTAGGCCTCAACTCACATAAGTGAGTTTGTAGGCCTCAACTCACATAAGTGTTCTCAATTATCCCTATTCCACTAAAAACAGTGTGAATTCTTCTTGAATAAAGAGTTGTTTGCATGAATGGAGACTGAAGGAGTGACCTTTCCTCAGTATATTCACTAGCTTATAAAATCAGTTTTTATTTTACAGTGAATGGGGTTTGAGTCTCAGGCATTTAGGATATAGCTGCTTGGAAAGATAGAGATCAAATTCTGGCAGGCACCTCAGGCTTAGCATTAGGTGTAGCTAAGGCCAGTACCTTAAAGGCCCACAGGCATCAGAAATGGTTTTTCAAGTACTTTTAAATGGGGCACTCTAAATTTAGGAACTAGAATCCAAATCATTGTGCAAGTATGAACAGCTTGTAACCCATAACAGCATCACCTCACACATGAAGTGTCATGGAACTTGTCTTCTGGGTCCTAAAGATCATGCTTCATTGGGTGAATTTATGAGTAATTGAGAACAAGCACATAAGCAAAATAATTTGTAATTATGCAGTAACTCATCCCTGTTGCGGTTTTCAAATTTTTTTTTTCTTCTCCAGAATTACAATCCTGCGTGTCAGTGTGGGATATTAACCTGCCCCATGAAGTGCAAAACCTGAAAAAACACATAGAAATGAGACAGGAATTAGCAGAAAAAATGAAGAGCTTTTCTTTGGACTGAAAAATTACCCTGCAAATGCCATTTTTTTTCCCAGTCTTCCATCCTAACATACTGTGCAATATTTATAACTTCTTCTTCCTGTTGTTTTTAACCTTAAGCAGGAAGAAAATTACCATGAAAGTATTCATAGGATACCAAGAAGAAAGAAGTTATTTGTAATATTTAAAAGGACAGAAAACTGTTGAGAACTTCTGATTCTAAAATGGTATCATGTATCTGTTCTTTACCTGTGAAGTTCTCTGCTCTCTGCAACTATGGCTCAACTTCAGTATAATATTGTTCACCCAGTTTTTGATCCCAGTTAAAATGGGAATAAGCCAGGAGAATATAAATGGCTCTAATTTACTTCATTATCTCTACTGAATTGACACTCTAATAAGAAGCAAAATTTAAGCCTCTGTGTTTACTGCAGTTTGCATGTATGAGTTTGCTCCTATGCTTCATGGTTTATTAATGTCAGAGCTCGTGACTCTATGAAAAAACATCATATTTTATCTAACAGCAGTGTTTAAAGGAATATAAAATTACTACATTACTCTTTGAAAACAACAGGCAGAATTATCTGTGTTGTTTCCATGAAAAATTGACACTTTTTTTCATCATGACCAGAAAAAACCTCATAGTGCTACTATAAAATAGCTCTGAATTTAACACGCTGTGAGGCTTCCTCATGTCGGTGTCCTCCTGCAGCGCTGCAGTCTGCCTGCTCTGAGGAGATGCAGTCACACCACCGGGAACGCTGCCAGTCACGTAGCTCTCTTGTGCAGCTCTCTTGGAAGAGAGAAGAGGAAGCACGGGGTGAATGCTCTGATCTAAATGCTGCTATGACTTGCTGACTTGCTCTTAGTCCAACTAGCTTGTTTGCTTACCTCAGTCTAAAAAAAAGGGGGAACTTTTGCTTTGATTTTTCCTAACATGCAAAGTTTCCACTTATGCATTCTTGTTTGAATTTATCTTGTTTTGGGGGATAATCAGGGGAACCTTGAGTGTAAGAACTGGCTGTCTCTTCCAAATTTATTTCTGCACATCATCATTCGAGAGTCACTTTTTGCTGCTTTCTGGCTGTAAGTCCAAGCTGCTGCTTATAGCCCACACGGACCTGCTCTAAGGAAGTGCCTTATTTCTGTCCACCTGAAGACAGACACCATTCTTTTTTTGATAGCAGAAGAATCCACCGGGTGCTCCCAAAATCTCAAGGAGGGGAGTATCCAGAGCCATTCCTGAGTCTAGGGAGCTGAACAAGGTTGAGCAACCAAAAAGTTCTCAGTTTTTTGGGGTTTTATGTTGTTTTTTTTAAGAAAATACCATACCGGGACAACAGCATTTCTTGTGTCCAACTCTAGCGTTGTTCTATTTTCTGCCAGTTGTGGAATGCATACTCAGGATTCTTTTCAGATATGCATCCCAGTTTCTATGTATTCTTGTAATCTGTGTACTGAGAAGAATTTGCTATTTATATGGGATTTTTTAACTCAGAAAATATATATTGTGTTAGAATGAATATGGTTGTTTTTTTAAAGGAAAAGAATATATGCATTGTGATTAAGTTTATTTGTAAGTCATTTTGAAATGTAAGCCTAAACATTTCTATTAAAACTGTGCTTTGTTAATAATGTAAGTCTACTTTCTCATCATTGAATTTTTAAGGAGGAGCTTTTCTGTGCAGCCTTTGTGGCATTTAATTCCTTCAGGATGATGCAAATTCCTGGCTCTGTAGGTATTATTGACACAGCTGCGTTCCCGCTTTTGCTCTCAGTGCATGTCTTGAGCCCTTTTCCTTTCCTGTGTTTGTCTTCTGCTTGGTGTTCCTGCAGCTTCCCCCAGAGATGGGAGGTGACCTGTAAGGAGTATTGTCCCTGTGGTCATTCCTCACCTCTCCAAGACTCTGGATAATATTGATCCACAGACTGAATCGTGTCATGTGTTCAGTATTACAGGGAGGGCAAAGAGGAAAAGAAACAGCAGCCAAAAGAATCAGGAGCTCATTGCAGACCTGACTCAACTGGCCACTGCTGATTTATCCGTGGCTGGAGAGAAAAATTCTGTCATGGTCATAACCCGCAGGGACTGCTTAGTAATACAGAACTCACTCACACAGAGCAGTGACCCCTCTGCATCCTCACCAGATGCTTTTTAGTACTGCAAGAAAATATTTAGAGAACATCTTGTATTGGTGCTTCTTGTTAGAAGCACTCAGGCACTGGCATCCCCTCTCCAGCTGGCACCTGCCACCAAGGGCAGGAACAGCACCACTGAAACCTGCACTATAAAGAAACCTGATCCCAGATATATCTCTACTGACAAACTATAAGGAAAGAGGGGGAAAAAATATCCATTACTTTGTGTTTACTCTGGTTTCAGTGGAGCTGTTTGAAAACCAGTGGAAGCTGATCACATAGGAGGATGAGTTCTGTCAGATAGTTTCTTGCATACTAAGGATAACATCCAACATGTGAAAACAGATAACCCTTACTTCAGAAAAGAGCCTGTTTGCTCATGGGAAACAAGCATGTGGTGTGGTGTGACTGAACACCTGAGCTGGGACAGGTGAGTACCCCCATATGCAGCTAAGGGGTACTGGGCTTTAAACCTAAAGACTAAATGGACACAGTGAGCTGAATGCTCGATTGGATACTGTTGGAGGTTTTTTTAGTATCCTTCCCCTCCTGTGCTATTGACTTTCATTAGAGTCAGTCTTTTTTATTGGTTGCTTGCTCTGATAAATTACATGTGCAGATTCACCTGGTCATTAATTTTAACCTTATTTCTTTTACAAGCAGTTCCTGTCAACTCCACTGTAAACAAGCTGCAGAGACTGATTTAATGCACTCTTGGTATTAATGGCCTGGCATTCCTCTGAACACTCATACTGCCTCTGGTGTCCCATACTATTACCCTATTACATCTTCGTGCACCACTTTGGAGCAAAACTGGGACACATCAGGGAGGAGAGAGAATTAAGCCTCTTAGGTGTGGCTTAACCCCCAAACATGGGCATTTGCAAGACAAATAGTCCACTTTACAATGAATACTTCAGATACCAGAGACATGAGAAAGTAGTATGGGAAAACAATGAGTCTCAGTGAATGAGTAAAAGACAGTGACAGTCATATTTTTCTATTAGTCTTCCAAGTAGAAAAGCATATAAACAATTTTTCTCACTTATTTTCTGGCTTTTGTCATTAATTAAAAAAAAAAAAAAATCTGGAAAGAGCTCCCCTTACCTGCATTAAGAGAACCAAATTTCTTGATCAGAACTAGCAAGTATTCCATTATTTCTGTCTCAGTTTTTCATACATATTATGAACTCGTCCCAGGACTGTACTGACCTGCACATTCTCTAACATAAAGCTTTCTTCATGGCCTCTGAACAGGTATAACTCACTGGCTGCCAGCATAATATTTGGTAGCTTTTCCAATTTTCTTTTGTTAGATAGGCATGTGTCTTTGCAACAATTATATATAACAATATAAATACAGAGTAGCATAATCACATGAAAAAGAAGAATCATAATTATTGCATATCTGTATTTTAAATTCATTATTTTAAGAGGAAGAAACCACAAGATGTATTAATTACTGTTATATTATTAAAGGGATACCTCATTTACCAAATATTTAGAAGTGAACCCATGTGAAATTTCTAACACGCAGTTTCAGGTATGTTCTTTGCTGCTGTGAGATGTGTAGGCACTATGAGGACAGCTGTGTCTTGAGTTTTCGGCACCTCAGTAAGGCTCCTCAATACTTAAAACAGTCTTTCTTTGATTAACTAGCAGAATTATAAGAATTATCAAATGGGTGATACAACTTTTTCCCCTGCAGTGACCTCAATGCTGACTGGTACCTACCTTTTTACATGGGTTGTTTGGACTGAGCAGTAAACGAGGAATGATTTTTTAAACGTTATTAAAATTTATGACACACCGATAGATCTATTTAAAATACAGGTTTTGAAACTATACCACAATGATTCTAGTAAAAACATGATGAAAGTCAAAAAGCAAGCAAAGGCCTTTTCTTTGTTCTTTTCTTCTGTGTTGCTTTGCCTTTCGAGCTGCCGGAGGTTTAAGTGCTGCCACCAGTCCCTACAAAGGCTGTCACTAATTAGTGAGGAGAGATTTAAAAATCAATGTGCTGTCTCTGTCCTACGTGATTATTTACTTCACTCCCTCCACAGCCCATTAGTGTCACTGACCCGAAAAGTTAAAGCGGACAGAAAAAGGGAAAGAAATTAAAATCTCCTGGGACGATTTTAGTGTTTTCCCTTTTCTGAGCCATGTTTTCCTGTGCCTTTTTCCGTGCTTTTCTGGTGCCGTGTCCGGGCACTGGCTCCTGACGCACACCTGTGCCTGGGAGAGGGGCAGGCACTGCTGGGGGGGCTGTGACACCGCTGCCACCCAGCCGAGAAAGCACTGAAACCATTCTGCAGGAAGGCGAGAGGGGAAAGAAAACAACAGGGGAGAAGAGAGGGAGAGAGAGAACTGAAAACAAGCAGAAGAGGGCAGCGTCATTGCTCAGCAGCCGAGTGCTGCCAGTGCCGCCTCACGGTTCCCCTCAGGGCTGTCCCCAGCAGCGAGGTCAGGGCAGAAAACGCTGCCAATCTGTGCCTGCTGCTCAGGGATGCCTGGGCAGGAGCGAGCAGGCTGGAATCCTCTCCAAAGACAAGGGGCTGGATCCCAGCGGGAGCTTCCAGCTCCTCCTGTGCCAACACCTCCCGTGCCAGAGCACCCCGGCTTGCCCGGGCACGGCTCCCTCTCTGGGGCACCCAGGCGGCGCTGGGCCTGCAGCACCTCGCCTCTGCAGACCTGTGTAACGGGGCTGCAAAGGGGACAAAACCCTTCACGACAATGTCCCTTTTTAACGAAGGATGAGTCACAATCAGACACAGCAGGAAGGCGGAGGCCCCGGGTCAGCCCCAGGCAGTGTCCGCGGGAGCAGTGCCTCGGCTCACAGGGTCACACAGCTCCAGCCCCGCCGCCCCCTGCTCTGCTCGGGGTCCGGGCAGCGCCCGCAGAGCCCAGCCTGCACAGCGCCATTGTGCCGTGAGGGCACAGCGTGCTGCCACAGGCCGTGCAGTGACCCGTGGAGCGGTGACGGAAACACCTGCCACTTTTCACTATAAACAGACTCGGTGAGTCTCAGTTCTGCTTTTCTTGCCACCACACCTCTGCTGTTGCCTTGAAAACATCTGTTTTCTGTGGAGTTACAAGAAACATCCACCCCCACCACCATCTGCCAGGCTCCTGGGCTCTGCAATTTGGACCTTAAATCAACTGAGCTAGGGCTGAGGCCCAGAAATGACAACTTCATACCAGTATCCTCAGAGATCACAATGAATAACTATTTTTTAAAAGCTGCAGAACTGTTCTCAAAGCTACGAGCCCTTGGATGAGCAGCAACAGAGGCTGCAGCTTGCCATGCAGAGGGTAGGTTCGGGCACTGCTGATGGGGGACTGAAAGCCACTCCATTTTCCTCCTGAGGTGATGCTGGCCATGTAAAACGTATTTTCTCTCTCCACAAGCCTCCAGGATTGCTACAGTGACCACTTCTTTGCATTAGTCAAGCACCATCAGGTTCAAGTGAAACTCAAAGGATGCTGTTAAACCGCATATGCATAAGTAAAGATTTAATGAGCTTCCTATTATTCCAATGAAGTTCAAAATTTGCAAAGTGAATTTCTAAACTTCAAGGAGAGGTGCCCACTAGAGTCCACACAACCGGCTAAAGCACAGGAACAGCAACACTTGATGCATGCAGAGCCCAAGGCTGGGGCCACCCTGCCCTGTGCAATGGCCCTGTGCAGTTTAAATGCCACCATTGTTCACAGCCACGTTTAATAACCAACCACCAGCCAGAGAACTTCAGTAAACAGTAATTTTCAAATATTATCCATGAGTCAAAACTCAGCACCCCCTGCTTTTTTCTTTTCCAAAATAGTCCTATGTGCTGAGCACTTTTCAACTAGAAAAATTCATTGCAAAATACACTCTTGACTTGTAATTACAGGAAAATTTTCAAGGTGCAAAACACCACAACCCCAAACCCTTTCAGTTCTATTTTTATGGCTATTACAGCTAAACCCAGAAAGAGATACAAACACCTGGGCTCTGCAGGGACTCAGAAGCAGCCACTGCAGAGCAACTGGTCCTGCTGAAAGAGTCTGAAATCTGCTTTGTTGGAGCTGGGGATGGAAGGGGGGAGGGGAATGCAGGGCCCAGCTCAGAGATGTGTCCGTGGCAGCTCCTGTCTGTGCCTGTGCAGGCAGATACGAGCACAGCAGCCTGGATGGAGCAGTTCTGCTCATCCTGAGCCTGGCCAGCAGCTGTTTGCCATGGCCTCTTGCCCCCAGACCACACTAGCATCCTCCTGACCCCAAACTAGTCTGGTTTTCTGCTTCATTTTTCATAAATCAAATTACTGGTCTTGCAACTCTGAATATTTCTATGTATATATGGAAAACAAAACAACCCCCCCCCCAAACGAAGCCACAATGAGGTTTTGCTTTAATTTTGGTAAGTGGAAGCCCCACAGAGACACATGTTTTCAGAGCATGCCTTCTGCTCTCACCCAGGGGAGGCTGCACTACCCAGCCTTGAAGGTTCATGTTTTGATTAATTCATGGACTAGCTCTCATAAACTCTTCTGGAAGGCAGGGAAAGGTGACACTGCCTTTCTCCTGTGCCAGCAGCAATCAGAAATGCTTTGGAAATGATGCTAAGCTATGGCAGAGGGAAAAGATGAAGTATTTCACATGCTTTCAGCTAAGTCAGCTCAAATGCGTGCTCATGTTCTAGCAAGGTGTGCAAGGGCAGATGGTGGACACACATGCACCATCAAACCTTTGCCAGTGCATAAAAGGCAGTAGGCAAAGTCCCTTAAGGCTTCTTAAAGCATTAATTGCTAAACATTAACTTTATATTGTAAGCATGGACATTTTCTCTAACCAGCAGGTCCACTGCCAAGGCCACATATCAGACACAATTTGCATTCACTGAGCATTGGCAGAAAAAAACATCTTTACAAGTAAGGAAGTAAGGAAGGCATACACAAACCCCAACTTCTGGGGTGCCTTCTAAAAACAGAGATGTTAGCAAGTATCTCCTTTCCCATCTTCCCAGAAGAAAGCTGCAGCACTTGGCTGCCTCTGAAGAAATAAGGAGCAGAGAGCTTTAATATCATCAATGCCACCAGAGATGTGACAAGGTGATCACATCCTCCTGCTTCAGTGTTACTGCATCATTACACAACAACATCCTTAGCAACAGGTCATCCCACCAAGAGCTCAGTAACAAAAGGACGAGGCAACAGCTGCCTCCCTGACCTTGGTTTGGTCTGTTCAGTTAATCACAGCTGCATTTATACACCAAATATAATCTGCCTCTGACACTTCCTAAGCAACAAGACACTCTACTTAGGGCTTGGTTTGTAAAATCTGTCCCTGAAAAGCTTAAAAAGATCTTGCACATGGGCAGGAAAGTCCTTGCTCAGTTCCATGCAGGACTGATTCCATCAGCATATGTCCCTGTCCTGCCCTGGACCAACCCAGACAGCCACCCCAGACAAAGCCAGTGGCTGCAGAGAAAGGCCAAGCCCCATACCTGCAGTACAGGTCCCCACCACAGAGCTTTTCAGAGGGAAAGAGGGGAATTTTCTTTTCAAATTACCTATTTCTAGGATGAGAATTTCAGGCAAAAGCATCTTGGGTTTGCTTTTTTAAAAAATGCCTGCTACATCTCTTAACCCAATCCCTTTCCAGCTACAGACAGACATTCATTTCTTCCCCATCTCTCTACTAGCAAGAGCTCCAGAACATCTGCTAGAAGTCAGGGAAAAGAATGAAAAGAGCCTGAAGTAGAGAAATTTCCATTCCTAAACCCACTTCACTGTCTTCTTGTGGTGTGCCCTTTGGTGCCCTTGGCACCAAAGCATAAAACAGAGGTGGTAAGAAAGACAGCAGCCATAAAGTACAGTGGCATCCACGGCAGCCTGACTCGCACAGCCTCCCGGTCACACTGCCCACCCACACCCACCACAGCCCCTCAAACACAACTCAAGAGTACAGCACACTCACCTAGAAGCACTATTGTAAGTTACAGTAATTCAACCCTTCTCTCAGCTCATGATTAATTTTCCCCCTGATGTTCTCTCTCACTGCAGGTTTTGATCACAGCCTATCTCTGCCCTGCCAGTTTCCTTTTGCTGCCTTGTCCACAGAGCAGGTCCACAGCCTCCCTGCCCACTGAAATGTCTCGTCCCACTCTCTGCTGTACCACTAAGCAGCAAGCCCTTACTGGGGGACTCCTGCAGTGCCAGAGCTGGCTATAGTCTCACCTTTTCCTTTCTCTAATCAGAAATATTTTGTGAAATACACCCAGGAGCACAGTAGTGAAGTGTCATCATAACTCAAGAGACTTTATACCAAAATCTTGTCAATGCTGTGTGATCCTGGCTTGTAGGTGACATGGCCAAAGATGGTCTGTTCTGTTAAAATCCCAGATTGGTGTTTCCCCACAGCCATAAAATCATCACTGGAGCAGTATCCATTTCCATCCCCTCCCCACATCTTGGGGCTGGCACCTGCTTCCCACAACACTGGGGTGAGGCTCAAGGGCCCCAGGGGACACCCCCATGCAGGCACAGCACTGCAGGTCTCAGAGGCAGGTACAGTGACAGGGCTCTGCTAACACAGCCTCTGCCTGGGGCAGCAGCAGGACACAACCCAAACCATGCTGGCTGGGAGGGGGAAGTTTTTGGCCAGACTCACTGGTCTGCAAATGGTATGCTATGAACACACCTTATGAAGGTTAAAACTGTCCTCCCCTGGGCTTCTTCACCATCATGTAAGAGCAAAGAATAAAAATACATCATTTTGACCATCTTTCCTAACCCAAAAAATGGTATTTTCATTTGCTATCCCCCTTTCAGAAAATACACGCACATTAACACCTGGGCTTCTGTTTCCCTTGGGACACCCATTCCTCCCATTTTTTCATCTTACATTCACTTTTCCATAATGCAAATAAATGTGACCCAAAAAAAGTCCCTGCCATAAATTATTATTTTCTCCAGGACTCCCCTGCACATGCTGGTTAAGGTGCTGACAACACATGGTACCAGGGTCAGCAGTTCTGCTCCAACTACCAAACCTGCTGTGGAGAGAAAGCAAACAGCACAGGGTCAACTAATCCTGCATTCACCCTGCAATGCAGCACCTCACATCTGCAAGCTGATCATAAATTTTCTTCCATTAGCAACCAGCCCTCACACAAGCTTTTTTTAGATGAAACAACATGAATATGCCACACAAGGATTTAAGACACATCAAGCCGCTTGGCTCTTTTATGTGAGAATAGAAAATAACATTTAAAGTTCTGTTACAGAAAGTCAACTGAGATCAGTCTCTCCCACCAGTACAGTCTGTTCCAAGCAGATAAGAAGCAAGTGTTAGGAAAAGCCCAAAGCAGAACCAGTCTGAGCAGAAGTAGGGAAGAGACCTCAGAAGGAAATGCCAAAGAGAAATGGGAACCAGTGAGTTTCTCAAGCTGCTGGAGTTTTAATCAATGTTTAAAAAACAAAGCACAAAAGAGAAAACCCCCAAACCGGGCTGTCATCCTCAAGGACCTGGCTTCCTTGAACTTTTTTCTCAATAGCCAAATTCAACAAAAGTCTTTCCTTATTTCCCACATTTTATTCACGATTTCATTTCTTTTTAGGAAGCCCTTCCCTTTGCATAGCAAATCATCTGTGTTATTAATGCTTTCCTGATCGACAAAGTCCAAGTGTCCTAGAAAGTACATTAATGGAAGTCAGCAAAATCTGACAACGCCACAGAGATTTTTATTTTTCTGAAATTAGTAATTAAAATATTAATTCCATGGTGAGACCAGGATCAGCATCATCTTCTAACATATCATTAAATCCATTTTGCTGAGAAGGAATCATTAATAATTTTTTACACTGGTGGAGTAACTGTTCAACCACAGGTGTACACCAGTAGTTCAGTAGCAACACCATGTTCCATTTCTCAAGGCATCATTTGCATTAATAACGTTCTTTCTCAGTAGCATATTTACAATACAATATTGCTCTCTTCGTTTAATTTACAAAAACTTCATGAACAGCAAGGATTAGTTCTGCAGATCCTGTCTCATCATCTTTTTGCAGCAATATGGTTCAGATTCCCTGAAGTCACCTACTACCAGCTCCACACTCCCTGCCTGGCCTAGCAGACCTGCCCTGAACTGGCAGCTTCTTGTCCCCTTCTCCCTTCACCTCTCAATTTCCAGGACATGGATGCTCCCATGGCTACCACATGAGCAGCACAGCTAGAACAAAGATTCCATCAAAGCATTTCTTTACCAAGAAAGAGGCATACAAAGATTTCCTGATTTTTTTTACTAGGGAGTCTTGCCTTTTATCAAAACTACAGTCAAATGCCTTACTTAAAGGGTTTATTCCAAGTCCAAAAGCTGTGTAGGCTGGAGGGCATTCTTGGAGTCCTTGGGTACTTCCAACCAATGCCAAAAGTGACTCTCTCACAGATGGCACAGTGATTGTGTGGAAACAGAGGAACTCCTCTGCTCCACCTGTTTCCTCCACTAAGGAATGGTGGGGCTGCAGAAAGGCAGTGGTTGTAACCAACATCATGGTTTGGGTTCCACCTTACTTACTCTCTTGTTCCTCTCTTCAGGATTTTCTAGAATCGCTCCCCAGTTGTATGAAAGGCATCTTAGCCCTCAGCCCCAGCACTATAAAAACAAGAAAAGCCAATCCCCCATTTGCACACTTAAGAGAAACTCCAGCTCTGTTACTGTCCCTCTGTGGCTGCTGCCAGCCCTTCCACGCATCCCACTTGTACTCTTTTCTCCTTGGGGCCTGCAGCCTTCCCAGGCATCACTAAGATGTTTCAGTGGTCTCGGGCAGCCACCACAAAGATGTTCAGCTTGACCACAGATACTATATTGGCAGCAACACTCCTTCACTCTCCAGAAGATCATCCACCTCACTGGTCTCACAATTTCCTATGTCTCCACGTGCACTCAAAGACAAAAAATTACACAAACTGTTTTGTTGGAGGTGTGGGTTTTTTTGTAAAGGCTTCATTTTTTGCTGCCCATCAGCACTGTCTCAGCATATTGCACAATGTTTTCTTTATTATAAAAAAGTCTGTATCAGGCAGGAAAAAAAAAAATTTTCTCAGGAGGCTAATGTGTACTATTGTCTGTAATTAGAGGTAAGTGGTTGCTTGTGTGACCATCAGGAAGTGGAACCTGGTGAAACAAAAACAAGGTGTTATTAACGGCTTGACCAGAAATAGGATCTCCATTCTCCCTCCTCAGAAACACAACTTCTTTATTCTTGTGCATTTCCTAGATGCCTTTTACCTGGCCTCTCATAGAAATATTACACAAATTTGGTTGCCTTCTTTCCTCTCTCCCCACTTACATAACCTTGACAGCTGGCAAACTTCAACCTGAGAGGAAGGCAGAGATCTCAAAGGCTATCTATGGGCTTAAATGGAAAAAATGAAGGTAATATAAAATCAAGTAGTTGCTAGAGAAGCAATTCTCTTATTGCCTAATGAAGGGAAAGGTGAAGACTCAGCTCTTTCACACTGCCTGGCAGTAGCCTGCAGAACAATATGGAGCACCAGTGAACTGTAGCACACAGTGCCTTTTCTTCAGTGTGCAGGCCAAGCAAAAGGATATGTGAAATCAAAACCAGAACAGGGAGACTGACTAGGCCTGGGCAACATGTAGTTTTTGGACTAATATAAAAAGAAAGAGAATACAGTAAGGACAATAAAGGGAATGTAGGACACCTAAGAGACTCAGCTGTATTAATTCAGTTTGTTAGAGAACTCTACTTCTTTACATTTTAGGTTTTCCAACTATTTTTAAAAGCTGTTGAATCTCTGCTAATATGCATGTCAAGAGGAGGGCTTATTGCAAATATCTTAAATTCTCCTGGGACCAAGTCCCAAAGTTGTCCTTATCATCCATCCTCAGCTGTACCACTTAGAGAAATACTTAGAGGAAGTTTTCCTTACCGATGTGGATCTGTATGAGCCCAGTCTGAAACGGCAAAAAATAATTTCTGCTACAAATCTTCCAAAGCCATGTAAAATTCCTGCAACATCAAACAAGATGTAAATTGTCACCAGTAGTAAAAATGTATTATTTATGGAAGCATTGCAACAAAGCTATGCACCACCATACTTAGACAGGACACAGTGCAGTAAGCCCATACATAAAACACCGAGAAATTAACATGAAGAACGGAAATATCAAGGGAAGGGCAGGGGAGAATTCCAACATTCTGAAACACATCAAGAAAGCAAAGCTACCAAGTAAATATAATTCCCTCTGATAGCTTTCATGGGTGAAAATACATTGTGTGGGACAGAAATATCTACTTTGAAAAGCAGCTCTTAGTTTGAAGCCTCTTTACTGAGTTCTCTTCCAATGACAGCCAAGGAAAGAAATAACTTGTAATCCAGATACCCTATTATGTCTTAATCAGTAAGTGAATTGTATCTTTTCAATTTAGCTTATTTTCTTTGATGAAGCAAATCCAGCAGTACACTGACAAGGAAAATCTTCCCAATTACTTCAGACGGAAATTTTATCACAACCTTTGTCACTGATTTAATTACTGGATCCCAACAATAGGAAATACAAATATCAGTATGTGCGTGTGTATACATACATATACATAGATATCTATAGACAGAGTCTTGCTTTTCCAGAAGTAAATAAACTTTGCTACAGTTACCAAAAAGGAAACAACAACCCCTCAGAACACCAGAGATGCCATACTGGGACACCAAAACTGAGTAGCTTTCATGGCACATTTCAGTGCACACAAATGAGCGGTTTGTCTTAAACCTGCTATAAGTACTGCCTATAACTCATCCATAGCAATCACAATGATAAAAAAACCAAAAACCCAGAAACAATAGAACTTAAGAAGGAAGGCACTGATAATCACCTGTAGTTGAAAAAATTCCACCAATAATGCCACAGAGCCTCACTAAGAACTGCCAAAAAGGCATGTGTTCTTCTGTCACTGTCACCATAAGTGAACTGATGTCGTATTTCATGAATATTCCTGACACCCCATGGCTGCCAGCTGCATGGTTAATTACTCTTTCCTGAAAGAAAAGACAGAAACACTTGTTAGTCACACTTACTATTAGTCACAAGAAAATCAGTCTTACAAGATGGGATGACAAAGCGTTATTTAATCAGAGTTAGCAATGAACTGAAGAATGGGGAGTATCAAGGTCACTTTAACCGGTACTTTCTAAATATCAACTGTTGCATCCCACAAGGTGATCGGGGACACTGAGGTACAGCGTCACTGGGACGAGACGCCCACATAAGGAGCACACCCCCCAGTCTCTTCAATTTTACCAATTACGTCATCCTGGTTCTGCCATCCCTTGTTCACTCCCTAGTCCTAGAAAGTTCTGTGTTCTCTGCTATCCAGTTGGTTCCCCTACTTTACCACTCCTCCCCTGAACTCTGGCTGGCTATTGCCTTGCAGCCCACCACTTCCCCATATGCCACTCTGGAAAAGATAATGCATCCCAAGATGTGGTCCAAGCTCTGGATGTATCCAATAATTCTCACAGTGACAAATGCATGGATACTCCAGCAACCAAAACAAAATGTGTGGGTCACACTGGCAAAGTCCCTTCAACCAGACAGCCTATGCACGTCCATGGGCAGTGTGGAGGATCCTCTATCCACATGCCTGGTGGGGGTACCTCTCAAGGTGGACAAGGGTCCACTTGCAGGAAAGAGACCTGACTCGGTGGACTCCTGAGACAAGTGCACGAGTACCTTGCCACATGCACTAGAGGAACCCCAAGAACTGGACCTTTTAGGGTCCTTCACAGCAGCCCAATGCATTAAATTCAATTATAAAAGATTAGTAGGACCATCATATGATTATCAAAAACAGTAACACCCACCAAAAGGGCATACATGGAGAGCTGGTGCAATTACACCACAAAAACTCTATCTTGGCCCTCGATCCATCCTAAAGTGCTTCCCTGAGGAGTGTTTGTTATCTGTGGGGATTGAGCATGGAACAGCTTCCCATCTTGATTTATGGGTGGACCCTGCTCCCTCGGCCAGCTCACTACTCTCACCCCAAATATAACTCTAATTAAAAATTGGAGAAGCAAAGAAAAACTCAAATGCCAACAGAGAGAATACATAGAATTCGATGATGAATGTGACCCCAAAGTATACAACTGGGCAAAATCAAAAAGGGTCATTTTACCTTGGGAAGCCGCACCTAAGGGCCTTGGTGAGATTTCTCACCTGGGGTGTTGGCTTAGCAAGCAGGCCAACACAACATCCACTGCCTTAATTGATCTGCTCAAAGATGAGGAAACCACCAGGCATGCCACCCTTCAAAATAGAGCTGCCATCAACTTCCTCCTACTCGCTCATGGTCATGGATGCAAAGACTTTGCTGCTTCACTCTAACATCCCACAGCCAGTCCATTCAAGCGAACATTAAAAAGATCAGAGATCAAATAAAAGAATTTAAGACAGAGGAGAAAACAGTGGACTGGATGGACAGTTTCTTTGAACACTGGGCTTTATCGGGGTGGATGTCTTCATTTATACAAGGAGTTGTGTGGGTTCTAGTTATAGTCTTTATTGTTGTAATTGTTTTCATGTTTTATTAAGTCTCTCCAGAAGACTGTAGGGGATGTCTTTTTAGTAAAGGGGGAGATACTGCATTCCACAAGGTGATTGGGACACTGAGGTACCAACATCACTGGGATGAGACTCCCACATAAGGAGCATCCCCCCCACATCTCTTGCAATTTTACCAGTTATGTCATCCTAGTTCTGCCAGTCCTAGAAAGTTCTGTGTTCTCTGCTATCTGGTTGGTTCCCTTGCTTTACCACTCCCCCCTGAATTCTGGTTGGTTATTACCCTGCAGCCTGCAGCTTCCCCGCACGGTCTGTGCACCACTCCAGATTTAAAAACCTCAGACCCTCCTTTGTTCTTTGGCTTTTGTCACGGATCCCCTTCCAGTGAGAATAACAAACTCCTGGCAAGGTTATACAAAAGTTCCTCCTGCGTCTTTTCCTGCTAACATCCAATTAGCAACCTCAGCATGTGTGTGATACAGGCTGCAGAGCTATCCCTTCTCCAGAATGCTCTCAGGAAGGTGGTGGCTTCAGCTGTACCCTGCTGTGCCATCGCAGTCAACCATCATAAAGTAAAAACTTACTTTCCTGATCACTGGTCTGCTGTGCTGCATATCAATATTCACTATTGTGTTTTGGTACTATTCTCTCAAGACTTGCTCACATGGTCCTTCAAACAGGATTTTTATAACTGGATTGGTGTTACCTATGGGGATAATGCCACAGCCTTGGCCTAGCCTGTGAACTCAAGGGAATGCACTGGGGTAATATTTGCCACAGTTCTTCCGACTTTATCAGCCACTATGAATCACTTAACTCAGCATGAGACCTTAATGAGATTTATGTTGTTTAACAGCCTTAGCAATGGCAGAATTCCTAGAGGATTTATATAAATCATAGAATGCTAGTTTGGAAGGCACCTCAAGGCTTTCTTGGCAAAAGCCTCTTTTCAAACTTTTTGTCAGTTACATGACATCATGTAACAAGACAACAGTCACACAGCAAGAAATACACCTCAAAAAAATAAACACTCCAAACTTGCTATGACTACTGGGCACCTCCGTCCTAATCTGAGAAATCTTTAGTTGCTTTTCATTTGCCATATTCTCAAACTAAAGGATACCAAAGAGGAGTGTGGCTGCTATGAATACCTACTTTTTAAAAAGGTTTCAGGAGAGAACACACCTCAACACAAGCTCCTTTCAAAAGTTTGCTGTCATTTTGTTGTTAGTGAAAGGTGTTGATAAAAGCACTGCCAAATAAGTCTGACTGAAAATCTATAAGGTCAGCAGAAAAGAACATAATGGACTGAAGACAAACTCAGCTATGCCTAAGCTAGTAAGAACCAAAACAACAAGATGAACATGACTGAACAGGAAAGCAATATATCACAGCTCCATTTCTCTGTATATTTAACAGTTTGTGCTCAAAAAACAGGCAGAATATGGTACAAAATAAAAAGCAGAACACCACTTTGGAAAATGCAGGTTAAGCAACTTCTTCAGTCAGCTAACACTGTCAAAAACCATACTGCTTTTTATGCTACCACACCACCATTATTTTGACATCCTTTTAATTTATCAGTAATGATAACAGGTCCCAAAAACTTAAAAATAGTTAAATAAAACAAACCAGTAGAAAATGCTTTCCATATTTCAAAGCATGACAACTGCCAGTATTTGGATATGGATGATCAGTCATACTAAAAAGGAAGAGAAGACTGAAGGTAATTAAACAAAACCTTGCCACTGGCAAAAGACAAAACTCTACTTTTGTTTGCTTTTCCTCTGTTATTTCCCTAAGCCTTACTGGTCTTTCAAGGTCAAATGGTGGAAAAAGAACATGAAGTTAAATAGAATACACAAAACCCCTTAAAAGAAACAGAATTCTTTTTCTGCAAACCATTTTGATCTGCTTCCAGCTTCTACTGCTGCAGAAGATTTAACTTTTGATTGCTAAAATCTGATAAAAATTACTGACCTTGCATGAGATATCTCAGTGAAGCCTTGCTAGAATTAAATCATTTTAACATAAATAACTACAGTATCTCAACTGTCTCCAACAGTGGAGAAGATTCAGCCCACACCTCTCAAACTCTGCTTCCCTGGTGCCCAACACCAGCAAGTAAATCTCATAGCATTCAAGTTTGAGCCATGGCTGTCTGACCACCTTTTTCCATGTCTGTATATGTGCCTCTTTCAAAACAAATGCACTAAGGTGTTCAGTGAATAGTTTTTCTTAGTAACCTTTCCCAGCTCATCTAATACGAGTATTTGGTTCCCTAAGATTAAACACAAATAAGCTTTGGAGGCAACAGGGTTGCCTACTGAGGCAGCAAGAGCAAACAAGTACATAATGGACACTTTATCTCCATTATTTACAGGCTGTTCTCCCAAGCAACCTGTGGTTGTAGCAATTTTATAAAAATACATCCCCACAAAAAACTGAAGAGCTAAGAATGACTGCTACACAGGAAGAGAGAAGTACTGACTACAAGACGGGGGAAAAAAGTAACAATAAGATGAATTATTGACTGACATACAGAGGTTTAAGCAATGCCTTAGTTGTTGCAGATTGTGCAGAGAAAACACAAAGCAGATTGCTAAACCAGCAGGAGATGGGAGTATACTGCATTATATGAAATTCCTCTTCATTCTCTCTTTAGTTCAGCTTTCAAGAGTTTTGGAGCAAACTTTTCCCTTCAGTGGCCTGCACATCCAAAGTTGAATACCAAGACATCACCTCTTTCCTACTTCCCCTACCTCAGCATTTTTCAGAAGCACAACATGGAATTGTGAGGAAATGAAAAATTCTGCTCCCTTGGAGAACATCACAAGCTGTAATACAGTGAACTGACATCCTACTACTACCCACATTTTCTTTTAACTCAAGGCTTTCTTCTCACCTCTCACTTTATCTGGCATTTTTAATTGAACTTTTCACAAAGATTTTTTTCTTTGGCTTTTGAATAAAAGATGAAAACAGAGTTCAGTATCTGAAAATAAGACATGTAGCCAGTATACCCAAGGCTTTTTTTACTATTCACAGCAGTCTTTAAATTAGTACTTTATGATACTAAGCATTAACTACCCTTGTTACGGATTCAGAATTAAAAGCCTCACAAAACCCAGAAGTGGAAGCTCTCTAGTTTTGAGAGTAATTCAATTTGGTGGTTCAACAAAGGTTAAACAGGACAGCTGAAACACTCACTGTGTGATCAGTTTTTCATACAAACTACCTGTTTTTGTTTCTTACACTCCACAACCATATTCAGGATATTCAAGCAAGCTGCAAGCTTTGTTTGCTTCCCACATGGATAAAAAGCTAAACGTGGATGAAATATTTGTAAAGCTACACACTAGGTTTCAGAGCTAAAATTTGGAGGACTTCACCACCACCACCACTACTAGCATCCAGGGAAGTGGAAATTACCATCTATCATTAATTCTAATATCAGACTCCAGATCTACAGATGCAAAACATTCATAGAAGAAGTTTGCATGGGTCACCAAGCATACATATATATATTTTACCATCAGAGCTGTACGATTTACGAATAAATCTACTGTACTAGAATGCTCTACAAAGAGTCTCTTCATGCTACAGTACTTTTCAAAACCATGGTACTATTTTCACATTTGAACTTTTGTTATTTACAACCACTTTTAGATTTTTTTATCTCCATTTTTTTTTCTTCCTTTTACTTACCCTTTCTGTCACTGAAAATTGATGAGTTTCTGCTGAAATTTTGTATGTATGGAGTTTGGTTGGCACAACTGTGATAAAATATTGGAACATCTGATTGTCTAGAAGAAAAAAAAAAAATCTTACTGTTGAATCAGGAACAGAGTCAAAGGGCCCCCATCTGAGATACAAATAAATCAAAGAAATAATAAATCAGCTATTTGCACTAGGGACATTCTTTCAGAAATGCCAGCACTGCCAAAACAACTTCAGCACCATCTGCCCAACGTTAGTTTCCATGGAAAAGACATATCCTATTTATACTCCGAAATTTACATTTTTCCCATGTAATGAAAGGACTCATTAAGGTCAGGCCACTCAAAGCTTCAAATGAAACACACAGGTAGTGTGATTTAGAAGCTCTAAACAAGTTTCACACTGTCACATGTTTCATGATATATACAAATCTCAGACTGGTTTGAATAGATTTTGGCCACTGAATGGTATCTACAGTGCTGGAAGCCCTTCTAAACGGGTTACAGATTTTCCTTTCATTACTCCTCTAGAGCCATCAGCATGCTCATGCATTTGATTGCTCTTTGTGCAATTCCCTAAGGGAACAAACACCAAGTGACAGACCCAAACAACTTATTTCAACTACACTAAACCATTCTGGCTGTAAGAGCCAAGGAACTGACTGGCTTTGAGACAACAGCGGCTGTAGAAGGTTCTGGGGTTCACTCTCACAGGGAATGCCAGTGGTGGAATGAGGCAGGTTACTACTCTCCTTTATTTACAAATGAGGAAAAATAGTGCTACACAAACACATCCTGTTTCATCACAAAACACGCTGTGCAAAGGACAAACCAAATACAGGAATAGAATCCAAGACTCCTGGTGCTATTTTTTAAACCAAATCAGGCTTATTTTTCCCCATTATGACAACAATCAGATCTGTGATTCTCCACTGTAACATTCTGCTGCAATATGGTCTGACACAGTGTAACTTCAACATAACGAACCTGGGAAAAACGCAGATCACGTTCAAGGAAACAGACAGAACAGCAATGCAGATATTAGAAAGAAATGTCCATTTAAGATGTCATGTAGGTGACATCATGAACAGGGCATTGCTCACTACCAAATTTAGCCTAACACGTTGCTGGTCAATCACAACATTTATGAAAAATGATAATACTTTAAATGTAACTATTGGGAAACTCAACAAAACAAGGGTTTTTTAAAACACACAACACTTACGATCTGATGCAATTTTTTCTGTTCCATCCAATGGATTAATAATTCCTGGAATAAGTTCTCCAAATGACAAATGATCTATTCTATGGGAGAAGTTATAGGCTGAAAGACAATATAGAAAAATTAAGCATTTTTAAACTATGATATTCTATACTCAGAGAAAAAGATGCACCCATTTCTGACACTGAAATATTCTAATTAATACATTTACCAAACACCACTGTACCCATCAGTGGATCTACCCACGCTTCAAAGAAAACTCAAATCCAAAATATATAACAAAGAAGTTAATTTTTTTCTAGAAAATAGAAAACCAAATAGTAACTTTATTTGAATCAATGGTGGAGCTGAACAGTTATAATTTTATAACAGAGAATTTCTAGTTGGCCAAATACTTACATTATTCTAGAGTTCATGTTCTTGTAAGCAATTGCATTAAAAAGACTAAAATTTAGTACATCAAATTTATAGAGGAAGTATAATGCAAGTTACCACAGTGCCTATTTTGAAGGTACTTAAGATGTATAAAATTATTAAAGTGCGTTAACATAAATTCATGGGCAGACATTTAGAGGCTTAACCAAATGTAACTGGTTTTAATCAAGTTAATTATTCCACAGTAAGTCACCTTTGCCTCACATTTAAGTAAGGCATCACACACATTTAATATCTAGACCCATAATCCAAAAATTAAGTTTCTAAGCAAAAAGGTCAGAAATTTTTAACCTTTTAAAAAGGTCTTAAAGGAAAGAGGTAGTTCGGATGAAGTACAGGAATTTTATATGGTGTCTATGTTACAACAAAGTACATCTGAGATTCCAGTGTTATGATTACTATAGAAGCAATCTAAAGATAATTCTAATAGCGTTAAACGTACAAAAGTAAATTGCTACTGAGTCAGAAAATTGCAAAGAATATTTTTTTTTTTTTTTTGCAATGCAACTGCACAGCTAGAACCTCTTTACAACAGCAACTTAACATGAACCAGGAGATGTTGGTATGGAGATGACAGAAGGAACTTACACTCATGGCTTACAAGGGCTGCCAAGTGTGCATGGCCTCGAGGGTGTGGTATTGCCCTGAAAAAAGCAACAAATGTTTCATGAATCCACACAGGACTATGCAGAAAAATTATCTTTCCCCCTCTATTTCAATACATACTTCATAAAATATATACATATCAACATATGTATAACATAATATATATATGCTTAAATATATGTAACATGCATTATATATACTTTAAACTGATATCTATAGTGTACATTTATATAAAACCCATATATGACATTCTTATTACTGTCAAGCACAGACGGACTGAACAGTAAGATCAGGAATCTTGGACTCATAAAAACCTTTTTACACAAAACCAGTGTCTTGCATTTTAGAAATAAAAAAAAAAAAAAAAAAAAGTCACTATGCTTTTGGAAGAGCCACCAAGCCCTACTATATAAAAATTGCAGACCTGCTCAAGTGACTAACAAAAGTTAGACCATGCTTGTTCTATGAGTAAGCAAGTTAACTGCACTCTGCATTTGCTCTCTGACAAAGCACTTTGTCAGTTTCCATCCTGTAAAACACTAAAACTCAAAGTGACTACATTATATGCAACACTGCAATACACGATTTTGATTATTTACGAAGAAAATTAACAGTGTGAGAACAGGTATTACATGTTAAAAAGTACCAAGTATGAGTACAGGAAGGTAAATAAAACCCAGTCATTAACTGAAGCATAAAAGCACACACACATACATGCACTATATAGAATGGAGAAGTCAAGGGATTTTTTATTTTCAGGAATTGGACAGAACATACTTGCCCACAGTTATGTGAAAGTTCCCTGCCACTTTATTGACATAGAGATGACCATGAATTCTGCATGCATCTGGAGACTGTAATGAATTATCTTCCCTGTTTAAATAAAAACAACATTGAAAGAGCACTTGAGTATATTCACTGTCTAGCAGAAATAACAGCAGTTCAGTTAGACTTCTTTTTCCTAGCATAAAGATGCAGCATTATCCTGTCCTTATTGTATTCTTTTGGAATTATAGCAGACATGGTGGAAGGGAGAGAAACATGTAAAGTCTGATGAAACCAATGAGGTTTCATTCAGAATTCTATTCAAAGATCTGGCCCACAAGCCTGGCTTATGATATCTGAACACATGAACAGAGAACATTAGACCATAAGTATATCTGCCCCAGGAATTTTTATTTTCCCACTTCTACCAAAAATGGCTCTGTGGGAAAACTCTAATGCTACAATGAACAGAATCAAATACATTTTGGTCATACTAACAACACTATAGCAAGAACAGCTTCCATTCCTCGCTCACTCTATGACGTCCTCAAAAAATCCATTGCCGAAATCTGCTCCTTGGAGGGAGATGAAAACCAAATTTTTTTCAACATATCTCAAGTGTAAATACCATTTCAAATACTGCACTAACAAGCAACACAGAGGCACAGAAGGACTTAATTAATCTGAAGACATCAAACAAATGAGAAAAAGAGATTTTTTGAGCCATCTTTAGGCTTGCCTTAGGAAGGAATAATATATTTGATCCTCAGACAGGGAGATTACAACACAGGAAATGTGTATGGTAGCTTCAGTGTTTGTTTTGTTTTATTCAGTATTTTTTTGCTTAGTTCTGTTTCTAAGTAGAGAGAATTTCAGCTGTCATGTAGAAAGTGGGGTTTTTTTGGAGGTAAGAAAATAAAATCACATAGCATCTAGATTCAGCAGACCAAACGTTTTATGCACTAATCTCTTAAACATTTCTGAGTAGCTGGAATTAAGTGAAAAGAGCAAGGTTTCTCCATGCAATCTAACAGTGCTATCTTAGACACAGGAATTTACTAACAAAACACATTTGTATTAAAAGGCTGAGTCTTTTAAAATGATGATGAATTACAACACAGGTAATAGCAGCAGTGCTTTTAGAAGCTGCTGGACAGAAAAGTAGTTCTTACCTAGCCTTAAAGAAGACTCATGCTTAGTATTGCTCTGGCATTACTGATTCCCATTTAGAAGGAGGCATCAGACCAAATGGAATAAAAAGGTGTGTGCATGTATTTACCCATGTCTGTATATGTAAGTTTTTTTTTGGTTTTTAACAAAACCTGGAAACCTTCTCCAGTCTGGAAACCCCAGAGGTTTTCATAAAACAACAGCTCTCACAAGAAAGTATCAAGTACACAATTTTAAAATTCATTAAAAAGCAATGAGATCTTTTCTTAAAACTTTGTCTTTTGGAAGTGGGGTGCAATCATAACCACAATAAAATGTTAAGTCTAATTCATAGGGTTGGAGGGAAGGAGACTAATGAGACAAAATCCCAGTTTTTCTTACCGTGGTGGCAGTGCTGTAGAAGCACTTTTAAATGCACTTTTGAATATCACATCTTGAAGAGAGTGTTCTTCCTGCAGCCTATTCTGAATTAGTTGCAGCATCCTAAAGATTAGAGACAAGTGTGAACACATGCAACAGTAGAACAAAATCTAGCTTCACAATTCATTATTGCCTTCAATTGCAGGTTGCAAATAAAGAACTTAGCAAAGCTGATGACAGCAATAAAGCATTACATTAAACTTTGGGGATAATATTTTACACAGAATTTAAAGCTCAGGTGTTGACAGCAGTGTGTTATCTAAATACCAAAACTAGCCAGACCCCCAAATAAGCTTCAGTACTATTATAAGGCTATCAGTATAGTAGGCACACGCAACACCAAGACAGTACAGTGATAAACACTGTGTCAATTAAATTAGAGGACATAATTAAAATGTTTTTGCAAGAATGTAACAATTTGTTACAATGGCTTGGCTTTGACACTTAGATATCTATTTTACACATTTGATTCCATGATTTTAACTTGTGTTAACAAGCATTCATTTGGAAACAGAAGCTGAGTGAGTCCATACATCTTGGCCTGCAACTGCAGGACCCCACTGAACAGGTAAGTCCAAAGCTTTTTTGGTTTTTTTCCCCATAACAGAGATCTTAAATGATGAGACAAGGCAAGTAACTTAG
The DNA here is from genome assembly GCA_018697195.1 of Certhia americana. NCBI lineage: Eukaryota > Metazoa > Chordata > Aves > Passeriformes > Certhiidae > Certhia > Certhia americana. The sequence continues at coordinate 12,713,111 of CM031879.1, read as the reverse complement.
TATCTTTTTGCAGGTTTGCATTCTTAAATTACAAGCAGGAGGTGTTAGACTTAAGACATAGTTGCTTCATGTACCTCTGGTGTACTTCAAAGTCACTTCCAGTACAAATAATACAAACAATAAACATGCCTCTCAGTGCTTTACCTTTGCAATTCTTTTTGTTGTGGGGTGAGCTCAAATGGTACCTGAAAAAAAAACCAAAAAAACCACATCTAATAAAACACACAGAAAGCATCACTTCCATGAAACCCAGATGAGAACTGCAGTGTGGGTATAGAGCTATAATCAACTTCACACTTGGTACCACAGTGTAGTTTATGAAAGGACTTTGCAGTTTAAATAATACATTTTGAGCTCAAGTATAAAAATTTCTGTCCCTTCGCACCCAGAACTGCAAAAGAGCAATCTTTGAAGGACAACGTTCCAGGTGCAGATTGCACATTTCTAGGCTCATCCCATATGAGGCACTAAAGACATGCTACCAGCCCTGCTATATTTCATCAGCATTAGAGGATCACTAGCAATATCTGTTCACCAAGTTCAAAACTAAATATTAGTTAACACAAATGTGCTCAGTAAATTCAATTACAACTAATGCTCAAATGTACCCAGAAACTATGGCCAAGAGAGATCAACTACAGAATGTTCCTCTAAGAGTTTGGTGGAGAAGAAAAAAGCACAAGCAAGCAAACTGGCCCGGTAGTGCTTTGCAGCAAGAGTAATTCAATTTTTTAATAAAAAGGTCAGAATCAACTTACTGGTTCATAGATTAACCCATCTGCAGAGGCAACCATTGTTTCTGCTAAATCCAGAACATCTGCCCCCACATCTATTTTAAACAGGGAGAAATGTTAAGTCACACAGATGATCAAGGACAAGTAAAAAAAATTCAAGTTGAAATGACGTCTCACAGTACAGTGATAAACTTCAGTATGTTATTGTTCCTTCAACCTATTTAACCTTCAATATCAGCTGATGGACATTGATCAAAAACTCTTCAGATTTGCAGTATTTTCTCACTGATTTAACATCCTCAGAGAAGTTGTATGAACCACACATACAAGCTTTCTAGGATCTTCTATGTGTAAATATTTTCTCCTGTTTTACAAGCACTGAACAGAGACCAAGATTAGTCAAATCAGAGGATAAAAGTTTCCTTATTTGCATAAAATAAAAAAAAACCCCAACACTGATGTACCACACAATTAATGCAAGGTTTAAGCTAGACAACACGAGTGCATCCTGAAAATTTGCTTGCATTCCTGGTAGAAATAGTATTTTCTCTTCTCTCAGTCCAGGACAAGTAAGACTGAACACAATAAAGTTCATTACCTAAACAATGTCAAAATAATATTCAGTATTGCCTTTAATAAGGAAGGCATCCCTCTTATGTTCACAAGGAGGATGAAATTACATGATGGTTTCAGTGCTGCTAAACGGCAGAACAGCTTAATATACCCCAAGTTCATAAATAAATAGAAATCTTCATAAATTCCTGCTGCTGAGTTGTGTCTCACAATGAGCTTTTAGAATATTTCAGCTAATGAGAGACTGAACAACCTATCTGTTCCTGCTAACAGACAAAGCAAGGTTCTGCAAGATGAGAATGAGATGGCACAGATATTCTTCTTTACGTTTCTTACTAATTTCTTCAATGAGTCATATGCCATCAAGATTGCTACATGCCATTAAGATCAGAAAAAATGACACTGGTAAAATATTCTAAACAATATCCAACTATATTGTGAGCGAGTGTGCTGTCTGAAGAGGCTTTGAAGTGTTTAAGAACTTTCATTGATGGAATACTTACATTGACACCTCATGGCAACTGTAATATCAATATTGATCCTTAATTTACTGGAAAAAAAAAGCCAAAAAATCCATTAAGTAATATTGAGTACCAAATTCAAGTACCAAGAAAAAATCTCAGACTACTTGCAGAAATACAGTCAAGTACCAAAATTTATACAAATAAATATAAATCTGTTTAAAATTTGGGTGAAGCTACATTGATTTTTAGAGCACATTGGAGCACTTGCAACTTAAGAGATAATCCCCATGACACCAAAAGTCTGATTGTGTGGCATTCCCCAATATTCTGGGCATTTCCTATTGATTTTCATGTTAGTTTCACAAATGCAATTTGAACTCTAAGGAATAAACCCCCTCACTATAGCCACAGGGTTCTTTTCTCAGGGTGCTTCCTCTGGGACTTAGCTGACCTCAAGCAAATCACGTAAGCAAGGGATTCAACACTGGCTCAACTTGGGGTCAGACAGGGTCAGTAGAGAGGAGAAAAGCTGTTAAAATTGTACCAGTCTCCATTGGTTCAAACTGTCAAGAACTAGAGGCTGAGTGATTAGCCCACAATCAAACGGGAATCTGTAGTAGGACAGATTCCCAAAACTTGTCACACTCTCTTAAGTGACAGACTACCCTTCCCATGTGATAGCTTCACTTGGGATATAACCTACTTCAGCAAAGACCTAAATGTGAAATCCCAGCTGTCTGAATGGATTTACTCTCATTTGAGTTTTTGATGCAGCTCCTTCAAATTTTTCCTTTTTTGTTATTCGTTACAGAAACGCTCTTCATTTCTGATGTATAAGACATCCAATTAATAAATGTATCTTTAGCCTGTTACCACAGCAACTACACAAATGGCTCTTAAAGTTAGTTCAGTTCAGTTTTCAGTTAGTTCAGTTCATGAGTGCCAGAGTCAAACCATGACACAGACACATAACATCTAAAGGTGTTCAGGGCATGAAATCTGAATTAACTTCACAAGGTGAAGTTCACATGGGTGCCTGACTAGCTCTGGAAGAAAGGCAAACAAGTGCTGACAGACACAGGAAACCAACATCAAAGGCATCTTCAGGGGGGCTCTAGCTGAGAGACAAAATTAGTAGCAACCTCTAGATACTGAATCGAGTTCTGAGTGCTTCAGGTTCACCTCCAGCAGCACAAAGTATAATGGCAACAAACTAACTATGTGAACTGCAGAAAGCCCCAAGACAAAGTGTGAGGGGGCTACCTAAGTGATGTGGAGTTACATCTGACAATGCTCTCTGAATTGACAGCAATTCAAGTAATTGCTACTGGAGCACCTTCAATTACAAACCTATACTGTTTTGAGTTCCTCAATTTTTCTCAATGTATCTCATTCATAGATAACATAGAAGAAAAAGCCCCAAAACAATCAACAGATGAACAATCAAATCCCTATAGTATTTAGTTTGTAATTTCAATTATAAACTGCTTTCAAGTCACACGAACATTTTAAATCTGTTCTTTCCTGAAATGCAGGCAACTAAAATTTAAAAATAATTATAACAAATAATGTTACCTAGTAAAATCTTTGTCTACTTCATATTCATATTTCATCCATGTGTCCCGGTACACCATGAACTCCATTATAGTCAGGAAAGCTATCGTTGTAAATGCTATCAGAGAAACTGGTCAGAGGAAAAAAAAAAAGTAGAAATTCAGACTGTGAGAAATACTATTCAGAAACATAAGCAGAACAAAATTCTAACAATTCCAGAAGTTGAGCATTACTAGTACAACTCTGGTATCTTTGATTTATAAGGCCCAAACCTGCTCTTAGAGAGTTGTTTTCATACCACTAGTATTTGTTTTCAGACAGGAGTGGAAAAGAGTAAGTCCTACCTTTACATTAAGAAAGTACTTTTTAAGTACAGTCAAATACTAGAATGATTAGGAGGCTGTGAAATCCCTGTATGGAAAATCTAAGAACAGGCTAGATCTTCCTCCATATATAAAACACACACAAATCACTTTCAGGGATGGTCTAAGAAAACTCAATCCTCACTTCCAACACGTAAGAAGAAGGTAGTGCACTTTGAAATCTCTTCAAGCCTCCACTTGAATACAAGTTAAATTTTTATAACAATGTTTTTATATCAAGTTTTAGACTCAATAAGCTAGCAAACAACAGAAATAAGACGTGTTACATTACTTGTGTATAGCTGCATAGTCACGATTCCCACACCAGTATTTCAAACAAGTCTCCCTCTGGCAACAAGCAACAGGCAGCTATCCATTCTACCAAAAACTGAAGAACTTGAAATTATTTTTAGGATGAAAACTAATTGGTGTATTTTACTGGTACATGTGCTTCACTTATCTCCAAGGCAGCCTACTCATCACATTTGCCAAGTTGTACATTGCAAGGGGAAGATCACCGTGCTGCACAGTCAGAAACACAGTAACAGATGCACAGAAGCACCTGCTACTCCCCTTTTATTAAACCATGGCTTTTATAAGATTGAAAACACTTCAGTTATAGAGCATAGAAGCATAGAAGCAGTTTGTACAGCTTATTGGCACTATAGGTTTCATCATTTATGTTCTGTGGAATATCTCTATGGAATCTGTGAAGGGCAACTTGAGAAAAAACAAGCTCACTGTTGATAGACTTCAACTCACTACACAGTGGTCCAGAAGCCAGGGGAGGGAGCAGAGAATACAGGCACTGTCCTTTGGGATCAGGACAGAAGCTATTGACTGTAGCATTGATCAGCAATGTTTCCAGTTCTAGCTTTCAATATGCAAGGATAGGAAAGCTGGAGCCAGCTCTGGATATTGGCTATCCAGAGTCACACAAACAGTAAGAGCCACAACTGCTTTCTGGATAATTCTGAGCAAACTTATGTATGGATCCAAACAGGAAAATAAAATCTTGTAGAATTTTCTTTCTTGAAGGGTCTCCCAGCCCCAGAGCTGGAGTCTCAGCCTGTTTGACTTCTTTTGCAATGGGTTTGAAGGCCATGGGAGTCTGAGAATAGAATCTTGGTAGGTTTTAGATCCCTAGCACCTCAGAAACTAAGCCTGACACTTTAATCCTAAATGAAACAGGAATACTATATTCAGATTTCACAATGGCACAAAAAAAGACAATCCTATATTGTCATTTATAAGGTTACTGAGATAAAACCAAAGAATGTTTAAGTAACTTCTGGTGTTGAGAAATCCTTAAGGCACCATTCACCAAAGCAAAGGTGTCTATACTACACAAAAGGATTCTTTAAGCATTTGGTGTTTTCATGCAAATTACAACATATCAACAATACACTTGTTTCCTCAGGAACTGGAGGAAACATTAACAAAGAATTATTTAAACACTCTTAGAGATTATTTTATATACAATAATCCTTCAATTATTAACAGTGCACTTGAGAAAATAGAAAAGTAATATAGAACCTTCTGATATTTACTTCTACACTATCAGTGGCATAACAACTTCAAAGGCTTATCTGTAGGTTGAAATTGCTTCCTGAACTTTTTAGTCAACTGAGTTTCAGGCATAATCACACAAGAGAGAAATTTTTGCCCTCCACCTCTAAGAGCTAGCAGTTTCCTATCTGCAAATAATTCCAGTAGTCCAAGAGATGAAGTCACTATTTTCAATTTAGGCTATCTCTAACTCAGCTCAACTTAAAGACACAATTTTATCATCAGAAAAGAAAGGTCTTTTTTACAGCTCCAGCTTTTTCAGAGAAGCTCAAGTGACTAATAGGGACAGTACAAGCACATGTCCTGGATTAAAGTGCTTAGTTCTTCAAAGGGCTTTCCTTACTCTTAAAATCAAGCACACCTTCAAGAGAAAAATTGTAGAAAGCTGCTCTTCATCCTGGAGTTCAACTTCTCTGTCCCTGGGGAATATTTTTCTACTTTTCCAAAAGCACAGTGTTGAATCTCACCATTATTTCAGGTCATGCTCACACAGTCTCACTCAGAAACCTGACACCAAGAAAAGAGCTGGGTGACACAACAAATAAGAAAGTTTTATTACAATCTTGGCACTGTGCACGTCCAGTTGCAACTGGCTAGAAGATTTTATTTCTAACCTTTACATTGGATTGAGTCTCACCAGCTTTATACAAAAATATCCCTTCAGATGAGTGAGGGATGCATCTGTTTGGATAAGATATTATGTCTTTACTTGAAGGGGATGAGCTCAGTCAGTCCACCAAAGAACTCAAGAAACCAGTTTTGGCTAGTTTCAAATGAGCACAGATGCCTGTCTTCCTCGTGCTGAAGTTTCTATCAATATCAGCATCTCAACAAGGCCTACCTGTGCCTCCACTCGCTGACGTCTCCACATAGCTTTCAGGAACCTTTGGAAAGGCATCCAATTCTTTCATCAAATTCAAGGTCTTTTTCCGATTCAGTCGCCTCATCTTCAGCACACTCCTCCACCTCCTCCTTCATATAGTCCCTCTAATTTGAGAATAAATTGTTGTGATTAAAAGACACAAAGAATACTGCTCAAACTGACTGGCTTTAACCTAAAGCAGTAATAAAAAAGGCCATTCAAACCCCAGAATTATGTTTTCAAGAAACACACGTTAGACAACTGGATGGCCACTCTTGCTTCAAGGAAACTGTTAAGATTGGCCTGGACTGCTGCTTACAGTCCAGCCACATCCAGCACATTCACCATTTAATTATTATGATTAACTTCTTTCTCAATTAAATTCTTATTGGTAGTGAATATATTGCATTTTAAATTAAAAAAAAAAAAAAAAATCAATCAAACTCAATGCTGAATTAAATTTGCTAAACAGACCTGACAATGCAAAGAAGCCACTGACTAAGGAGGAAATATCTAATAGGCTGCATAAACTTCAGAGGACATCAGACTGCTCTGGGCTCCTACATTTGGCCAATGTGGGCACAAACTATATCTTAAAGGTAAAAAAAAGGTGCATTTCTCATTTTTACAGGTGTAGAATATTATGATTATAAACCAATCTTTTTTTTCTCTATAAAAGTACCTCACAAAGCAAGTTATGGATCAAATCCTAACTCCTTCAGAATCATTTCTGTACATGACGCGATCTCCGCTTGGATTCATGTTAAGCGGCAGGATGCTGAGAAAAGCAGCTTGCCTTGGAAATACTGTCTTAAACCATTTCCAACTCATACAAATATGCTCACAGCCTGGTCCTGCCAATACACTGCAAGTTTTAACAAGTTGACACTGTTGTTTTTCTTCTGGGGAACTGCTGAACTTCACCCTGAATTTCTGAAGCTATGAAAACCATCATGCATTTACTGTATTCTGAGAATACGTCATCTCACTGTCCCCTATTTAAACAGTATAAGATGGGCAAGCTAACCTACACTGCCATCACATGAGACAGCTCTCATCATCATCGTCTTGTAGAAAAAACTGTGAACTCATCGACCCTGTTTCAAGAGAACATCAAGTTTCTGGCATGCCCTAGTGAAATTACCTTCCTGATGCTGAGCAGGCTTTGTACCACGCAATAACAAAGCAATAGGCTCTAATGGAAATGAAAGTTCACACAAGAAAAATCATCTATGCCTGCAACTTTCTCATCACACAAATTGACTCCAGAAACTGACTCTGCACTTGGTCAGGCTGCAGAGATCAACAAAATGGTACCGTGTGTGTTTCACAAGATTCAAAGAAACCCCAGTTGGAGTGGGCAGAGAAGGTAAGTGCTGGAACAGGCTTTTGGTTATACCGCATTAAAAAAAAAAAAAAAATCAGGTAGCAAGATCCTGTCCTTACTACACCACATAACTGTTTTAAAGAATTAATTCAGAGTAGCTCAAGGACAAGTTGGAGAACTTTAGTGCACGGATATGGCAAAGCAGCTGCTGGGACACAATTGGAGTCATAACATTTGTTAGCACAGAGGGAACACCAGCGGGGTTTGCCTGTTATCCTACACGTATAGCAATGAAGCCAACAGAGCACCCTTTCATTTTTCACATATCTTTCACATATGCGATAGGAGTATCGCATGTGTAAGAGTACATCGTAAAGAGGCACAAGATAAACACAGGGAATTTGAGAGCACTTTACTAAAAAACTTTCTAAATCACCCTGCATCAGTAAGTATGTGGATTTTCATAATCCAGCTAGCAATATGCAATCTGTTCATTGGTTTCTTTAATCCCACACAGACACTCACTTTCGGCTACCAGATGGAGACCCGATCCCTTCCCACTGCCCATCTCCACACACGAACTACAGACACACCAAAAAATTCGGAGACCATTGCTATGAAAGCAAGGTATTATTAATCCAAGAGCCAATTGCGTAAAGAAACGTTATTATTATTATTGTTCGCGAAAAGTAAGGGACAAAGCACAGCACAAACGCCACTCGAGAGCAGAGGCCCGCTCGAAGCCACGGTAACTCCACGGCTACAGCTGAGGGGCTCGGCAGTTTTCGCTTCCTCGGACCACCTGGCAGCGAAGGCGCAGCCGCTCCCAACACCCGCTCCCAGCGGAGCGGAGCAGCCCCACGCCGGGGGGCTCGGGGCGGGCTTCCCACAGCGAGGGAGGCCCCGACCGCCAGCTCGGAGCCCACACACCTGTGCGGCCCTCCCCGCCGCCGCCACACACCGGGCAGGGACGGGACGGGACGGGACGGGACGGGACGGGACGGGACGGGACGG
>CM031879.1:12650318-12704320 GCA_018697195.1 Certhia americana | reverse complement strand
CCGGGACCCGGTGCGCATGGAGGGAGCGGGGCTCGGTCCCGCCGGGAACGGAGCTGGAGCAGCCGCGGGCTGAGCCTCCAGAGCCGCGGGAAGTGCGGCCCCACGCCGCTCGCAGGGCTCCCTGCACCGCCTCGCAGCCGGTCCCGCTGGCCCGTGCGCTCCCGGGTATGTTAGTGCCACCCCCGCCGTGACAGAAGGGACGTGCTGCTCCGGAGAATCTGTGACCCTGCGAGGTATTTAGTGATCTTTTAAAGCGACGGATGCCAAGTACCTTCCAAAACAAACTGATTAAGGGCTGTCACGCGGCTTGCAGTGTTAATACGGTTTGGACACTATGGATATAGAAGCAGGCAGCGTTTGAAAAGAGGCAGCATCTTGGATTAACTATGAAGAAAAAGGATTTAAGACAGTGGCCTGTAATAGTGGGGAAGGAAGGATTTGAAGCTCACAAGCCAATCTTCAGACTTGAAGTGAAAAAAGTAAGAGGGCTCGTGTATACCCAAAATCTCAGTCCTTTTCCCTGCACTAGTGAACTAATAAGCACTGCCTCTCCACAAGTTTTATGCCTTAGTAACTGCAGCATTAGTTTATCTCCAGATTTTTCCTTACAATCCTAGCAACTCTCATCATGCTACTGCCACCCTGCCCACAAGTAGCTGACCCAACCTAGATACGTTACACCCAAAAAAGGAGCTCTCCCAATATCTTCCAGGGACTTGTAATATCTTAAATGATATCAAAATGATTCAAGAAGAATTGCTTAATATAAGCAAAAAGTTAAAAAAAAAAAAAAAAAAAAAAAAAAAAAAAAATTTATCCAGGAATTTTTTTTCAAAAATCTGGAAAAAAAAAAAAAAAAGGAGACTGAAGACTACAGTAGTTTTGATAATGAGGCAAACAAATAAAACCCACACCCTAGAAACACAGATAGTGGTGAATTCCGCAACATTAATTCAAATTTGCTCTTTTTAATGGTTTAGAGGAAAAGTAGGTCCATGGCAAGAGTTTCAATAGCATGCCAAAGTATACACAATTTGGATTAAATAACTCTTTGGGTATCTACAGCATTTGAGAATAAAAGGAGCCTGAAAGAAGAAAGGAGTACAGATTCAGAGTATTCTTGCTTTTTTTGGATAGGCAGGAAGGGAAGAAACAAACATGGAGCAACATGCCAGTGTTCTCACTGAATTGTGGTAAGTCTGTTTCCATCATTTTAGCGACTATACAACTGGATCAGACAGTCAAAAAGCAAAAAGGGAAGGGGGAGGGAAGTATGATTTTACAAGAGATAAATAACCAGGCTAAAAATATATTTATTGTACATTTGTTCCGTCATCTCAGAAAGAGGAGGCAGCTTTAGCTCTGGCACATAAAGCTCTATCTTTGACATGCCTAGGTCCTAGGGTATAATTCAGCAGCCAGGGATTTTTCTGGCTAAACCCTGTTTTCCCTTGAAATGCTCTCAGCACTGAGGCTTGGAAGGAGAAACTGATAATCTGGTTATTAGCTGTGCAGCAGAGATGCTCAGCAGATGTTTTCACAGGCAAACAATCTCATCTGCTTACAGACAAACATGGGCTCGGCCTTAGTGCTCAACAGCACACTGAGATACATGCCTCTTACAGAAAAGTGGCACAGGACAGAACTGCTTGCAGCTTTGCACCACTATAGTCTTATTTATAACTGCAGATGTCTTCATGAGATTTTATGAGAGAAAACACGGGAAAAAAATTAGGAAAAAGAATTTAGGAAAATTAGAGAAAAATTATATATTGATAACACTGTCCATTACACTGACGCTATGTATTTGACTGCACTGTACTGAAGAGATGCAACAGTGATTGTACTGCACCCATCAAGTACCAGACTACTCCAAACCATGTTCCTTTCCTTATGCCTCTATGTTTTCTGCTCTCCTGAGCACATCTAAGTCGTGGCAGCCTGTAAGTATTTGCCAAATAACCTCAGGGAGCCTGATGAGGAGGAAGAGATCCAGCTGCCAAGAGCAAACCATGCAGGTAAGCCAACAGCCTGCCCCTCAGCTGCTGCTTTACACATTTGTTTCAGTCCAGTATTTAATAAGATCCCAAAGCACCCCCAGACTTAAACGCAGCCACCTATGCAAAAATACAACTGTCTTCCCAAAAACCCCAGCACTTCTTAACAGCAGTGATTTATGAATCCCTTGATGTGTGCAAAGAAAGGAAGCCACGTCTCATATCCGTTTAGCAAACCACAGATTACATAGGACAGAAAAAAGATTCCCAGGAGTATGGGCTATGAAGAACATTGATATCAAAAACTGTAACAAATAGGACGGTAGTAGACCAAACAAGAGAAACAAATGTAAACATGCACAGATACCGCCCACCTGTGCTTCAACACACTTCAGCATTAGTTAAGAAGCTGGAAACCGTGTGCAGGATGTACAAACTAAGATAAAAACCTGCATAAAGCATGTCGAGACTAAACACAAGATCGTTTACTGCTGCTACAGTCACCTGCACAGGTGGTTCATGATAGCTGAAAAAGCATTTTGTTAGCGCGAAAGGGCGAGGGAAAGGCTGGATAGCACGAGTGGGATCGGCCAGGAGCGCCTGCAGGGGGAGAGGCGAGGCAGGGATTCAGAGAAGAGAGCAGCCGCTTTACCAGAACGTGGAGGCATCGAGGTGGCATTTAGGAGGGAGAAGGAGGAGCAGAGGGAACAGGTGCAAAAGAGCGAATATGGAGATGAACAGTGGGAGTGGCTGGAAAGGGGGTGGAGGAGAAGAAAGTCCTGGAGGTTGAGAAGTAAGGGCTGAGAAGATTGGAAAGGATATGGCGTGAGGGAGGGGCGGCGAAAGCATCCCGCGCCTTGGAGCGGGATGGGGCGGGAGCTGCCTCGGCCAATGAGGAGGATCCACGCTCCAGGAACCGGGAGGAGGCGCCGGGAGCTCCAGCAGGGAGCGGTGCCGCAGGCCGTCACTGCCGCGGGCTTTACTCACGGGCTGCCGTGCCCTTGGTCTGTAGCTGGTGTCAATAAAAATAAGCTGTTGATGAAAGGCTTGGTCTCTCTAGTCTTTGACATCAGTTTACCAACTCAACACGACTTCTGGTCTTCTGAGAGATCCTTTTTAAAATTATCCTAGGGAAGATTTCTTCTCATGGGGTCTCAAAAGAAGAGCAGTCCTGCTCACTGAAAGGAGAACGATGTTAAAATTATGAGGCAATCTGAAGCAATCCCATTTCACATTAACTCGTCTTGTGAGCCGACTGGCTTTGTTCTACATTGTAACCACTGTTTTCATACATAATCACTTACTGCTACATTTTTTTTTAATGGTAAATTAATCCTAATTCTTATATAGAATATTTCTGTGACTTATCTAGCGGTTTAGGTGCAATTTATACAACTGTTTCATGAAGCTCATGGAAGGCTCACAAGGCAGGTGAGGTAATAACTTGTGCTGTCCTGCACTGAAGGACTGTGAAAGCTGTGGTAGAAAAATGTTACAGTGTAATCTTCCTAGGGTTTTTGTCCTTAGTTCCTAAGATTTTAAATTGTGTGGTGCAGACAGATACCAACTCGAAGTTGTGTCTTTCATTCAGCAGATTTGCTGTATGTTGTTGATAGATTGTCTGGTATCTCTGGGGAGGAAAAGAGCATAGCACACTGAACTGAATTCCTATCCAGATTACAAATATCAGGTTGGTAATAAGGCCTACTCTTTCACTGCTGGCCTATTTCTAGTAATTAGATCATGATTACAAAACATAAATATTTTGATAATTGATCAAGTTACATAAAAACACTAATCCTTCCACATAATGTTGTTGAACTGTCTAAACATAGCACAAGGCCATATGAGGAGACAAAGACACACTAGTTTGTATGTTGTGACCTTCAGTATTTCTTTTATTTTAATGTTCTATTTTCCATTCTTTGAAATACAGTTTTCCTGAAAAAAACACATGGCCGTTAATAAACAAGTTTCTGAAAGTTTCTTTGAAGCTGTACTCACAAATAGTATTTGTGTTTTACTCCTTTGCTACAAGTTTGCTCAGTCCCAGCATAAAATGTAGTCTTGATAAGTATCACTAGTCTTAAAAACATAGGTGGTAGGAGGTATTTGGCCTTCTGCAGGACTACCTGGTTGAGAGTGGTGTTAGCTGGCATAGTGGAAGCACAAGAACCATTTGCCTTGATATAAGAAAAAACAAAGCTGTTTGTTAATTGCATTAAAGACACTGAAGTCTTTCTCAGGTTTTGCAAGAGGTCTGGATAAGCCCTATGTGAGGTGATGGCGATACTAGGATATTCATAAATAGTATGACAAAGTCTTACTAGTATTTTATCCAAAAGCATCAAGTTGTTGTTACACTTGTGGTGTTAGAATTATACTAGCAATGTACTTATAAGGTGATGCTTAGTCAGCAGAAATCAGCATATTTCCCCAAAGTTATTGGAAACTCTGTGTAGTATGTACATTTGATTGTTCGGGCTCTATAAGTGTTATAGACAGGTAGAAGAATTATAAAAAAAAAGTCTTATGAAATCGGGCCTGTTTTTTGGTTTGGTTTTGGGGTATTTGGGATTTGTTTGGTTTTGTTTTGCAGTGGGGATGCCATCTTTTATTAACAAAACAACAGGAATAGGCTGAGGACAAGGATGGGCACAGTGCCACCGCACTGCCTCAAACACCCAGACCACAGCCCCGGGTGACAGCGGGGGTGACATCCCCCAGTCCCGGGGTGCAGGGAGGTGACACCGGTGACATCTAAAATTTGAACTCCTGGTACTTCTTGTCCCTCCTGTGGGTGTCCTGGGGCTGCGCCTTCCTCTTTGTCTGCTTCTGCTTGGTGGCAGCCACCATGTCACTGAAGTCCTCCTCTCTACCTGCGCCTGCTGCTCCCATGCATGCTCCTCTTATTTCCGCACAAGGCCATGGGCTCCAGCTCCACCTCCTTGGGGACCTGCGCCTCTGTCACCAGCCCTTTGCACCCCATCAACATGGGCAAATCATAGATGTGGGTGGAGCCCATCATGACCATGCCCACATAACTGTGTATTTTTTGGGGACCACTGTGAACAGCTGGGGGGGTCTCGCTCCTGTCCATGACCTCCTTGAATTTCTTCTTGTGGAGCTCGATCAGCTCCGGGGTCTCCATCCCAGCCAGCACTGAGGATAAGCCCCCTGGGGTGATCAACCTGCTTTTGGTGGGGGTGATGAACCTGGTCTCGTTGGGCTTTTCTTCATCACTCTCCTCCTCCTCCTCCAAGGATTCCTTATCTGACAGCTCCAGCTTCCCCCTAAGGTGTGCAGTTGATAACCTCCTCCTTTGTCTGCAAATCCGTGGTGTTGGTGCCAAACACGTTCCCATAGAGGGCTTCCTGTCTCGTCCATGGGGGGCTTCCCCCACTCCCCGACATGGTACCTGAAAGAGCAGCCCTCGGGGATGGGGAGTTGAGCCCTGGGATTTTGAGGTTGGGGTACAAGGGAAGGGGTCCATAGCACTGCATGGGGGGCACCTTGTGCATTCACCCCCACAGGCATGCCCAGCACGATCCAAAGCTCATCCAAGAGGTCACCCAGCTTCTTCTCTTTGAGCCACGTCTCAAACTCCTTCCCCTCATAGTAGAGGTCCCCATGGGTGGTCAGCTTGGTGTTGGTTTGCCACTTGAAGAAGGTATCATGGAGTTTTTGATAATTGATGTCGATCTTGCCCATCTTGAGCCGCACCTTCTCCCGCATCCTGAACTCCATTATCTTCTGCTCCTTTTTCTCCTGCAGGGCGTCACACATCTCCTGGATGCCTGTGTGCTCAATGAACTCGGGTAGCTCGAAGGGTGGCTTCTCTATGCCCCTCTTGCCCTGCAGGTATTTCCTCTTGAAGCACCAGTGATGCAGCACTGGCACTGAGTTCTGTGTGGCCTTCAGGTGCACTAGGAGCTTGGGATCCTGTTTGATGACATTGTGCGTCTCCAACACATCAGGGTGGGCCACCAGATGCTTCAGCTGGGTCACCATGAACCTGTTCATGGACTGCAGCTTCTTCTTGGACATCTTGGGGACCTCCTGCTTCTTCTCCAGCTCGTCCTCGGAGCTGTCTCTATCTCTGCCCCTAGGGCCATCCTCAAGTCCCTTTTTCTGGGGGGCCCCAACACTCTCTGCCTACTGGGGCTCCTTCTCCTTGTCCTTCTTCAGCTTGAAAGCCTCAAAAATCCTCTTGAAGAACATGAAGTTGGGGTTGTAGATCTTGGGCGCTTCGATCACATACTCGATCTCCACCTTGGGGGCGTCCCCACAGGGATGCTCAGGGTCCCCTTGGTTGGGGGACCCTCCTGTGCCCCACCCCTCCCCCACTTCTTGCGGTTGCAGTGCTTCCAGTTCCTCTCTGTTTTGGATGTTCCTGTGTCCCACTCAGCTTCGGAGGATGACGCAGATGCCCGGAGCTCCATCTCATCCTCGGCCTAGACCCCTGCAATGGTTACCAGCTCCTCCTGGCAGCTCTCCTTGAGCTGCAGGATCTTCTCCAGTGCCTGCAAGGTCTTGGGTCCCACCCCGGAGTCCTTGGCCTCTCTGCTGTCACTGCTGGGGTGGGGGCCTGCAGGGCCAGGGGGGTCCTGGCACCCATGGGAGCCCCCTCGGGGGGGGGGGCACAAGGGGGTCAGCTTGGCCATCGCTGCCATCTTGTCCAGCTGTCTCCCCCCATCCCCGCACCCTGCCCACAGCTCTCCTCTCAAGATTATTTGCAGCAATTAGTTTTAAGGTCTTAACTAAATCCTATAACCTTGAATTTTGTCTGCTGCAGTTCTTTAAAGTTTAGAAATAATTAGGTCATGAAAAAAATTCTACGGCTCCATCAAAGTCAGAATACAACCTGACGCCCTGTTGGTTAGGGGGCTGGTAGCAGTCCTAATAAATAGTTGCTGCAGTCCTTCTGGAGTGACAGATGTGGTTCTGTTGAAGCAGTGATCCTGTAGAAGGGTATAGTCTTCCTCTGAAAGTCCAGTGGTGGCAGAGAAGGGTCAGGTCTTCCTCTGGGAATCCAGTGGAAAAAGGCTGCCTGTGGTGTTCCAAATCTCAGGTTATATCCAGATGGGAATGTTTGGCTCCTCCCCTTGGGTGGAGCATCTCACAATGGGATGATGTAATTTTTATCAGTCATGCAGTGAGACTCAATGGCCCATTAACAGAAGATGTTTCCTGGAGGGAGGATGGATCGTGGAAGAGATAAAGAACACTCCCCCACCTGGTTTTAACAGATGGTGGTAGAATGCATACTTCTGGTTACATCTTGCATTGCAGTCTAAGACAGCTAAGTATTACTTTTCTACATTGTAAGATACGTAGTTATTTTCTTTTAAGAGATAAGATGACCCCAACTAAAACAGCTGTGATGAAACACTGATAAACACCTGTTTGTGGATAAAGAAGACACAATGTATTCACCCTTGATTTTGTCGAAGATTCTATTGCTCCTCACAATCTCTTCACATCTTCCTTCCAGTCTATGTCTCTATGATTACCTGTGGACCTTCTTAAAATATTAATTTTTTTTGCTGCCAGGGCACCTGAATCAGCTGCTTCTCTTCCCTTTCCCCAACTTCAAACTCATCCTCACTTCTCCAAAGTTCTGGCCCCCTTTTGTTTTCTGTTGCAGGCTACTTACTCTGTGAGATATGGCAGAGACCTTGAAGTGCCATCTGGCTCAGGGTTCACAGATACCTACTCTCTTGACCCTGCTGCCAGGACCTTGGCAGGGTAATGGTCACAAAGGACAGGAAGCATGAGCAAACCAATTGTGTTGAAATGTCCTCCACACAGGTGGTCAGCAGAGGAAAGATTGCTTCCTGCCTTCTTCTGATGAAAAGGAACTGCCTCGTTAATGACTTTTGAATGCAAAAGGCATTTCCTTCTCCAGATTTGCTGCTGGCATTTTCTGTGCTTGGCTGGGTTTGTATCTTACCAAGGTGCTCCTTCCTGGTGGTGACAATACTTTCCTTCCATTTGACAAGAGAAGATCAGCAAAATGAAGTAAGACAAATTTTTCTGCTTTCTTCCATCTGGTATAATTAAATACTTGAGAGAAAGCAGAGCTTATGTATTCTTGGTCCTGGGGAAGATACATAAATCTGTCCACTAGTTCCCAGCCTACTAGCATGCAGTGTTCAGTGCTACTGTTAGGTTAGTTGTATCATTAGGGTCCATGACAAAATCTAATTATTCTTCTCATTTATGTGTGTCTTCTGTGTGATACTTCCTGCATTTGTAAGGATTCCAGATATTACAGGATAGATACAGGATAGATACATTAAAACTAAACAGCTGATAGTCAGCCAGACATCATACTGTCATGCTTTTAGGTAATAAGCATGAAATGTTGGTAGATCTCACAGAATCTCAGAATAGTCTGAGTTGGAAGGGAACCAAAAGGATCATCAAGTCCAGCTTTTAAGTCAATGGCCCATAGAGAGATTGGACCCACAGCCTTGGCATTATCAACACCATGCTCCCACCAACTGATACCTCTGGAAGCCTTTGTTATCAAAATTCATTCAGGACTGAAAATGAAGAACCTACAAAATGTCAATTTAGCTGTTTATATTGTCAAGAGCTCAAGATCATTCTGACTTCTGTCTGCTCTGTTCTCACTCTGTTCTGCAACCAGGGACCTCGTGGGTGACCACAGGAGGGGCTGTGTGAGGATGTTGTAGTAGTGCACAGCCATACACCGTGCCTGTCACAGGTGTTGATAACATCAGATTTATCAGTTATTTCTCTATGCAGACAGATCTTTATGAAGCTACTGCATCTTTCTGAAGATTTATTCATTTCAGCCTAAATGTGCTTTTCCTGTCTTCTAGTGATATGTGCTACTTTTATTTTTCCAATTATATGAGAAAGCAACAGTTCATTTGTGCCAGTGAAGTAAGGAGAAAGAAAAGTAATTTCAGTCCATCTCACTTTTACTAAACAAAATGAATGTAAATGAACCAAAATTGTTTTATTTCATGCCAATCTGAAACATAATATTTAATGTTGAAGTCCTTGTTAAAAAAATAAAGAGAAAATATGAGGGCAGATTTCTTTCATTTCAGAGACCAGTAGTTCAGGTGCTTCCCAGGAGGGTGGAAAAGCTGATTTCACTTCATGGCTTCTGACTGTAGGACTAGAGCCAGTGGCTCCCAAGGGAACTCTAATCACTGAGCTCTGGTAGCTCTGCAGTGAATGCTTTTGCTACTGCTGTCACTGCTGTTGCCCTCCAGTGGATATGATCTCTCCACTGTTTGCACTTCTCAAACTGAAGCTGTCATCCTTCTGTTTGTCACGTTCTCCACCTGATGATATTAATTTTCTACGTTTTTTGGGGGGAGCTTGTGGAATTCAGGTTCTCCACCTGATGATATCAATTTTCTACTTTTTTTTGGGGGGGGGAGCTTGTGGAATTGACTGCTTTTCCTTTGATTAATTTTTAGGTTGTGGTCTTTTAGCTTCTGATTTTTGTTTATTCACTCCCCCCTACCCCCACCAATAAACCACCCCAAACATACATCTGACTTCCCAAATAGACCATAGTATGAAGGTTTTCTGCATTGGTAAGAAAATGTTTCTAAGCCAGTGGGCCAGGGGTTCCTCACGGGCCAGAGATATTTTCTGAGCTCAAGATAATTTCTAAACAATGTCAATTCAACCTTTGCAGAAGAATTTACTTTAACCTAGAGAAAAATACTTAGCACCATTTAGGCTGACATGTATAGAAAATCTTATAATAGGGACATAAAACAGGACATGGCCACAAATTTGGACAAATAAAAATAGGACAATCTTTTCTTAGCATTTCCAGCAGTACAGAGACCATTAGCAGAATAAGAGCACTGTTACGCCCTATTAACAGATACTGCGGTGCAGTATCTGTTAATAAAAAGCAAAAAGCTTTCCAGTGAGAAGCTTCATGTTTAAGGTTGCAGTAGCATATTCCTTTTCTTTTTTCTTTCTAGTTCTCTCTGCTATGCTTTCATGTGCAATAATCCATCTTTTTTCTCTCAAATTTAGACGGAATAACTATTTCTGATTAATAGGCTAGCAAAGCAATGAAAAATCAAAAATTTCAAGCCTTTATTTATTGATATGAGAAGATTCCTAGAAAGAGTCTTGTTCAGTATTACTGAACGAACTCACTGAGAAAACTTAGCATGAGACTGCAAGAAGGTATGTGACAGATTTCTCATCCTCCCAGTCCTACTGCCAGCAGGGAAATGTCAGGACCTTAGGAAATAACGTAAAACATTGTATCTGAAATATGTATAGCTTGACTGGCACTTTTAAAATCACATTGGTATTTTAAAATAAATACAATGTCTTTTTCTTGTGCGTCAGGAATGTTATGCTCCAGTTTAGTACTCCTGCTAAAATCACTGTGCTGCTTTCCCCTCCCCACCCTGCCAATTGGAGAGGCACAAAAGGCAAGGCTCACGGGTTGAGATAAGAACAATTCACTGGAAAACAGCCACGAGATAAGAAAACCAACAGTAAGTGCAACAATATTAACAACAGTGGTGTACAAACGAGAGAGCGATTCACCTGCAAAAATGCTTACCATGGACCCCTTTGACAAATAAATGCCAGAGATTCCCCCTACCTTGTTTACTCCACTGGAAGAAAAGGTAATCCCCACCTCCTGCCCCTGGCAACGACCTGAGCTGGTACTGAATTGTATCAGGGTCCTGGCCACGTCCCCTCCCAGCTACTGCAAAAAATTAACCTGTCCTGGCTGAAACCAGCACAGTCTTTAGTGTTGATTACTACTGTCAGCAACGCTGTGCCTGCCAGGGAGATAATACTCGAGTTGAAGCTGCATTTCTTGTTTGTGGTGAAAAAATCAAAGACTTCAAACTTGCACGCAAAAGGTGAAGGGCACTGAGGGGTGCTGTGATTTTAAGAAGAAGAAGAAATTTCTCATGAATTACAAATAGATTCGACATCCTTTTGAATTGTGGAAAAGCTCTTTAAAATTATTTATTAAATACAAGTTTAAAACTAGGTATTTCCTCCAGGGTGCACAATATGGAGGAGCAGCCAGTGGAGGCAAGGAGGCTGAGGGGTAGGGTAGCCTTTCTCTGCTGTCACATCTGAGTTCTATAGCCTATCCCTCTGCTGTCCTTAGCTCTCTCCTGATCAGATATATAAAAACCCACACCTTCTTTTACCTGGTTGTAAACTTAAAATTCATTCTGGTTTTATTATTCAGAGCTACGTTCTCCCAATACGTAAACCCACAAAAAATGCAGTCTTTGCCTTTGAGAAATTGTACTTTAGACATAAGATAGTCTTGAAGAAATGAGGGCAGAAAAAAAAGAGGGGAGAGAGAAATGTAAGAAGATGATTTTGATTTTTCAGACCATTAGATTTTGTTTAAGATTTTGGCCATGGATGGGATTCATCTCAGTACATTTTAGTTGCTTAAAATACAGGCATCTGTCCTCAACTAAGGAGCTGGGCTTCCCATAACTGAAGAAAAACAACAGATATCTCCAAAAGGGAATTTATCCCTTTAAGGTGTCTAAAGAAGGTGGTGGGATAAACTCTGTAGGATTCCATGTCTTTCTCCATTGACATGAATGAAGCCCAAATGATTTGTTTAGATTAAATATTTATTTTTCACACAGCAAGAATAATCCTAGGCTCAAATAATTTTATTTCTTATTGAAAATTTGAAGTGGTGGCTCTACTCCTGCCCCTTCCCTCACTGCTGGTTGGTCTTTGTGAAGGGAATATGTGTTGCAGTGCTAACTATTCCCATCCTTTGTGCATACTGAGGATATGCCTTGGGCCTAAACAATGGCAACCCTCGGACCTGTAATGACTTGAAAAATCACACATCAGTGGTATCTACCCTCCAGCCAGCATGGGACGAATGATGCATTATAAATCCAGATCCTTTACCAGTACAGAGATTAAAAAAGCAAGAAAGAAGTTTCTTAATCCCCGCCTCAAGCAGTTTAAAACCTCCTTGCTTGGGGTCCTACATAAATCAGAACACAGGACTGGCTATATTCTGCAAATAAATCTTCCTTGATATTTACTTCTCTCATAACTTTTTGTAACAAATTCTGAATTCCCTATGAAATATGCTGATAAAATGTCAACCATTTTATAATTTAGTAGCATCATAGTAATACTTTCTTCAGTTATATGTGTCTCTTTCAGGCAACATTTGACATACTGCTTGCACATAAAAAGTAAAATTAGTATCTTAATATATGATTTAGTCTTTTTCCTAATACCAAGACCCACTAAGTATAAACCATCTGTACAGTAATTAATCACACATCAGTGCAAACCAAATGCAGATTAAATCAGCCTGAAAAAAAGTCTCTCACAAGTAATTTCCACATGCATTTGAGGAAAATAATTTCAAAAAAATTAAGTATAATAATTATTTCTGCTAGAGTTAACAATCATAATAATGGCAGAGGACACGTAGTACTGAGCTTTGCAGTAGGATTAAAGAACACACCTTTCTTTTTTTCCCAAAAGAATAGGAACAACCAGAAGAAAAAGCAGTGATTAATTCGTAAAACATGTTTTGCTCATATAGAAAACATTCTGTTTAAGGATGTGTGATGGTACTTTACAGGCTATCATGAATTAAGCCTTACAAACTCAGGAGAGTTGATAATAAAATTGATAATAAGAATTGATAATTGGTTATCAAGGCAACATGCTGTTGTGAAAACTGGACTCACAGTGCCACAGATTTCAACAAAGACCCTGGAAAACAGTGGCCAGTTCTGCGCATGAGCTGTTGAACACCATTTCAAAACTGCTCCATCACTGCATTGCCTATGACCCCACTGTACCCCACACATCAATCCCTGCCCTGTGCTTGCTGCTGGGGACAGTCAAAGGCAAAATTTGTGCTGCAAAGCCATGACTCACGTTACCCTGTTGTCTTCAGCTTTAAATTGAGAAAAACCTATCATTTACACTGATGATCCAGAGTCTGAACTATTTCAAATTTGGCTCAATATGTCCACACAAGTGCAACCACAGCTGTCTGGGAGGCATGTTTACAGTCACCTCAGAACCCCAAACAGCCCTCCAGAACATTCACACTCCTGCTGTGAGGAGTTATCCTTTTTAGCCCATGTTCAGATAATCCAGAGCCACTAGACTTCTGATGTTAACTAGCTATAAAGACTTTGATGTTTGGTTTCAAACCAGACCAACTGAACAGATGTTTAATTAAACAACAGACAAGGTGTTGTTTGCCAGCACTTTAAGAATCCCAGCCTTCTGTTTTCAGATGCATGAACTTTTTCTGCCATGAACTTAACCTGTCACAATTGTCTTTCAATGAATATATTTGCTGATGCCAGAAGCAGAAAGAGTTCACAAATCAAGCTTTTGACAGGTTGCAGGCTGGGTCTCATTCTCACCTACACCTTGATGCCTCGGGGGATGTGCTGTCTTCTCCAGTTGAAGTGCACAGCTATGCCTTTGCTTGCTTCCCTCACTCAGCTCTGTTCATTCCCAGCTGTGACACTTGGCTGCCTGGAACCCAGGTAAGACCTCTTCAGTATTTAATTTTCCTGCTAAGCATGGAACCAAAGTATGTTGGGGTTTTTCTGGTCTTTGTTTCTCTGTTAAAGGGAGTCAGGTTTAGAGAATATCACTGGTATTACATGTCACAGTGTTAAGGTAGGAATTGGATGTGTACCTGCCAAGATCACTCACCATGGGCACCTGTATTTCACTACAGTGCTGTTGCAGTGGGTGCAGCTTAAATCATCTCTGAGTCTGTCCATTATTATGACAGAGTATAAAATTTGAAGTCCAGCACAGGAGGAAAATATTTGCTCAATTTTGCCTCAGACAGTGTGGATCTGTGGCTACGTTTCTTGTAGCCAGGGAGCCAGGCACAGCTGCATGGATGGCTCCCAGCATCATCTGCCAGGCTCTCTGTGGTTGTGGCAGGTGAGAGTAGCTGCAGCTGCATGCAAACCTGGTGATCCTTGCTAGCTTTCCCTGCTGGTGGTTGCTGAAGTACTCATCTAGGTACAGCTGTTGTGCCATGTGCTGTACAGAGCTCTGTGCCCACAGAGAGCTTGTAACATCTGAAGTGTTTTTGTTTATGTTCCCACTACTCTGGGGGTGTATTTCATTTAAGCTCACTCAGTGCAGTGATGGCTGTGTGAAGGTGAGGAACAAGAACACAGCTGGGAAGTGGCACTTGGGGCATGCTCATACAGAAGTTCCTCAGCACCTGGAACTATTTCAGGGCACACCAGCCTCACTGATTCCTACAGGTGGAGGAAGAGGTGGAAGATGCAAAGACAGGGGCAGGTTTTGTTTGGGAGTTCTACTTGGTGGCAGGATGCTGGATTGTCTTTTATACCCATGGGTGCCTTTTTTTTTTTCTAACAGAAGTTTTGTGTTGGCAAATCTCACTTTCCTCCAGGTAAATAGGAAGAGGAGGGATGCCACAATGCCACAACGAACCTCTCCTGGACTCATGCTGAGGTTCCCCTGTAGGAGTTTTTTGCACTGATGCTGACATTACCTGGTTTCCTTCACTACACCTTAAGTCTCTGACAATCATGTCTCTGACAAAATTCATAGCACCTGACATCAGGCATTTCTCAGTGGCATCTTCATTTGTCTTCACATCTATGTCTTAAGTTAGTGAAAACAAACAAGAACCTCCAGAGAAAGAGCTAGATATCTGCGAATAGCCCTGCTGAATCCACTTAGAATTAAGTTGTTTTTATTTGATTTCTACAGTATTTTATCTGATAACATTCTGGTTATATTTTTACACTAAGTGTGAATATGTTTTCATGGTCTTCTCTGAAAGTCTTTGTGAAGTGCTCCTCTGCTTTCATGCCAGCTTCAGTGCTGAAATTTACATGAGATATTTTTTTCCTAATCAAAAATTTGATTTCCTAATCAAACTAAATCAAAGACAGAGTTTCCTTTTAGTCTTTGTATTTTTATTATGTCTCTGTCACTTTACTAAACGCTGGTTCTAGGTACACCTGTGTGCCCTGGTGAGAGAGAGCACCAAGTGATGGACCAGTTTTTCTCTTGCAGCAGTACGAGGCAGAGTTTGGTGGGGAGGCATGAGGCTGAGTCTGACCATCCTGTTACACCTCAGTAAGTACAGATGCTACAGTTATTCAGACCAATTTTGAAATATTATCATGTAATTTACACACTTTTCCAAGATTGTGTTAAAGCGTTTCTTTTAAGAAAATGCTATTGACAAACAGGTGACAGTGAATCCTTATTCCCCATTCCCCTGCTAGTGAGGGACCTATGAGTGATATGAAACCTTTAAATACAAAGAAAACATACATGTTGTAATTGAGTCTGATTCAGGTCCTGAAAGGGGCAATCAACATCTGCTAATGAATATGAACATGGATTTGTATTACTAAAAAGAGCAGGCTAACTAAACATAGGTACTGCTTTACACCTAAAGAATCAAGTGTCATTCATCATCTGAATTATAGCCTGAGCCATAGAATAAAATCTGGCTATAAAATGCTTTATTTTCACTCTTGTAGTTGTATTTCTAGTATTCTGTGGGATCTTCAAGTATCATTTGTTGGGTTTTTTAACTGCACCTTTTCTAACAAGTTGAGCCAAGTAAAGCTGAACGGATATAGCCTCCAAGGTACCCATTCCTTTTCAGAGTTTCAGGACAGAACTTGTTTGAAAAGAAAAGCCCTGTAAGGGAAATCTTAATATAATGGGGAAGATACTGAAAGTTGTTTCAGGCAAAACAAACAAAAAGTCCTGCAATTATTCAGAGAATTCAGAATTACTCTCTATATTAATTACCTCTCCATGGGGTCCGAGAGGGTTCTGACCCTGGAGTAGGGATTCATTGCAAATTAATAGAAAATCTGAGGGACCCCTGATGTTAATCCTGGTCTCAATCCTGGTCTCATTTCCACCATTATAACTTGAAAATCAACAGAAAAGTGGGATTAATTAAAATCTGTCTCTGTTCACAGCATCAATTGAAATGTTCACTGTTCTTTTGTAGGATAGCTGGCAATGGGAATGTCAGGGTAGGAAGCATAATAAGTAATTACTCATGGCAGATAGGCATTTTTACTGAAAAGTAATGTGCTGAAAATTTAAGTTTTAGCATAGATTTGCAGTATGCTAGCTATATTTTTTATGATTATTTTGCAGCAGGCATGTTCATTACTGAAGTTCTTTTAAAAATGTATTACTAAGGTAAAAAGGGGGACAGGCAAAGGATAGTTGGGTTTTCTGCTTGTGGTGGGATTCAACTGATTTTGTCTGGAGACTACTGCTGGCTATACGAAACAATTTAATCTTTCTTTGATCTTCTTTTATGCTCAGTGCTGATAAGACCCCAGCATGCACAGCATGACTGTGATGCTGGGTCCTGCCACCCAGCCCTCGGGGACCTTCTCCAGGGCCGCAGCAAGCAACTGACAGCCTCGTCAACCTGTGGGATGAACAGCCCTCAGAAGTACTGCATTATAGGCTACCTAGAGGTTGGTTTGCTCTTTCTTTTTTTAATAAATAATAAACTGAATAATAATTCAGTTTATTATTTTTTAAAAAACTGAACTCTTCTTACTAACCATATTTTCACTCTTCCTGCTAACCATATTCTCATCTTTATAGGGAATTTGCTCAGACTAGGAGGTTCCTGTGGGAGTTATCTGAATAACTATCAGACAGTGCGACACTAATTCTGGTGGAAGGTAGTGCCTCAATGCAGCACATATGGAGGGTTTGGTAGCAAACAGCCTCCACAGTGATGTGTATCTTCTCAAGGGTGAGAGACATCCCTGAGATGCACAGGGATTGAATGCAGGGATTTCTGAAGGAGCTTTGCTCTGCAAGTGCTTTTCCCACTCAGGCCCCAGAGGTGAAGCCTGTGGTCTGTGTGTGTGAGTGCAGGGGGTGTGGGGTCCCACGGGCTGCAGGACCTTCTCTGGAGGACGTGTCCATGGGTGCTGAGGCCTGAGGCAGCCTGTTTAGAGATTTACACCATACACTGTCCTCTCCTTTGATCTGAAATGAGGGCAATGTTGTTGAAAGCAGAAAGCTGCCTCTGAAAAGGGAAGACCTAATGTGGTCCAGGCTTTGGCTATGTGGATGAGTCAGTAAGCCAAGATGTGGCTGAGGGATGCCTCTCACTCCCTGGCTGCAGTGATGAGAGGGAACCAGTGGGTGGTGTGAAGAAATGAGGATTCCTCAGTTGTACATACTGGAGAACTTGGCCCCACTGAGATAATAAATGGTCACAAATAGAAATATTTTCACTACATAACAGCCCAAGATGAAGAGGAAGTTAAAATATAGCTTAATTTATAAGCAATTGAAAAAAATTACAGTTTATGACCTTCTAGCTTAATGTTGTGACACATTTGCAAAGTATGGACATGAAACCAAGCACTGCTCCAAGTTGCACATTGAATCCACAGTTTTCTGCAAAATGTAAATATCTCTTTCTTTTGCTGAAATAGCCTGAATCATCTTTCTGGCCCTAAAGCTGGGTAATTGCCTTTTATTCTTGCTTTTTAGGAGGAGATCAAAGAGCAATAAAAATTTAATATTTTCATTTGCCTGTACTTACCCTTTGAATTATGTAAATACAGACTCATGAAAAGGAGCAGCTGTTCTGCAATAATCCCTGTGATTTAATGCTGTTTCAACATATCTTGGCCCCTAGTGGCTGTCTCCTGAAGAAGGTGAAAACTACAAACTGCTGCTTTACAGAGCTTGAGAGGGACGCTCTGGCAATGTGCTGTCACCTGCAGTGCATCAGAGTCCCACTTCACTTTCAATTTGCTTTCTCACCAGCACATTTTGAATTCCTTGCTGGAGGCAGACCAGGAAGTTTCGCATCTTGTAAACCAAAGTTCTTCCTCTCCCACTTCCCCTCCTGATGACCTGTGTCAGATTTCATAAGAGCAAACGTTACTCATGAAAGTGGGTATTAGTCAACATGGCAAGCTACCAAGAGCCAGGATTTAGCTGGGATTCAGATGGGGGAAAAAGTAGAATTCAACAGCTTTGTGTTTGGAAAGAAGCACTACAAATAATTTTTAGTATTTAGTATGTCTTATTGTTTTAAAAATGTAGGTTAAGTGGATTTAGCTCAATGATTGACTTTACTACTTACACATGTTTTGGAAGGAAAAGACAGGGCACTCCGTGTTGAGAGTGTAAAGCTGCACAATTAAGAGGCAAATGGGATCTGCCAGACATGGACATGCACATGCTTGTCCTTTGGAGCAGATTTTTATGGAGCAGCCTTAGACATAAGTTGCCCCAGTGTCATATTGTATGTCTATATAAACCAGGATGCACAAAAGGATGTGCATCCTGGTTTATATAAGGTGTGCACAGTCGTTCCAACTTCTTCAGCAATCTCAGCTTTCCTTACCAGAGCTTTGTGAAATGAGATGACAGTATTTTTTTAATTTCTCTCTCATTTCTAAAATGTGCATTCATACACTTGTCAAGTGTAGTATAGAATGACTGAATATAGTAAATAATTACCATATTTAAAATACATGAATTACACTATACCTGTAAATCTGTATCTCTTAATTTATTTAAATGCAAATAATTCCCATGTGATTTCATAATGCAAAGATGTTAAAATCATTCCCAATTCATTGTAGATTCTGAGTGTGCCAAGTGAGGTGCCTCTCCACCCATCTCCTTCTGGGTGATCTTCAGCCTCCCAGCCATGGGCACTGAACTCATGCCTCCTCCTTCAGTGGTGTGTCATCCCCTCTTCTTCCTGTCCCCACCAGCCAGGCACACAGCTTGAGCATCACTTTCTGTGGCTTATTCCCTCCCACTCAGGCTCTGCCCAAATCTCCTGGAGTCAGTCTGAACAGCACTCCCGCCCCTGCCCACCCTGCTGAACACTTCCCCGGGACCCTGCAGGATGTGATGGCTGCTCAGGCTCTCCACATGGCTCAGCACAGGCCATCTCCCAGCCCAGCATGTTAACTGTGTCACCTCTTCTTGGTCTCCTGCTCAATCCCATCTTATCACCTTAAACAGGAACTCCTTGCCCTCACTATCAAAGCCTCTCATTCAGAACTGAAATATCAGTTAATCATTACTACCTTCATCTTCTGCTTGTAACATTTTCAAACAAGACCCTTGTATCCTATTGATATCCTGATTTCCTCCTTTGCATTGGTTTTAAACTTTCCCAGTATTCCCTATGCTTCAAAAGACACTGATAGCAGTCAGGGTGGTGATGTCATCCCAAACCAACTACTTACCATGTATCTGGTCTTACTGAGATCCCTTTTCCACAACTGAAAAAGTGTAATTTTTATGAAGTACTTGGGGAAGACCAACACTACATGCATGCTTCATGCATATGATGGTTCTCTTGGGCCTGTATATAAAAAAAGCCTGAGTGATTAAAAGCACAGGCATCCAAAGCAACAAAACAAGTTTAAGCCTTGCAATGGCACAAATATATGTACATCCACCTAATTTTTATGAAGAATCCAAATTAAGCTTTTATTCTGCTCATTTTGTTTCTAGGCTGAAGAGAAGTGCTTTCTCTGTGATTCCAGATACCCATATAATCCCTATACCCAGCACAACAGTCACATGGTTGAAAATGTTATCACAACGTTTGAGCCTGAAAGGAAAAAGAAGTGGTGGCAGTCAGAAAATGGTAACTTTCTTAGAGAAAATATTATTGCAAAATGTTACTGTGAGATTTCTTCATGTAATTTGCTTTCACAAAGTTGCCTTCATGATGAGATGAGAAAAACCTGCATCTGTTCTTTGATTAGGTAATACTGAGTAATTTAAACCCATTTGGGTGTAGCAAGATAAGATTTCAGGAAGTCTGTTTTTCTACGGACAAATTTTAAACTCAGCACCTCCAAGAGCTGACTAGAGGATGTGTGGCAATGCTGGGTTATACATGAAAGCCATATATTTTCCACAGAGTGTCTGCCCTGACAGAGAATTTTCAGTTGGGACAAAATATACATTTGCCTACAGATATAAAGACAGTGTGTAAAATACAAATGCCTGTTTAAAAAATTATTTTAAAAGAACTTATGGTTTAGGAAAAAATTAAATAAAGCCTGGCTATCAGCTCCCTTACTCTGATCCTTCCAAGTTCCTTTTCTGCAGGGCTGTTCTTGATCCATACATCCCCCAGCTTATATTGATACTGGGGGTTGTCCTAACCCAGTTGCACACTGACTAATCTCATCAGACTCCCATGCGCCCACATCTTGAGCTTTTCCAGGTCCCCCTGGATGGTCACTGATCCTTCACAGGTGTCACCAGCACCATTAGGCTTGGTGTCCTCTGCAACTTGCTGAGGATGTGTGCAATTCCAGAACTGATGAAGATAGTATCCTTACAGCTTCCCTGGGAAGACATGCTAGGAGGAATAATATGTAATATGTCTTATTTGACATACTGATGATGTAAAAAACTTTTGACTGGTTGGAAATCAAGGCATAGGAAAATAAGATAATATATTACCTCTATTACAACTGAAAATCCATAAGCCCTGTTTTTTCATGGAGTTTTGCAAGGACCTGTCACCAGCTTTGGATATCACTGCCAATAAAGCTGTGAGAAGAGATTTCCTTGTTCTCCCTATCTTTCTTCTGGGATGAGGTCTCATGCACAGCCTGGTCAGCAGGAGTCCTGAGATGGTGCAAGCAGGCGTGAACAAAGGGGATATCAGCTGAGCTCCTGGAACTCTCTTCAGAGAATGTGTGACTTTTGGAGTTTTTTTTCCATATTTGTTGCAGTTTTGGAAGATGCCTGGTGCAGCAGCTCTGCTCATAACAAATTTCACATCTGGAAGTATAGAAGGGTTTAACAGTTCTGTTTAGCATGAAGGGAACACCTCATTTTATTAGTTCTCTTTTTCTTTCTTAGCAATAAGTAAATTATTTGAATGGATTTTTTTAAAAAAACCCCTAATTTGATATAGAAATACACAAACCCAGAACCCATGACCATCATTTACAGTATGAATTATGTGAGCAGGACCTTCAGCCACTTCCTGCAGTCTCAGTGACATGCAGCATTGCTGGTGACAGTGTCAGGAAAGCAGCACATGGCATCACGTCAGAGAGAGCAGTCCAGCTGCACAGGTTTGTGCACAGGGGATGCCCTAAAGGGTCTAGCTGCTGTGGCTGGAAAAGGCATCTTTAAACGCGAAAACTGTCTCAGCAACCCCTTCAATGTACACATTATGCACTTCATTTTCATTCTCTTTTCAGGCATTGACCATGTCAGCATTAGATTGGACCTAGAAACTTTATTCCAATTCAGCCATCTTATCCTGACCTTTAAGGTACATCTTTTACTAGAGTTTTTATGTAATGTTATACACTAATTACTTAACCACAGGAATAAATTGCTTAGAGAGGCAATGAAAACTCCATCTTTAGTGGTTTGTAAGAACAGGTTAGATAAACACCTGTCAAGTATGGTTAAATTATAGTTGATCCTGCCTTAGGGGAGGAGAATAGACTGAACAGCTTCCTATTCATGTGCCTTCTGGTCCTATTTTCTATAAATCCAAGAATTAAAGATGAAAAAATACTTTGTAAAATTAAACTCTAAAAATGTAGGACATATCTGAACTGCAGTTGCTCTTTCAATTTAGTTTACTTCATGCATATCTATTATCATCCAGATGATTACAATTTTATTTGTACTGAATTCCTATATTGTCAGGGTAAACTTCCTTATTTAGAAAGTAATCACATATTGACATGAAATGTTGCCTTTCCCATTTGCTAGAGAGAGGTTCTAATTAGCTTTTTCAGAGACATCTGTAACAATCACAGTATTTGTAATGAGCCTATAAGCTCTCAAATACAATATTTTGCATCCTTCAAAGAGTAAGATCAATATAACAACCCCTAAGGTGTCTTATTAATGCCTGCTGAGGGAATTCTTGAAATGTTTCTTGCAGACTTTTCGGCCTGCAGCAATGCTGGTTGAACGCTCTACCGATTTTGGCCGGACCTGGAAAGTGTTTAGGTATTTTGCACACGATTGTGCAGCTTCTTTTCCCAGCATCTCTTCTGGTCCAGCAAAAAGTGTTGGAGATGTTGTTTGTGATTCAAGATATTCAGACATCGAGCCCTCCACTGAAGGCGAGGTACTGTTAAGTGTCTGTATGAGTTCACATCATTTGTGGAACTGAAGATCTGTGTCTGCTAAAAGCAGAGGCCTATCCTTTGATCCCTTTGGGTGGCTGCTCATCCCATCTCTAGAGCTTTATTGATTTGTTTTGCAGGTTGTTTTAAAAGCTTTGGATCCCAGCTTTGAAATAGAAAATCCATATGTGCCATATATCCAAGGTATGGACACTACATGTTTTCTCCAGAGACACTTTGCTCTATTGTATTGTTTGTTTTGTACAGTGAAAGGGTCAACAGCTCAGCTGATGTACATCTATGATGTTGAATATTAGGTACCTAAAGACCTTAGGGAGACACTGTATTAATAAATGAAATGGGCCAGTCCTGCTCTCTAGTCCTGGGGGCAAAGCTCTGCAGATCACATCCATGAAGCTAAACTGTCTGGATTCAGGCCCAATCCACACTGCTTTTTGAGAGCACATGAACCCATGAAGACAGTGGCTGGGAAAATGCAGAGCCATACCAAGTAGGATGCTAACACTTACGCAGCTGTGTGCCAGGAGTGAGTCCCTGCACTCCCACTGTAGGCATTACTGATCTTGGCCAATAGTGGATCATTTTCATTATTTCTTCATTATGGGAAAATTCTTGGATGACTGATTCAAGCGGAAGATTACACACTGTTCATTTTAGACTGAGCTTGGGCTCCTGATCTCTCTTCTTTCCTTCCAGATCTCATTACATTGACGAACCTAAGGATCAATTTTACTAAACTCCACACCCTTGGAGATGCTCTGCTTGGGAGGAGGCACAGTGATCCCCTTGAGAAGTACTACTATGCCATCTATGAGATGGTTGTGCGGGGTAGCTGCTTTTGCAATGGCCATGCCAGCCAGTGTGATTCCATGCAGCACTTACGGGGAGATGTTTTCCATCAGTCTGGGATGGTGCGTCCCTAATGCTGTCTCCAGAAAGGGGAGTCTCAATTGGTATTTTGTGAGAAGGAAGAGATGGAGGGAGGGAGTGGAAGGAAGATCTCTGATAATCTTTGGATTGACCATTGCAACTGCTAGTTGTTAAATGTTTCAATGCAGACTCTTCCTTTAAAACCCTGGGTTGGAATGCACAGAAGCTGTCTTTGTTGGCACTACTGTGGTGTTTCAAAAGCAACTGGGGCAAGACATGTTGATAATAGCAGCAAAATTCCACAGCTGTAATGGTGCAAATGTAATGCAGTAAGTAGGCTATGGCGTGTGCAGACTTGAATGGCCACTTGTTGGGTGCATTCCACACTCCAGCTGGGCCTGGAGGCTCTGCAACAGGAGAGGGGGCATTGGCACAAAGAATAGTTGATAATGCAAAGCCAGCCCATGAAAAATGGATTATTTAAAATTCCAGGAATGTGATTGCATGTTCTTTCTCTATGGGAAAAAGAGTTTTTTCTCCTGGAAAATATGTATCTCAATATGAAGACATGAAGGGAGAGAAAGCGATAATCTAAAATGTTCAAGTGTCCTTTGATCTCTTTATAATAATCTCTATAATTATCTCTATAACTTTTTTTTCTAAATGTTGCTCAGTGCTTTAAAACTATTTGGTTAATGTTTGCAGGTATTCCCCAGACCTCTTACTCAAATAATTGAAAATTATGTCAGCTGAGGGAGCCAAAGAGCTTCAAATTTTCCTGATCTTGCTGACTTATCTTCAGTAAATTTCTCTCCCTCTCCCTATCCCTCTCCCTCTCCTCTCCTCTCTGTTCTCACCACATTGCAGGTCCATGGGAGATGTATCTGCCACCATAACACTGAAGGCTCTTCTTGTGAAAGATGTAAAGATTTCTACAATGATGCTCCCTGGAGGCCAGCTGAAGGGACACAAGATAATGCTTGTAAACGTAACTCAAACATGATATTTTCCTTTTTAATAGCCAGGAGTGGGTGTGGAACAATCCTAGTCCAATCCATAATGGGACGGCCAGGTTTCTGGGAGGGAGACTTTTTCATGCCTCATTCAGAAAAACAGATTCTTTCTTCCATAGGTGCTGTGTTATCTACAAGAGGAAGAGCTGTTTCATGCTCTTATTTTTCATACAGAAAAAAAAAAAAAAAACAATAAAGGGAGGGAAAAGCAGCTAATGCAAAAAAAAGATAGTTCATTGGTTTGCAGAGTTTTTCATGTGAGTGAAAGAATTTAGACAAGGCTAAATTACTTACTTCCACAATAATGAGTAATGTAGCATACATGAGAATAATGTATTAGGGTCCACAAAATAATAACAAATATTCAGCTAGAGATTTCGTCAGCACAACAGTGTTCCCCATTGCATATCAGGAACACTCACCTGCATTTCCAACTTTAGAATACAGTTCTGTCCGAAGACTCCAATTTTTTTTCCCCCAGCTGTAAAACACAAGGCCTGGGAATAATCTTGCTGGGCACTGAAATCATACAAGTAACCAGTAACCCTGTATAAAGTGTAGACAGCAATGTGGCCAGACCACAATATTTGCATGGTGTGAAATGCCCCACTGCTTGTTTTGGTTTCAGGTTGTAACTGCAACAGCCACTCCAGCAGATGCCACTTTGACATGGCCGTGTACCAGGCCAGTGGTGGGGTCAGTGGGGGCGTTTGTGAGGACTGTCAGCACAACACCACCGGCCAGCACTGCGACAAGTGCAAACGTTCCTTTTACCAGGATCCACTCAAAGTCATCTCAGATCCTCAGGCGTGCCTCCGTAAGCTTCGCTTTTTAACTGCTGTAAGAATGACTCAAAACAGGGTTGTTCTGGTTCCCTTTGCTCTAAGACCTATGAAGCATGAACCTATGGCCATCCCCATGCTTCAATGTTCATGTGGTTATAAAATGCTACCAAACCTATAATATCCAGACTGCCTTACTAAGTAGCATGACAGTATCCTCCAACTAGCAACGTAAAAAGGGTTTCAACTCCCTGCTAAACAGAGCTGAGAAATCCAGCAAAGCTATCATTTTCCTTGAATAAGGTCAATATAAATATGAATCTTTATAGCAATAGTGATGTTGCTTTGTGACCTTCAGCTATTATGGAAAAGGTTTCAAAATGATGGGAGGAGTAAATAACTTTTGCTAGATACCTGCCACATGCAAGAAAAATAATCTTTCAGACATGAAAGCTCTTCCTCTGAAAGATGACCTAAATTCATTATTAACATATTTTGGACAAAATGCCCAAAATGAGTGCTATTGAATTGTAGCAACTGATTGGTGTGAAAAGTCTTTAAGGAACCAAAGGCGGATTACCAGCAGCTCTGCAATTATATTTTCATGCTTACATGTGCTTTTTTTATGTGTCTCCTTGACCCTGCCTGTAGCATGTAACTGTGACCCGGAGGGTACCTTGCAGGAGGGGGTGTGTGAGAGCCACACGGACCTCAGGCTGGGTACAGTCGCAGGCCGGTGCCCGTGCAAGGAGAACGTGGAGGGCGCTCGCTGTGACAAGTGCAGGGCAAACTACTACGGGCTGAGCAGCAGCGACCCCCTGGGCTGCCAGCGTATGTAAACCACCTCTTCTGGTCTCCTTTCCTAAGCATTTTTAAGGCATGGAGGTAGTTGAATGCACAGATCCACATACTAATGCTCTACTTGAGTCGCAAAATACCCGGCTGCCTACTGTAATTTAACATCAACAAAATTCAAGGTTTCTGTTGCAGCATCCAAGACTGAAACAATGCAAAATCACTTTCAGAATACATAGTATAATAAAACAGATCAGGCTTTTGTTAATAGAACAGTTATTAAATATGCAACTTAATTGAAAAGGGATATTGAGATGGCAGGAGCTGCTGCCTTGCCAAAAGAACTTCCAGCCAACCATTCCTCTGTGAAAGGCTTATCCTACCCTTCCCAGGTGCACTGTGGGTTTGTGAGCACGCTATTCCCACACCAGGTGCTCAGCCACACACAAGGACTGCAGTGCAGATCAGCACGCAGCACTTGGCAAACCACTGCAGAGGCCTTCTGCCAGTGCCTCTGCTCCCCCCAGAGAGGGACCCACTGAGGAAATTGTCCATTTCCAAGGGCAGTCTGAGGGCTGGAGGGTGCCAGGGTACATTCATCTGCAGGGTGTCTGTGCGGGGGATGGAGACTGCCAGCTATGCTGGTGCCTTATCTAACGTAAATGCCTGTCCTGCTGCCGTCACTGGGGCCTGCAGAGGTAACTGCACTTTTCTGTCCCTGCAGCCTGCCACTGCGATCCCTTGGGCAGTTTGCCCTTCTCCATCTGTGACCCTGCCACAGGAGAGTGCCTCTGCCAGAGGTTCACCACAGGGCAACGCTGTGAAAAATGCCTTGTATGTACTCAGTTTTTGGTTTCGTTCTGCCTGTGGTTTTGGAAGTCTCCTCACCCATCTCACACCTTTTCATTGCCAGAAAAGTAAACAATTAGTCAAAATTCAAAATAATTTTAAAGCTGCATGCCCCAGTTTTGCAGTGACATGTCTGCTTCTCTTTCACTGCTCCCAAACATTTGTGCGATCAAATTGCAGGGGGAGGAGCACTCCCAGGAAGGAAAGGAAATGCAAAATTATGTCCTTGATCCATCTTTGCTGTTTACAGAGCAATTTGCTTCTACAAATGGGTAAATATCTGGCTCTTGCAGTGGCTGAGCACCCCTACTATCCAGTAAGAGAAGCAATCTCCCGTGGCCAAGCACAGTAGTGCTTCAGAGTATTGTTCATCCAGCAGAATGTGTTTTGTTTTGCTTTGCATACTTAAATATTTGCCATAAAAGAACCTTTCTTTTTATACCAGGCAGGATACTGGGGTCTTGGCAACAGCTTGTATGGCTGTTCTCCATGTGACTGTGATATTGGTGGATCCCAGAATAACTTGTAAGTAAAAGTTCTTCAAGTTCCTTCTTGGTTTTGATTTTTATAAATTCTTAGGCTAGATTTTCTGGTTAGGTTAATACAGCCACAGTACAGAGAGGAAAATAGAATGTAGATGGAGTTTCATCATATACAAACACTGTAAATTTGGGTGGAGATCTTGGAAATTTATTTGTGCTAAGGGGATTAACCTATTTCTTTTGAAGCCAACCTTGAATCAGGTTGAGCCAAGATGTGTTCAATATGAAATATAAAACATATGCCTTGAGACAACCAGACACCCTAATATTATTTGAAATTAGAGGTAAGTTAGAGATGACATTTTTTATTTAGCTTTCTTTTTAATTTTAGCTACCTTAAATGCTAGAATTTTTTTTTCTGACTCCTTTTTAAAATATATAATTTTAGAAACAAGGTGGGTCTCAGTTGGGCTCCTCCAAAAATCTCTTGGGCAGGGGTCTTCACTACTGCTGTTAGACTTCAGACAGAGGGGCACACAGTCCCATGCTGTAGAGCAGCTCCCTGTGAGGAGGTAAATCACCTGGTGTGTTAAATATACGTGTAAGTATATGAAAACATCCATACCACAGAAAAGGTCATTCTGATCTCATGTCCTGCCTCCATAATTGTTGGTGACAGATTATTAAGAATCGTAATACATTGATTCTTATAGAAAAAGATACAAGAAATGATACAGGAATAAACAGCAACAGATGCTCAGGAAACAAAAGGATGGAACTTCAGGTATGGAAAAAAGACAAAGCAGGTTGTGGACTCTGAAATTGTGAAAAAGTAGCATTGAATAAATCCAGCATCAGAAACAGAGGAGATGGGTGATAGGAAGAAGTTTAGTAATGGAGCTAATCCAGCAATGGGGAAACTAAGCAGAGGTGGAACAAGGGTGGGTCTGAGCTGTGCTCATGCTGTGAGGGCCCTCACTGATGTCCTCCCTTTACCAACTCCCCCCACAGGTGCTCGCTGCAGGATGGTCAGTGTGAGTGTCTGCCCAACGTTGTGAGCCGACAGTGCAATGAGCCAGCTCCGGGATACTTCTTTCTACCCCTGGATTATTATATTTATGAAGCTGAGCATGCAAAATCCCTTCCTGGCTCTGCACCCTTGGTAGGTATTTGGGTTTTTAGTAGTTGTACTGAGAGGGGATCATTGGGGTGGTGACACGGGAGCTGAGGCTGAAGAGGAGCCCTTGCTTGGGGAGCAGCTCTTTAGCAGGAAAATGCAAAGCAGGTCCCTCAACCATTGTCAGTCTGTCTTTGTTTTTCATGGACATGACTATTCCATAACTGTGGCTGTTAAAAAGGGACAGTCGCTACAGTGTGGTATGACCTGGAAAGCTGCCCTTGCTGCTTCTCTAGTGCAGGCTGGTCTAGCGTGAATTAGAGAAATCAATTTAATTATTTAAATTAGAGGAAAGTATTTGAGTTGCCAATAGCTCTCATGAAATGTTTTATTTCTGGGAATCTCCAACAAGGGAAGAATCAAATTACTCTCTGTTCCGTTGGACTAATTCCTGCTGCCTTATATAAAGGCATTGATTGTAGCCTAATTTCCTCAAGAATTTGACATCCGTCTGTAATGTTTTTAGAAAAAATAATTTTTTTTTCCCCCTTCAACATGGCGGTAGTTGTTCACCATGCTGAGTGAAAGCCTGGAATGCATCCCTTCCTCTGTCTATGCTTTTGCTAACTTTTTTTCTGTGGCATGTTGTACAGAAACTATAGATAAGGAATAATTAAAAAATGTTTATTTGCAGGTTGCATCCATAAATATTTAGCTATATTCACAATCAGTAATTATCCTACAGTCCAGTAATTAAATGGAAAACAGATGTCTGGGACATAACTTATGAGGGAAAAGTGCAAGTTAATTTTAAGGGAGTGAGGGAAAAAGGTTTCCAGCAGCTGCTGGGCCACAGTTTAGAGTTCCTCCCATCGAGAACAGAACTTGCTTTAAGAATGTGGATTTTCACATTTTTTTACTTGCTTACCACCTTTCAACATTGCTGAGGCAGTGCTGCTCCTCTTTTATTGTTTCATAGGTTCAGCCAAGCACTCTTCCAAGGTGTGACACCTACTTCCAAAAGAAAGGCTATGAGTTCATGATTGAAAATGGAAAGATTGTGTTAAACAGGAACAAGAAACGAACTGTAAGAAAATCTGGACTGGAACAGGTAAATTAGCACGTGAGTAGTTACTTATGTTTACACCAAATAATAAAATTTTGTAGCAAAGGGCAAGGAAATGCCTGAGCACATGGGATTTGCAGTCTTAGACATTACAATCCTGACACAAATCAATTTTTTGGTATGCAGTTGGGTTGGACATTTTATTATTCATACTGACAGGCTTGCTCTGCTATATTCAGTGTCTTTGTAGACTCAAGTTCCATGATTTTTTGGAAAAGTCCTTATGAAAGGTAAATTCTGTTGTTTTTTGGGTTTTTTTTTGTTTGCAAGACATTTACAACTAGTTTACTGAGACATTAGCATGGTATGTCCTGTACTTAAATACAGCCATTTTAAGTATTGATATTTATATATCCAGCTTATAATGGAATGGTCCAGCCATGTATGAAATCAGGCTTACTCTGTTTAAGGTTTGCAATGTGAATGTTTGAAGATGCCAGATATTCAGAGGTGAGTGGATTATTCTAGTCCCTCTTATTGCTATTGATGCAAAGTTATAGGAAGCTTTTCTTTACGTGTGACCCTAGCTATCCTACCTTTGGGAGAGTTCTTAGATTGTCGAGCTTGTTCTGAAAATGAGACTGATGGCTAAAATAAGTAAACAATATGGCAAAAATATTGCCTTTCTTTTTTCTGAGTTTGTTTTTTTTTGGTAATTTGACTCTGTGTGTTGTTGAAAATGCCAGTGTGTCTTTGCAGGGTGCGATGCAGTTTGGACAGGGCTCGGACCCAGCAGTGGTGTTCCGGCAGCCCAGCATTGGTCGGGCTGTCACATGGACAGGACACGGCTTCGCCCGCGTTCCCAGTGGAGCTGGGCTGAGATTTGCCATCAACAATGTTCCCTTTCCTATGGACTTTGATATCACAGTTCGTTACGAGCCTGAGGTACTTGTGATGTCAGTTGTGATAGGTGCCAGGGTCTATTTTGTGAATAATAGGATGAGCAATTTGTCCTATTCTTTATATCTAAAATTAAAATTGCTTGTCTTTTCACTCAGTTACAAGTTGCTTTACCAACCAAGTAATATGTCCTCCACTGCCCCCTTAACCCTTTCCACTCAAATCTGAAAAACAGGCACTAAAAGTGTTTTCTAAGCATCAGCCAAGATTTCATCTTTTGAATGTTTCTCTTTTGGCACCTTTGCTTGAACTGGACTTTTATTCAAAAATCAAACATATGGAAAATGCAGTTCCTTTTAGACAAGCATCCTGTATTACTAGCTGGGATTTTTTGGGCAGTAAAATGTGCACAGGCAGGAATGAGCTGCACAGATATTTATCCAGGCCTTTTGCGGGCATCCTGCTTCCCAGTTGTTCCAGCTAGACTCTGAGATATGTGAAAATTGTAGGAAAATAGCCAAATTACTATTTTTTGCCTGGAGAAGGTTTCTCAATGATGATGACATGTCTAGGGAAATCTGTTAATCAAAATCTGGTTAAATTCAGGTCCTCACCCATGTCTTCAAAAACACAAGTGTTTTATTGGTACCAGCTTTCGTGTATGCCTTACCCTTTTGCAATTCTCTGGGACAGTCCCACAACTCAAGATTTTCCTGCT
Source organism: Certhia americana (assembly GCA_018697195.1). Lineage (NCBI taxonomy): Eukaryota > Metazoa > Chordata > Aves > Passeriformes > Certhiidae > Certhia > Certhia americana. Next base: position 12,673,545 of record CM031879.1, on the reverse strand, counting down.
GTCTATTGTGTTCTGTTCTCTGACTGTCACTCTGAGGCAAAACAATCTCACCATGTCTTAAAACATGGGAACAATTTTTCAGTGGGCTGATTTGAAGTAGCTTTTTCTAAGGATTGAAGAGTTGGGTTTTAAATACAGTTATTACAAAGTCTTTTATGTTTATTATTTCTTATTAAATGTGTGAGAGGCAGCTAATGAAGGGTATCTCCAGAATAACACTGTGCTAAGAAAAGAAACAACTCCGATGACTCTAACAGAGCTGTTTCCATTTGAACCAGCTGAGGTCCCATTTCCGTCTCTGCTTTTCATTAGCCATTGCAAATACAATGAATTTTTCACAAATAACATTGTTTTTCAGTGCTGTAAAGAATAAAGCGAAAATCTATTTTGTCACTGCAGTGTGCAGTCATTCAGATGGCTTTCATTACCACTTGCAAAGAGAAAGCAGGTTTTTCAGATACAAAATATAGCCATAATTTTTGTTTTTTTGTTTATAGTTCTTGGAAGACTGGCTTGCAAGTGTTGCCATCCAGCCTGCTGGTACCTTGTCAGGTCAACACTGCAAAAACAAGGTCCTTTCACAGGAGCCACATGAGTTGCCTCTCCCAGCTACAAAGAGGTCTGACTGTTGCTGTCTTTTTTTCTGTAAATCTTCTGTGTTCAAATCTTTTACTGAAGCACTGCAGAGCAATACATGTGTGGGAGAGTGGGAATATCAGAAACACATGGTTTTTTTCTGTTTTTTTTCCTGTTGCTGGCACACTACAATGCTACATAGGCTCTAAGGAAGAGTCTATGCTCCAGTCCTTAATCTGACAAAAAGTTTGCCAAAACCAGGAGAGCAGTCTGAGATACAGCTGGGGTTGGTTGCTCTGTTGAAGTTCCAACTGCATCTGCTTCAGTATAGAAAGGAAATACTGACTTAAATTCACTGTCCTAGTCTATTATCAAAACCACCTTTTCAGCTTGGACCTGTGTAAAGAATAGAGAGAAGCTAAGAGGATGTGACCAAAGTCTTGATCAAATAGGGACAGGAAAGGATGAATATGAACAGTGAGTTGCAAACCCCCTTGCTAGAAGTAGTAAAACCTGCCATTTTCAGTTTAATCTCCCCGGGTTTAAATTGTGCTTGGTGAGTCATCTGGCAGAAGTCCAGCAGCTTTCCCAAAGACTGCAAGCATGGGGCTGGGTGTGCTCCTCACAGCAGCAGGGCTTGCTCCAGGCTGCAGGCATCAGTTTGCAGGCACAGAGGGATGGGAGAGCTCACAACATCCAGTAAACTTGCCTTGTCCTGACTCCTGGCTATAACTGTGCTTCATTTCTGCTAAACAGGATTGCAATTCTGCAAACTCCAGTCTGCCTGGAGCCGGGAACAGAGTATTTTATGGATGTATATTTTTCTCAGCTCTCTGCCTCTGACAAAAAAGCAAAATCATTCATCTTGATTGACTCAGTGAGTAGTTCTGTCACAGTCCCTTGAGGTTGTATTTATACACAGTATTTTTTTTACAGACTTATTAGAAGTATTTTTAAATAATTTATAGTGTGTTTTAATATAAATTCAGCTTCTGTTTATATCCGTTGGCACTGTTTGCATATTTTTGTATGGAAAGGCAGAATTGTATCTGGTTACATTTTCATGGAGCAATACAAGTCATACTTGTTGCATATGTTGCATGTATCTCAATCTGTTGCTCATTGATTATGAACACAGTCCATATATATGTGCTGATGAGGTGCTGTGGCTACAGATGAAAATTTGTGCAGCTCCTCATCACTTAGGTTTAAAATATCTCTAATTTGTTGGGATCACGGACATTTTTAATGATGATATTGGGAAACTAAAATTAGTCATGCACTTCCTGTGAATCAGGTCCAGATATTTCCCAAGTTTCCATCAAATCAGGAACTGGGTGTTAGTTTTGGGTCCTTCTCTTGAGAAAAATATTTTTAGGTCTATTTCACTAATTATTCCTGTAGAACTGGACCTGGGAAGAACTGGCTATACTTGGACATAGGACCTTCAGCTGATTTTTCTCTATCACAGTAATACAAGTAAAAATTTTGGATAGATACTGCTTTTGGAGTCACTAACACAGCACAGTTCTGAGCATATATCAGAGGTCTTATTATAATTTTATTATTTTAAACACAGTCTCTCTTTTTTGAAGAACTATGGGAACATTTAGACCTTCAGAATAAATGTGAATTTAGATGACAGAATGGCGCAACTGCAGATTTGGAAACCCAGTGCTCCAAGCCTCTGTCATTGCAATGGAAAGCATATTAAGAGAATGTGGGAAATTCTGGTTTTCAATATATCTAAGCAAAAATATTTTCTTTTCTCTCTTAATGACAAAGCTTGGACTTATTCCCAGAATTGGCTCTGTGGAGAATTTATGCAGTGAAAAGGATTTAGATGAGTACCAGAAGTATCACTGTATTGAAATTGCATCTGAAGTTGGTCCTCACGTCCTGCCTGAAGTGTGCGCGCGGCTCATAGTGAGCTTGTCAGCCCGAATTCACAACGGCGCTGTCGGTAAGGACCAGCCTTGCACAGGCAGCTCTTTTGGGCAGCTGCTGGTCTTCCCTTGAGTTTGTAGCATATGTTGACTGCAGAGCTTTCAGCCTGCACTGATGTTGAAGTGGAGCTGGTCAGCACGTGATATCCATGGATGGATATCAGCAGGGAATACCCTGCTGAGCCCCATGTGTGCCTCAAACACCTCTTGGTGGCATGAGTCTCGGAGTTCATCCTTCCTGATGGGCTTCATGGAGCAGCATGACAGGAACCATGGCAGTGATTTTGTGTCTTCTGAAAAGCATTTGAATCAGCTGTCTTTACCATATGGCCAAGGCAGTAACTTTTCTGACTGCTGGAAAATGACAGAAAAGTTTCTAAGCCCTCTCTCTAGATGCTGTAGGCCAGCTGAATGCCTAAGTAAGATTCCAGATGTGATGGTACATAAGTTGGTGTACTGGAAGAAATTCACCAAGAAAACCTTGATGATATTCCAGCAAGAAGGCAGTGGCAGGTGGGGTTTGAAATTCCTAGGTAGCCTCCTAGATTCACCATGGAAAGATTAGCTGGGCTCAGTAGTTCAGGAAATTTCCCACGTATTTGGCCCAGAGAAATGGAACTTCTCCACATTTCCAGTAATGGGAGGGGTCTTTCTGAACAACTTTGGTGGCCAGCTTCTTTCAAGGAGCCAAGCAGCAGTGCCTCCAAAGTGATAGTGTCTGCTTGGACTGGGGGATTTTTAGAAAGATTGATGCCTCACTCTAATATCAGGTGATGAGGTCACAGCTGTGGAATCAGTGAACCCCTCATTTAGGGTCTGTGGTAACTCCCCATTGGCCTGATTCCTAAAGTGATGAGATTCTCTCAATGAAATGTAGCACTTCTGTTTTCTAGTGCTTTCCAGAGCATCCTGGGCAAGCATCCTCTGTGGGTTAGCAGAGTACCTTCACTCAACAAGTTAGTCCAAGGTGTCCAGAAGGGAATGAACAGTACACAATGCAGATTAAATACAGCTTGCAGGTTATGTCCACTCCTCCAGCTAGATGCAGATTTATTGCAAACCTTTCTAGACTTCAGGATGTCTCTATTTGGATCTACACTTTGGTACTCCCTTTCTGTCCTACCCCAAATGCATGCTGAAGGTAGTGCCTTGAATGTGGCAACTGCAACACAAAGACTTGTGCTGGTGCCTGATACACCATCACCATTGATGCTACACCATCAAATGATCTAAACTATGGCCATCATCAGGTTAGTGGACCCCTGAGTAGAATAACCAAGCTTTTTCCTATCTATTTTAAAGTGTAAAACCTGCAAGCTGATGAGAACAGTAAAACTCCTTGACAACTAAACTTGTTTTGATTTTCTTTCCCCCTGCCAGCATGTAAGTGCAATCCCCAAGGGTCACTGGACACCAGCTGTAGTAAACTGGGGGGCCAGTGTCAGTGCAAAGCCAACGTTGTGGGACGCTGCTGTGACACCTGCTCTGCAGGCAGCTATGGCTTCGGCTTCCATGGCTGCTACGGTGAGTGCCTTGCAGCCAGCACCACTACCAGTGCCACTGCTATAGCCCAACTTTTAGGGCTTTGAATCCTGGATTATGTGTGAAGCAATATATAAAAAACGTTTCCACGAATAACAGATTTTCCGTGCCTGCTGCCTTTGAGCAGCATCAGCGATGAGATTAATTGGCAGGAACGCTTTAAGGATACCCCTTTGCTTTCGGTGTTTGCAGCGTGCGAGTGCCACCCGCAAGGCTCGCTGAGCGCGCTGTGCGACCAGGTGACGGGGCAGTGCTCCTGCCGCCGAGAGGTGGATGGCCAGCGCTGCAGCCGCTGCCTGCCTGGCTACTTCGGATTTCCCCACTGCCGTCCTTGCCCTTGCAATGGCTATGCGGAGCTGTGTGACCCTCTGACCGGAGAGTGCCTCAACTGCCGCGGGTTTACCGCTGGAAGCCGCTGCGAAAGGTCAGATGATGGGCGGTGCTGCAAAGCTCCACCGGACACTGGAGGTCTCCAAAATGCCTGTGTGGCTGGGGGCCTACAATTGAATCAATGACCTTAACAGGAAAACTGGGCCTGGCTGCTGAATGCACCTATTCCTTTGGCAAATGCATGAGGGAATGTGCATGCAATGCTGTGGGTGGACTGCAGGCAGGGCATGCACCCAGCATTGCTGAGAGCTAACTGCAAGAAGGCATTGGAGACATGGATGCCATGGCACCATGTACTTGGAGACACGCACAAATCACTGTGTGTGGGATGAACTGACTCCTGTCAGGACCCAAACTGCCAGCTTTCAAATTTAAAATTCAGCACAAGACTAGCCAAGAGGCTGAATATTATGCTGAATACTCATATAAATACATGCAATTACCTCTAAGGAGTTTAAGTAAATGTGCTCTCTTTGCTGGTTGTGTTAGTTCCATATCACCAGCAAATGACTTTTCCCACATGTTCCAGCTCCATTCAGAACACTGCTCCTCTCTTTTATTTTGTACACTGGCAGCAGTATTGCAGTTCAACATGGACATTGAAATTAAGTTTGTTTAGTTTGGTTTGGCTGGACTGTACCTTGTCGTTAATTTTTACAAGAATTTCCTCATGAAACCTGTTGAGCTTTTCCTGCAGTGCTTTTAGACAATACAGTCCTTGTCTCTTCTACTTGTAGATGGCAAGCAGATTAAAAATGGGAGACTGAAACACTTTTTGCCCTGTGGCTTTGCAGGATCTCCAGACCCCAGGGGGATGATGATCAGATAGCCAGGTCTTTTGTATATGCACACAGCCTTGCCTGTATCCATATGGAGAACTGTGTTCCCATTTGCCATAGTAAAGCAGATCAAAGACTGAGGATGCTTCAGAAGCCTCTGCATTGCTGTTGCTGCAGCTGCAGGAGTACAGGGTATTGGGATGCAGAGGCAGCAGTGGTGGGCAGGGTGGCTGACCCCCTGGGGAGCCCTGAAAGCCCCCACCAGTTCAGGTAACAGCACAGCCACCAGCACCTCGAAAGAGCTCAGGTTTGCAGAACATGTCAGACAGAGCATGGCTCAATACATATGTCACATCTAAAATATGTGGTATTCTCTGAGTACTCTTGAGGAATCATTGCTTTTTTTGCTTCTGCCAGCAATTTTTACTGTCATGCCAGCCACTCTGTGTGTGTGTCTGTATGGAAATAGATGAATGTATGTGCTGATAGGTAAATATACAGAATTTTTATATGACAGCTTTTAACTGCCTATGTAGAATATGTGTGATATGCCATATCATAATCATTTAGATTAAAATTGTTCCAGAGTAGGTGAAAGTCTTCACAAACATTTATTGAAGGGAAAATATGTCTTTATATTTTTGCTTCAGATTTTGAGAATGCAGCTCTGATTTTCTATTTTAGAACACCTTTGAAGTTTGATATATCTCTACGAATTCATGGAGAAAGCATTACAATGATCTGGAATACTAATTTCAATGTATACATATAAATAGCATGAATTGTCAAGTGCTCCATGCATTCACCTGTATAAAGCACCTGACATTTTGTCCTGGTTTGTGTCAACTGCTTTGGCAGGTGCATGGATGGCTATTATGGAAACCCTCTGGATGGAGAACCCTGCCACCCATGCATGTGCCCAGGGGCACCTACAAGCAATAGGTATTTTGCACGTTCCTGTTACCAGGACTCCCAGTCTACACAGCTTGTCTGTAATTGTCTCGAGGGATATTCAGGTATGAATCAAAATAAGGACTGGTTTTGATATTACTAAAATAAATGTAAGAGATAAAAATTATCATCCTCCACCTGCCATATGTTCAGAAATGATAATGAAAGGACTTCCTTGGTATAAACAGCTTGGGATGAGGCGGGTGTATTTCCATCAGATTTCAGTGGGGAGGATATAATATAAACTGATCAGAAGATTAAAGGGCAATGGTCTCAAACAGGTGGATATTTTCCATTGGAAATATGCATTTGAACAGACAATCTGAATCTTTTATTATTATTACTGGAAATTACATGTTTCACTTGAATTCCCATCAGCCAGCAATATTTTTACCTTCCTCTGACAGGCAATCAGTGTGACGAGTGTCCCAGTGGGTTCTACAAAAACCCCAGCAGCCCTGGGCTTGATTGTGCACCATGTCCCTGCAATAACAACATTGATTTGACAGACCCAGAGTCCTGTAACAGGGTCACTGGGGAATGCACCAAGTGCTTACACAACACCCATGGAGCAAACTGCCAGTTCTGCAAACCAGGTTATTTTGGCTCCGCCCTCAATCAAAGCTGTCAAAGTAAGTAACAGCACTGCAACTGTGTTTTAGAACCAAGAAAATGTTTTTAAAAATAGGCTACAGGGAAAAGCTAGACCTTGGAGGGAGGACAAAACTAAAGCAGATAAATAGAGCAAAATATAAGAATCACAGATATATTTCTCTGTTTACTAAATATAAATATATCAGTGACACAAATAACTTTACATAGCATCTATTAAATTCTTTGTCATCCAAATCTCACTAATTTCATACTGAGTATCACTCCTAGGAAATACTTACTTGTGAAATGAAAGCAATATTCTCTGTTAGCAAAACAAATGTGCATTCAGCTTATTTAGGAAGAAATCAAAAGTAAAGGAATCAGCGACAATTGTTTATCCATGTTGCTGGCTGATGCCAACTAAGCTCAGTCAGAGCTCAGTTAACAAGATGATCCCTTGCTGAACTTCCTGCTTCACCAGTTGTTTTCATTAAGTGGCTAGAGAGAGAGTGTTCAGGCAATTTAATAGATTCCACTAGGACATGTCAGTAACTCAGCACTTTGAACAGAAGAGTAGGAGTCTAAGGAAAAGCAAGGCACAAACTTCTTTCCAATTTTTCTCTATGTTCATTTTCATGGATGTGCCTGATTGAGGATTTAAGTTTTATGACCAAGATAATTGTAAGAATAGTCAAGAAACTGTTTTTCTGGGAATCTCTAAAATACAGTCCAAGCCCATCCCTCGTTCATTCTTGGAAGATGTCTGTTAGAAATTGTTATGCAAGAACTTTTGGCTCCTCACAAGGAAGGCTTCTTATCTTACTTGGCTTAGTGGGGATTCCCATGCTGGATAATGCCTACTGTAAATCAACTTATCCTTACCCAACATATTTAACCTTGAATTCTAATAAGATTCAAAATTCACTGAGCCTTCATTTTTTGTGCCTGTATTGAAAGTGTTGAACTTTCACAGTAAGTTTTCTTAAAGCCATATATAAGTTATTACAGAAAGACAGGTAATGTGTATGAGATTAAACACGTTCAAGGTCACCAAAAGTAAACCTACAGTGTGGGCTTTATATCCAGCTCTGACTGTCCATCATCTGTCTGTATTACTGTCTGCTGTAGTAACTGTCCTTCTTTTTCCAGGCTGCATGTGCAATCTGGCAGGTGTTCTCCCTGCCATGTGCCCAGGGGGGGACACAGCCTGCCTGTGTGATCCAACCACAGGAGCTTGTCCTTGCCTGCCCAATGTGCTGGGTGCCACATGTGACCAGTGTGCCTCTGGCTACTGGGACCTGGCTAGTGGAAAAGGATGTCAGACCTGTGACTGTGATCCAAAAAACTCCCAAAACAACCAGTGCAACCAGGCAAGAAAATCACTCTGCTTTCCAGGAACCAGGGTGCTGGTGTTTTGACATGGCAAAGTGGGGACCCTCTTATAAATGGGGATTGATTTTTTGTCATATTCCCTAAAACAAAAAAATTCTTTGGAAGTTTGTAGTTGGTGCAATCACACTGTGAGTCATTAAATCAGAAGTGTTGTTCTGATAATATGGCTTTGCAGGTTGGTCAGTAATTTCTCTTTGCATTCTGTTTCTTTGTCAAGTGGATCTTAGAAATACTTTGTAAAAAGATGTCACAGGAAAAAGCTGCCACATAAATATGCATATAGGGAAGAAGGAAATCCAAGCTTGGACCCAAGAGTCTTATGAGTATTTTTTAAGTCTTTATTTTCATGAAATAGCAGCTGTGGCCATTACATTAATCATGCCTCACTGATCACAGTGCTAGAGTACTTTTTCTCATCTGTAATTCCTTTGCACATTTTAGGGCTAGAATGTAGAAAAATTTAGAAGTGTTTCAGAATAGAGAGGTGAAACTGTGGTCCCATGGAGTCAACAGCAACTTTGCCATTGACTTCAGAGCACCAGGATCTTATCCTGAAGTCTTGCTGAAGTCTTTGCACATTTTTCTTTCAATATGCTGTTTGTTCCAGTTTATTCAGTAGATTTATTATTTGTATAGCAAACTTCATTCTTAACCTCAAAGAACTACTATCAGTTATCAAAGTTGTAATTCCCTAGAGCTTAATTAAATAGCTGAATTTCAAAATAATTTTTCTAGGGCAATGTGCATAACATACCCTCAAGTTTTTCAGTTACAATTGATATATCATGTAGTTTAAAGTTCAAAGGTTAAGATGAGTACTTAGATCCAGCAAAAATTTTTAAAAAGTCTGTTTTGAAGAGGAAAAGAATCATCTCAGATCATAGTCAGAGGATGAGTTCTCAAACAGCATCAGTAGACTGGATCATACAAAATCTCTGCTATTAGTAAATTAAAACCATTTCTCAGGGTGCATTTTGTTTTCAGGACTTGCAGGAGGAAGATAGGAAAGTTGGGCCAATACTGTGTAAACCATGGTGTTCAAAGATTGTGGGCAAGCAGTGATGCTGCAGTCCTTGTAAAGCTGAAATAATGTATATCCAGCTCTATGGCTCTGCTGGAAATTATTTAGTCCCAACTCTCTTTACAGCTTACAGGCCAGTGTCCATGTAAGCCAGGTTACAGCGGAAGATGCTGTAATGAATGTGAGGAAAACTACTTTGGCAATCCCCAGATGCATTGTATTTGTAAGTATTATTAAGTGGGACAACTGGATTAGAAACTGCCTTGACATAAATGCTTACCTTTTATATTCACAGGGGAGACAGGGCATACATGTAGAGACATAGCCTTTTATATGTTTGGGTGTTTGAAATGGACAGGTGTTTATATTGTTTATCTATATTGTTATTCCAATGATTAAGATGGAAGTCAGAGATGAAGAAGAGCCACTACTGTGCAGTCCACCTTGCTCTAACTCAAACACTGGTTTGCTTTTATTTTCTTGAAATGCACCTTTTTCATGCATTAATCCCACTGAAAAGGAACAACTGGATGTAACCTGCTGTTCCTTTCTTGCAGCATGTGAGTGTAACCTGGAGGGGACCCGCCAGCCCACATGTGACAAAGCCACCGGCGCGTGTAACTGCCGAGCGGGTGTCACCGGCCGGCTCTGTGACCAGTGCAGCCGTGGCTTTGAGAAGGACTTTCCCTCCTGCCATCAGTGTCATCTTTGTTTTGATCAGTGGGACACTGAAATTGCTACTCTTGCTCAGACTGTGCAGGGGTTAATGAGGTTTGCAGCAAAGCTGGAAGATAAAGGAGGACGAATGCTCAGCTGTGACAGGCGCTTCAAAGCCTTCCAAGATGCCATTTCTGAAACTGAACGAATTTTGAGGCATCCTGTCCTTTCACTGGAGGCCTTTTCAGGCATCAGAGATTTTCAGGACTACCTTCAGTAAGGGCTCAGTTGCTCCTGAAAAAAATCCCTTAGCTGAGAAACTGTCTTCCCCCAGACTCCACTGCCATCCATACACATCAAGTCCTGCTTCTGATAGCACACAGACACTGGTCTACTAAGTCACTGTTTTCAACAGATCTGTGAACAAAATAATCCTTAATATATGCCTAACCCATACAGACATATACTAAATACTGGATTTTTCCAGTTCATACTAAGGGTTTTCTAAATATGCCATAAAATTAAATGGTTTTGCTTGTTTATAAATGTACCTCTAGCCCTCTAAAATATTGTGTAACTCAGTTCTAGTTTAAGAACAATCTGGTCTGACTTCTGCAAAACTGTCTTTTCCCCTTCAGACAAAAAGTTGCACAGATGGATCCCCTTCACAATTTGCCCTTTGAGTTTCCTGACCTTAACAAGAACATAGAAGATATTGGAGAAGAAGGCAACCTAGTGTTTGAACTTCTACAACAGAAAATGCATTTGCATCAAAGTTTTCAGTACTTGAACTTCAAAGGTAAGCCAACAATTAATTAAAATGGGTGGACATTTTCCCTGAAATTTTGGAATGCTTTCTCATCATTGAACTGTACAACATTTCAAGGATTCCTAGATTTTAGCTTCCTATGGCAGCACAACAATGTTGACACTAACAACATTTTATACCAACTTTCGAAATTCTCTTTTATCTTAAAATGCTGTGATTTCTAGTATCCCAAATTTCAGATGTATGTGCCAGTGTCACATTAGTCAGAAGTCTCATAAATCCAAATACTTACATCAGGGTATAAAAGAAACACAGTTTCACAGTACAGACTCACATGCAAAGGATTCCCTACCCACGTGTGACTCCTCTTGCTCATAGGAATACTTAAAGAAGCTTGTACAGGAATGATTTGTTTAATTAAAGCATAGCGTCACAGTGCAGCTCCATAGTGTTCACATGGGAAAATACTTGACTCTAGGTGGAACAGAAGTATCTCTCCATCATCAAAAACTGTAAAAGCAGAACTGAGCTCCTTGGCATTTTTTAAAGAGTTACACCCTCTGTGCTTGAGCTAACTTTAGTCTCCATCATCTGCTAATAGCCTTAATGATGATTTCCCACATTGGTTTCTGGAGAAAAATGGGAATACATCAGGCAGGGATCTTGAACAGATGCTAGACCACCCCATTGTCAGGAGATGGTCAGCAGAATCCTCTCCAAAGAGATGGCTGCCAAGATATGGACCCGCAGAAGATAGAGTGCTCACCACAGGAGACGCAAGCTACAAGCAATGCACTCCCACTTATAGTTTCTCTGTGTTTCATTCAGGCAAGAAAAACTTGGCCTGTGTTTTTAAAAATAAATTTTAAAAAACCACCATAAAACCCCCACCAAAACCAAACAAACCACAGTGGGGGGAATGGAAGAGGGGAAAAGAGGGATTAACTAAGATTTAGGGCTCCCATGCCCTATTGTACTTGGGAACCCCCTGGGGCAGCTCCTCGGCTCAGATCCCTCTACAAGCAGCACAGCTCTCCCAGACTCTGCTTCTGAATTCATCTGAGCCTTCCATAGACTGAGAAAGGCAGAAAGGCAAAGAAACAATACATCCCAGGGAGGTCAGTGGACACAGAGCTGAAGCATCTATGGTGCTCTCTGGTCACATTCCAAACCCACTTCATCTTTTGGCCTCTGGAGACAGATAAACAGCCCTATAAAAAGCACATGGGAGTATGGGGAGGGGAAGACCTTGAATTTAAGATGAATTTCCTGTCAAGGCCACAAATATTCATTGCTTCTGCTACCAAGCATCTAATAGCACAAAAATAACATTTCCCTCAAGATAACCAGCTTTTCTGATACCCAGGAGAGAGACTGACTCCTCACTACATCTTCCTTTCAGACCAGCAGCATATCCTATATATGGTTCTGTCTGCTTTTTCCTCTCCTTTTTGCTGGGGTAGAGTAGGATATGGCCACACACACCATCTGGGGAACTCCTGGCACTTGTTCTCTAGACACTCATGGAAAATGAGCCCCTGCCTACATCTCCTTGCAGAGGATCAGGAGTCAGAGTCTTCCTCACAGGCATACATTCAGCTAGATGACCTGGAAACATCAATATCTAATGATAAATTAAAACCCATTGGAAAAACCAAAACACAAGTGTCCTTAAAAGAATATTTGCAGTCTATGAGATCTCATTAAATTATGGCTTTCCAGCATTGTCCCCTGGCTTTGCAGCTGCTGAGGTACAGTAATGCAGTGAGAGAAACTTCCTAGGCTGCAAATCAAGCCTGGGCTAAGACATTGTGTTTAATATAAAGGAACTTAGAATCTCCACAGCTCCATAAAAAAAACAAATGTGGAAAATGCATTTAGGCCACTAAATGGAGAGCTGAACCACTGTGAAATATTCCTGCAATGGAATTGTGGCACAGAAAAAAGTCTCTGTCTTAGATGAGGAGTTACAGCAGTCTCTTGACAGGTATTTTGTATTAAGAGCTAACTTTAAACTGTATATTGTTTCCAAGAATTATAAGATAAATAAATAGCCCTGGTTCCACATGGTAACTAAACACTGTTCAGCTTCAATCAAAGCATAGCCAGGGGCTTGAGAGCCTGAATCAAAGCACACAGCACTTGAATGTCTTGTCTTTGACTTCAGCTAGTATCTGAGTCAGATACCAGCACAAAGAGAGATTTTAATCAGAGACCTCTAATGCTTTTCCACTGCTTACACATCAGTTCTGCCTCTGGACATATTTCTGCCTAGGAATGTGGGGACAAATCTGGGCTCTCTGGAGATCTGGGAAACCTCGACAGCAGCAGTAACAGCTTTCAATTTTGTGTGTTGCAAAGGGTCTGAATCCTTTTCTCAGGCTATTAATCTGAAAAAAATGTAATATTCTCCAATCCTTTTAAGCCTACTTAAGGAAAAGCTTTCACTAACCAAACAAGACTCTTGCTGGAAAGCATTTTTTGCCTGGCCTATGAGCTGATTGTGGAAGTACTTTTTTTTAATGCATCAGTCCTGAAACTCTGGATTTTCCAGAGACAAAAAAACCCCCTCATATATTCCCACGTGTAATGTAAATTTTGGTCTCAGTCTAGCAGACCACTTAACTCTTAGGCGCTATGCTGAAAAAGAGGACAGATGCTTTCCTTACTCACAATCAGGTAGCTGATCATTTCATGACAGCTGGCAGAAACAGTTTTCCTGCCTAAAACATAATAAACGTCAGGAACTTTAATCCAATCAACAACGGCAGCAATCCATGAGCTACTGATGACTGCAGATCAGTAGTAGTTAGTGTCAATAATGGGATTTCCTTCATACTTTTACCTATTCTGCTGCCTTCTCAAGCACCTTGGCATCCTATGGATGACATAGGATCCACCATATTTTCATCTAGTTTAGCAGGTTTTATGGGCATGGATAACTATTTCTATATGGCAACTGGATAAGTAAAGGATTAAAAAGCTTGGCTGAGGAAATGGCAGTTCCTATTCTTCCCTGCTGTCCCAAATCAAACACCAGTGAATCACCTGTCACTCAGCAATTGTCCAGAATTCAAGTAAATGCACAAACTGAATGCAACCAAATGCAGTTGGTACTAAACCCTATTTCTGTTGGTACAGAGGCTGTCGGCAACATTAGGAAACACTCTGAAGTGTCATTGCTGGCAGAACAGAAGACCAGGGGGACAACCCTTATTGTAAGACACTCAGAGTACACCAGGAACAATGGAATCTCTATGCTGGACCAACAGGTCTTAAATGCAAGCAATGTGCTGCAACAGCTCAGAATGATCAAAAGCCCTGACATCCAAAACTTGAATGAAAAGGTATGTGCTGTGGATTTTGAATGAAAGCTAAACAAAACCTAACAAAAATCTCTTTTTTAGATGCTATAGTAGGTTTTATTTTAAAAGGGTGCTTACATTTTTAAGTCTGGAAAATGGCACTTCCTTGCCACAGCCATGCAATCACATCAAAAACAACTGCATTTCTCAGCTGTAGTTATTTCCAATCTTCTGGAAGCCATTGTTCCCTGCACAAGGAACTGTTTAAGCCCTCTCTAGTCTCAAAAGGACATCTGAGTAATTTCAGAAATACTAACACCAACCTCCTCCATGATTAAGTTAAACTAAGCAGAGTGACTTTGTCCTGGAGTGGATAGGGAGTGCTCACATATCCTTTGTGACACCTCTGAGAAAGAAGGGGATTTCTGTTCTGCAGGGCAGCAGTAAATATCTGATAGTAACAATACATGACAAATCTGGAAGAGATCATCCACCTAAGCCTTTGTGTTCCATATCTGTGTCAAAATACATGGAGGACTGGATATGGCACCTTGTTCTGTTAGAGGCTACCTGGATCTTTAGAAGCCATTGACCCATGAGCTGGATATAGCTAGGGATCGGTTTCAGCCCTTTTGCTAAAGAAGAATGAAGTAAGGGTCTTAGTGCCTAACAAATGGCTTCTGCAAGGATGCTCAGAGCCATGGGCTGCCATTGCATCCTTCAAATTAGGGGAGAGGGACCCATAACTGGCAGTGATACCCAACTTTATAAAGACCAGATGCTGTGTCTTAGGGAAAATGCCATCCTATATTCGATGTTCATATGATGTCAAACATCTTCCTTCCCTCAGGAATGTATCACAGGCTCCCAGAGGAGCCCTAACATAAGCATCTTCCTTATTGCAGATCTGTGGTGTACCAGGAGACCAGCCATGTGCCACAGCAGCGTGTGGGGGAGCTTTGTGCCAGGACAGTCATGGATTAAGGCAGTGTGGTGGCCCATACTGCACTGGCGCTCTTCCTCTCTCCTCTGAGGCCTTCAGGAAAGCTGAGGACACTGCTGTGTTGCTAAATAACTTGACTACTCAGCTACAGGAATCTGAGAATCAGGTGCTGTATATCAAACCAACATTTGTTCAGTGAAATGGATGGAGGATGAGATTTGGGAGGTCACAAATCTACAAAAACTCACCTGCTCTTTGGACAAAGACTGGTGATAGAGTGATGGACTCTGTCCCAACATCATAGAACTATCATGATTCAGTACCAGGTGCCAGCCCCACCAAGACATTGGCTTTATCTCTTCTTCCTCACAGCTGCTAAGATTTCAAAAGTCATGGTGCCCTGTCTATGGGAGTTGGTGGTTTCAGGCTAGTATTGTCTGTTTATACTGGAAAAGATTCAAATGGCACCCTTTGTCAGTTGCCTGACATGCTTATTGCAATGGGATTACTGCTGTGCATGGCGTTAAGCTCTATTTATACAACTTCATACTACTCTTAGGTTTGCCAATAAATTACTTTTGAAAATCATTTCAAGATGAAGCTTTTCTGCCCCCAGTAATATTTAGGAGGGCATCAATTAGTCAACTAGACTGCACAGTAGCAGGGAAAAATAATTCAGGCAAAGTGTGGCCAATGCAACATATGCCAAGGAAACAAAACAGACAAATCCCAAAGCACCAGTAAGGAGTTTGTTCTTACGAACAGTCAGAGATGATGCCTGTTACAGTTATAGGCAAAGGCACATTTTCCAGAAGAAATTGCATTCTGCTGTGGCTTTGTCCTGCCCCTGCAGGATGCCTGGGCATCCATTTCCTCTTGTTGAAATGCACTCGACACTGCATCCCAGCCAGCCGGCTTGGAAATGAGCGCTTGGGGCACCGCCCTGGGGCCCCAGGACGCGGAGAGGCGGCAGCCAAAGGCATGTGCAGAGCCGGGGAGCGCCGGCCAGGCTGCCGGGGCATCGCCTTTGGTGTGCACAAGCCTCAGGCAGCTCCCTGATAATATGAGTGAACTATTCTGAGGCATTTCAGAAATAAAAACATCAGCATTTTTCTCGTTGGATGGGGTAAGACCAAGTCTCTTCCCTCTGCAGACCGCAGATGTACCTGGGCCGTTCTTGAAGGCAAAGCCCCTGTCAAAGTAAAATACAGTTGGAATTTGATAATTAACCTAAGGCTCTCATTTAAATTATCAAGAATATTAATTTAGTGGCAAAATGTAATTTTTAAAGAGAAGCCTTGAACTCTACCTTCCTTGTTTTCTCTTTAAGTGTTTTTTAACAGCAAGTCCAATGTGAAATGACAAATGAAATTACGTTTTCTGTAATCAGATCTAAATCTGATATGATCTGTTTAGTTCTGAATCTGATCACTGACAAACTACAGTACTGCAATAACTGTCAGTACTCTTTTTTAGAAACAGAAGGGGGCTGTGGTTTAGCAGGGCTGCAGAAAGAAAAAAATGCTTGATTTAGGATTTTTCTGAGGCCAGATGAAGATCAAGATGTAGCAGCTTCTGGAGTAGCTCAAAGGGGTCTCCTACTACTTTTCAAAGCCACATCAAGTGATTCCAGCTGAGGCTTGGATCAAAATTACCTTTGTGTCAGAGCCCAACTTGCAAAGCAATGACAGATAACCTCAAGAAAATGGCACTGCTGTTTCTAATAATATTTCCAGGTTGAAAGCATTAGAAAAATGGCAGAAGACAGCAGACTGAAAGGCTCACAATTTAATGCGCAACTGGAGACGGCTATGAATCAAATTGAAGTTGATGGAGAGATCACTAAGGAGTTCATCCAAAAAGTGAAAGGCTTCTTGTTAGGTAAGTATGCCATGTTCTTTTTGACTGATTTTTCATAAATATACTCCAATATAATACAGCATAATAGACAGCCAGAAGATGATCTAGCTGTGTATGCATCAAATTTCTCATCTACCTCCTGAACTGTGCAAACTTTTTGAACCCCTTTTTTCTAGTGCTTCTTTTTCCCAGGTGACAGTACTTTGTATCAATTTTACAATGTATCTGTTACCTTCTCATTATCATCTTTTATTACTGTGTTTAATTTGAAGTAATTCCCTCTGCTCCTGGTTTATCTGAGTAAAGGACTACTAAGATAATTTCATAAAATATATAATGGCCAGGCATGTCCAATGCATCCTCAAATTGATATTCCACCCCCTTCTTCCAGGCCCATAAATAGAGGCTCTCAGTAGGGAGCGTGGGAATTAGGACACATCCCACTCCATCGTCTCCATAAAGCTGTAACTCGAGGAATCAAAGGATTCTGGTAGAACTTCACAGCTCTCATAAAAAAAAAAATAATGAAACAACCGTATATACCCTAAAAATTCTCCACTCTCAGGATTGCAGAAAAATGCTGTAGGAAACATCCTAAATTTTTTTACCAGATGCACATCAAAGGTTTCAAATGTGGCAGGATTTTCTTTAATCTCTTCAATGTAGCTGATCTCATAAATTTCTATAGATTGCAGTCTTTTGGCATTCATACCTCTACATCCAAATGGGAGCAAGGGCAGAGGACAGAGGACTTCTTTGTTTGGAAAAATTTATATTATTTTATTGAATTGGAAGATTTAGGTCCATTTAATTCCTTACATGTCTCAGATTCTTATCAATAATCACTAAAAATCCCATCTTTCACTCTTGTTTTATGTTTCTTAGTAGACATACAGCATTTATTAACAATTATAAAATATTTTTTTCAAATCTTTGTTTTGTTAATGGAAGATTAAGAACAGGAACAGCTGAGAAGCATACAGTTACATTAAATCTGCTGTACTCAACATTGATGTGAATGGTGATTTTGGATGACTGCATTTGTACAGGAAATAGCTCTCAGCAATGCACTAGTGTTTGCACACTAAATGTCTTCTATTTAATTCTTGCTGACTTACTCTGGAGATTAACACAACCATTTAATATATCTCAACTGCTTTATTATACAAGGTCTTCTCTACAAATGGAAGTGAGCAGAAAACAAAACTGTTGATGTGACTTCTCAAGGCATTGACTACTCTGTGTGTGCCTCTGCCTCCTAACAAAGAGCTAGGACAAGCTCATTTGTAATGGGAATTGTCAAAATATGTTTTTTTCTATTGTAAATTCCCATTTTATGCAAGTGTGACCCAGGTTCCCTCTACAGCTTAGCCTTTCTCATTAACCAGCAAGAGAAACACTTTCTCAATATTGTGGCAACTCCAGGGAAGGGATTACACCCACTAGCTAGCTTGGAAATTTCCATTCACACCCCAGCTTCACCAACACCTCTTTGATCTGTGGGCCAAGGGAGAAATGGGCTCTGACATATCTAGCTGTGCTGGGCACTGATTTAAAACCCTCCACGGGCTCTGTCCTACATCAGAATTTTAATAACTCAGTTCAAAGTGGGTTCAAATCCTCATTTCAGCCAGTTCTGACAACACTAACAGCAGTACCTGGAAGCGTAATATTAAATAACAAAATGTTGGAGATAATTCTCTTACCCCCTTGCTGTGCCTGTCAGCTTTATTCTCCCACATAACGCAAAGGGTAGGCAGCCATAATGACCATTTACTGGGAGGAAGGAGCTACTTCAGGACACTCTCAGCTCCATTTCTGTTGCAGATGAGAGTGCACCTCCAGAAGACATTGAGAAGGTGGCAAATTATGTTCTGCAAATAAACATTCCCCTGACTCCACAAGAGCTCACAGGCATGCTTAGCAAACTCCAGAACATTATGAACCACTGTGAGAAGTACAAACTGAATAATAAGAGAAACTTAAGAGGGGAGGCTGCTCAGACACTGCTGATGGAAGCACAAGAAGCTGAGTAAGTAGAGTATTCTCATACTGGTTTGCCAGCTCCAGCTGGGGGTGGCACTGTGAACAGACTGCTCCATACCCCTGGCAGTATCCCAGCAACACTGGGAGGAGAGTTCAGATGGAGATTTCACCTTGCCTTTTCCACAGGACCTTCCCAGCAGGAAGGAGCTATCGCCACTTGGGCTGCAGGAGCCAGCATGCTGAAAGGAAGCAGCTCCTGACAGCTCTTGGCTCCTCTGCCTGCTGAGTCAGAGAGGCCAAAGCAGCTACTTAATTCCACCTTGGACCTGGTGGTGCATTACATCTGGCTCACTGGGTGCTTTGGATAAGGGTGAGAAAGACCCAACAAGAGAAAAAAACATGTTCATCCACGAGTCTTCCTTCCCTACTAGCACCAGTGCACCAGCCTATCTACCAGGCAGCCAGCAGCATCCAACCTCACCCTGAGTACAGCAACTCAGGTGCTCCCCCAAAAGTCCTTTTCTGAGGTTTTGCATTACTAATTTACCACAATTTTAATGGTTGTTGTTGGACTTGAGGAAACATTCCTGCATATTGGATGGGTGCATTTGAAACATGTTCTTGCTTTGCATGTTACTACACATATTTTTTTTTCCATTTTAGCAAAGCAGCTAAAGCTCTTCTTCCAGTGGATGAAATTAGTAATAAACTAAAAAATGTTGGGAAGTCCCAAGGGCACTCCAAAAACACCATCATAAAGTTAAATGAAGAGATACGAGGCATCAGAACACAAATATCTCAGGTATCTTGCTGCAAATAATTTATTGGCTATAATTATTAGAAAGAGATACTTCATTCTGAAGTTTCCTTACCATAACTTACATAAATAAAACCAGAATGTGGCAGATATGATACTAATTCCATACTGCTCAAGGATCTCTTAATCTATTGACAGCTCTGCAAGCTGGGTGGACATTGCATAAGAAATCACAGGCTTCAATTGCTCTGTTTTAGGCTGAGAACCAAGTGAACAGGACAAACGATAAACTAAATGACTTGTCAGCCAAACAGACTGAGATGGAAGATGAAAGTGCCACATGGCAGGCAAAAACGCTGATGAACAAGAATCAAGCTACAAAGGCAAGAGCAGAAGCAGAAGCAGCTCACAAGCAAGCCCAGAATATTGATAATGTAAGCCCTTCTGTCCCATGTTAAGGGAAAAAAAAATTCTCCATGTTTAATAATATTTTTGTTTCAGAAGCATTGGCCTGCTGTCATCAAAACTTAATATTTCCCTTATGCCATGCAGTGTAAAATGCCACAGGTTAAGAAGAAATTCTGGTTTATTTTAACATTTCTGGCATACACTTCTGTTTGCTTGAATGAAAGAAAACATACACATTTCTCTGGCTACTTCATGACGTTTTTTCTTGCGCTGTGTATAAGACTTGTAGTCACCATGGGTACTAATAAACACAACAGAACAAATCACAAAACCAGATATTAAAATACATGAGTGATGGAAGCAGCCTGACAATTCATCCTGTGCTGTTCTCCTTCAGAGAAAATTGCTGTGGGAGTTACTTGGATTTTTTGGTTGGCTTGGTGCTTTCTAGTAGTTCAGTTTTTTGAAAATGCAGCTAGAAATTTGCTAAAATGGCAAGAATCAAGTACCCACAGCACAAGCCTGGAACTTGGCCATACTTCCAAACTTCCAAGTTACAAAAACCATAGGCAAAATCTAAACTGCAGCCTCAACAGCAACCTAGATCAGCAGGGAACTGATTAGCTGGTAAATATAACTGCAATAGAAAATGTAAAACCCCCAGTGTAGCTACAGGTAATTCATTAAATTTGAATTAAGCCTTACAGCAAAATGACATTTACAGAAAATCCCTATCAACAAAAGTAAAATCAGCATAAACTTAAAATACCTTAAGTAATATTTTCTTTATAT
The DNA here is from genome assembly GCA_018697195.1 of Certhia americana. Lineage (NCBI taxonomy): Eukaryota > Metazoa > Chordata > Aves > Passeriformes > Certhiidae > Certhia > Certhia americana. Next base: position 12,652,877 of record CM031879.1, on the reverse strand, counting down.
CTTGCCCTTCCCTCTCCTTTAGATTACTCCACTGGCAGTTTAATTGATTTCTATCGTGTTTTGCAAAGCATTTTTCAATGTCTACAAATTAAGGATATATTTCTTATATTTAACTGAATGAGAAATCTAAACTTTGATTCTAAGAGGATGTTAAAGAAAAGTACTAAAACTTCCTTCTGTACACCAGATTAATTATCAGATGCTCTTAAACTAAGGAATGGCATTTTGTTACAGGAGTTTACTGATGTTAAAAGAAAGTACACCATTCTTCAAGAAAAGCTAAAAACCCAAGGACCTCCAAAAGTAACACTAGACAAAGTGAAACAGTTGAAGAAAGAAGCAGAAAAACTGGCTGAAGAGACTGAAAAGAAGATAAAAAGAATAACAGGTGATGTTTTCACTTCCACAGTGGGTGGTAAGCACTGCAGTAGACATGAATTCAAGGCTGAAGTCCTTGCCCACAGACACTAACAAACTAAGTTCACCCCTAATTAGGTTTAAACAATTTACCTGGCAAAAATCCCTGCCTGAAGCTACTCATTTTAAAAATAGTTGAATTGATTTGGCTTGTGTACTTTTTCTGACTTAAATAGATTGCTATAAGCAAAGGTTAAGAACTGTCCACACAGGGACTTGCAGTGATTTTCTTCAGTTTAAAAACAGGGTAAATGCAAAACCTGCATAAAGCCTGGCTGCAGATTTAGCTGGAGGCCCTGATTTAGGCATTTTCTTTGGGCACTTGGATGTTCAATCCTTCCTCTATGCTCTGTCTTTCCCCACATCACCCAGGCGAGGGCTTGTGTGATAGAGCTGTAGGGCAGCTGTTTTCCATCAGCCCATACTTGTTCTCCTTCAGACATTATCTCTGAGCAATGGCAGAGCAAAGCAGGTACAATTACCAGCTTGTGGAGCCTGAAGCTGATGTGCCCTGAATCTGTGGGGCCATGACTGCCAGGCAGAGGGGTCATGGGCAGTGGAGACTATAGCTGCTGTACCAGCACCGGTGCTCACACAGGCTTAGAGGGTCACCAAAAAGGAAGGGCACATCTCATGTCTCTGCACACAGGCAACCTAATTCTCCTTGTAGTGAAGGCCTGGGCATTCCCACTGGGAACCCTTAGACCTAGGATCCTGCCAGGCTCAATATCAGAAAATACCATGTAACATCAGCAAAACTGAAGCAGAAACTCTATCCCAGGAGAAAACTCTTCAGGACAGCATCCAAATAAATATTTTGAGCACATACCTTGAGGAAAGGAAAGATCATCCCAGTCACTCCAAATGCCCAGATGATAAGGATATTAAATACAGACAGTGAATCCAGTGGATTTAACTCATTAACAATATGTTTACATTGGTGTAGCTCATAGGAACCAGCAGAAAACAGTTACACAAGTGAGGGAGACCTAAGCCTATCACACCCAAATTGTCTAGGCTGTACAGACATCACTGGACACACTGTTCCTCTGAGTGTTTCCATTTAAACCAAGTCCTTTAAGAGCTCCATGTCCTGCCCTATCCTAACTGATGGATAAAAGCACATGTTGAGAAATTAATTTCTTGAAGGTTGTCATGCTCCTCCTGCTATCCAGAAGCCAGACTTTTCCCTCCAGTTGCATATATAACATTCACTATTAAAAATGGGCTTATTGCCTCTAAAACTTCTGGGAAAAGAAATGCTGCTAATCCCTGGATTTTACTTACACAACAAATGTGAGCATCATTGTACGTCTCTGCTCTTCCAGATTTGGAAAAGAAGCTTCAGGACCTGAATCAAACCAAACAAGATAAGGCAGAGCAACTGAGACAACTAGAGGAACAAGTGATAGCCATTAAAAATGAAATTGTGGAGCAGGAAAGCAAGTATGCAACATGCAAGAGTTAGGGTCTGAACAGACCATCAGGTAAAATGACGCTGAAATCACCATGATTACCATGTCCTGAGCATCCTGGCACAGGCCACTGGCCTCTGGAAATACATCTGAAGTGGCCCAGTGAATAATGTGATTTTTTTTTTTTCTTTTTCTTCTTTTGTCCGGTTGAGTTTATATGGAAATAGGAAATACTTTGTAATAAACCATCTGATTTAGTAATCAGGTGTAGTCTTTGAGGAAGCTCTACAATACACTCCTGTGCAGTCCGGAGCTTCTTGGGGGGGGGGGGGGGGGGGGGGGGGGGGAAATGCAAAAGGAGGATTGCTCAAAGAGCTGCTGGTAGCTATCTCAAAGACAGACTCCCAACACCCTATATCTTCTGCCAAAACCTAAAAAATGTGGTGATGCCATGACCCTGTACGGGGCTGCCCAGACTCAGATGGGGTGATGCAGATGAAACCCTGCAGGCTCCTGCAGCCACCCCTGCTGACAGCCAGCAGCATCCCCAGGCACTGTCACTGCTCCAACCCTATCTCTTCACTGAGGCAGAGCAGGGTTCCCTCACCAGGAGCCCTGACAATGTGAGAGTCTCGCTGGGTTCACTGGAAATGCGACGGGCAGCAGCGCCATGCAGCAGCGCCATGCAGCAGAGCCGTGCAGCAAAGCCATGCAGCAGAGCCATGCA
>CM031879.1:12637814-12650308 GCA_018697195.1 Certhia americana | reverse complement strand
ATGCAGCAGAGCCGTGCAGCAAAGCCATGCAGCAGAGCCATGCAGCAGAGCCGTGCAGCAAAGCCATGCAGCAGAGCTGGGCAGCAGGGGTGGGCGACAGCGCCGATTCCCCAGTGCCCACTGGATGGCAGTGCTCAGACGCTCAACGCCGAAGGCAACTTAAAAATCTTTTCTCTGGCAATGGCACTCCTGCAATGCCTGTTTTTCTTATGTTTATAAGGGGTTTCACACATTTTTCATTAGTGTAACCAACAACTAGAGAATGACTCCAGCTCTCAGGTTAAAGCAGTGAGTCTAAAGGGCCAGAAATGTTGAAAACCAGTTTCTCCAGCTCTTCTCACACAATGCAGCACTTCACAGAAGTGAGGGTTCACTCAGCAATTTTTTTTAGCCATCAAGAACACATGAATTGGCCTAAATTTTAGGCTGTAATTTTTTTTTAAATATACACAAAGAAGGAATCTGTGGTTAAGCAAGTGTTACTGACGTGACAGAGTTTTAAAGTGAGCTACGCCTCAGTTTCAAAATCCCACTCTTGGGATTTTGCAGAACGCAGAGCAAACTAGTGATGGGTCTTCCTCAGTCAAAACCAGACGTGTCATTCCTGGCTGGTGAGTCCCACGGTTCAGCACGGTGCTGCTTTAGAGCTCGGATGCAGTCCAGCCCACATCTGTAAAACGAGGAATGCTCTGCGGGAACACAGGGCTCTTCACGTTTACCCATGCCAGCAGCACCCGTGAAACAACCTTTATCGATCCAGCGGAGATAAACACTGCCTAGTTATCACCCCGTGTTTACAAGAGCTGAAGTAGCGTTGGTATGCGCTGGGGGCTTGGGTGGGAATTGCTGGCGGATGAGATTTCAGAGATACTCCTCTAACTCAAACCAGCTGTGCTCCAGGGCAACGTGCAACGTGCATTACACTGTGAACACATTCTATTGTGAAAATAATAGAATCAAATTATAATTTTGATATAATCTAACAAAGCCACCTGAATACAGGAATGCACAGAATTTGTGGGTTAGCATTTTCTGAATTTTAACTTTTAGAAAAAATCGTCTCTGAGGTGTGAGGCTTCTTTCTAAGTTACTAGGCTGTAATCAGATGATTATATTTAGACTGACTTTGACATAATGAAATCAAACATCTCTGTTTTACTCAGAGCACACGCCAAGCTGCTCACATGTGGGTCTCCAGGTAATGAAGGATTTTCTGCAGGTTTCAGTGCATCTCTGATGGACTGCACCTTGAAGGGGCAAACTGAAGCTCTTACACAGAAATTCCCAACTACATATAAACCAAAATGATTTAATTCATGGCTTTAAAAATCTCCATTCACAAGCAAAAAGTTGAAAGAAAATTTCCTCCTAAAACCCACTGTTGACTATGAGAATTCCACAAGCTGCATGGATGAGGAATCTGTAAACACAAGGCAGTTAAACAGGCCTGGAGAGGAGATATATCCATGGGGGGAAACAGAAATTGCTGGAAGGAAAGCGGAAGCAGGAACAAGAAAGTTAGCACAGAGTCTAACCTCCCCTGCCTGCCTCCAAGCATGCTCAGACACACAAAGGAAGCATCTGATGGGACCAGTGGCCACAGAACTCCAAATCCATCCTGGGACAGCTTCTGAGGTTTACAACTGTGCAGCATTTCCCATTAGAAGTAACATTAAACTTTTCAAAAATTATATATTTTTTCAAAAATATTTTTTCAAAATTAATTTATGGTGAAAATGCTGTCTCTAGATAAAAAGTACCTATTTGTAGTTCCCCCGGACCTCTTGCTTGTGGGCAGAAATGGTTTCAGAAAAGTGTTTCTAGAAAAATAATTGAAATAATTTTCTTGATGTAGAACATTTTGACTTCAATGGCATTAATCAAAATGCAAACACAACCAAACTGACATATAATCAAAGATACAGTTAATCAAAATCATATCATCAGTTCTGTCTACCAGACACTTGACCACTGCAGTGTTTTAAGAAAACGGGTGATCAAGTGGGTCCCACTGGGGTCAAAGTCTGAAATTTTGTTTTTTGAGAAGACTTCCAACCATGCACAAACACAGATACTCCAGGGCTGTAATGGTGGTTCACCAACCACAGGATAGGGCATGACACAAAACTGAATTTTTATCATTTGAAGAATCAAATTAAAATACTCCCACTCACTATTTGTCACGAGCACTGCAGAGAGGGAGGGACACAAGTTCCCTGTTCCTAATTACTCACACACTAAATGGGGTGGTTTGGGTTACGTTGAAAGCTCAATCCCTGATGTCACACAGCAGGGTCACCCCCAGGCTGGAACAAAGCATGTTTTCGTGCCCTCTGTGACAAGGCACAAAGGAGCCTATAGGGAAGGACAGGACAAGGCTATGAAACAGGTTTAAAAAAAAAAAAAGGAGAAAACTTCAATAAAAGTTGAAAAAATATGGGACAGGAAAAAGTCCACTGGCAATGAAACAGCTGCACATGGGGTGATGCTGCTGCCCATCTGCCACGGACCAGAGGAGGCTCTAACAGCAGCAAAGTAAAACATTTTCTGTTAGTGAGGGAGAAAATGTTTGTTGTACTGAAGATTAAAAAAGGGTTATGAAACCCCTATGAATTTGTTTTATGAATTTAGAAGACCACATTGCAGAAGAAATTTAGAATATTACAATTCCTGCCCTGTCAGTTTAGAATGATTTAATTTCATGGATATCTTTACTGAAACAACTCCACAAGTTCTTTAATCTATAGTCTTGAGTTATGTTTCAAACCTGGTGTTTAACCTTTAGGGCAAGTCACTTGGTATCTCTCTGTTTCTGCTTATCCATCTGTAAAACGAGAATGAACATATTTACCTACCTCGGCAGGGTTTGCTGGGCCAGACAGACCATGGTGTGTTTTCATTCTGGCACTGCAAATAGCGAGGGCAAAGTGTTCTTGGGGGACACTGGTACCTGGTAAAGATTTACACAAGTACATGTGTTACACATGCACAAGAAAAACCTGGGTATATAAACCCAGGCATTTGTCCCGTCCACATCCATCCTTCATACAGACTCCTAGGTGTTTATTTACCAGTAAACCTTTTCCCTGGGTGCTGAGGGGACTGCCACCAGCCAATGAAGCCTCCCCACCACATTCCCCAGCAGAGGCCAGGGAACTGGCATAGGAGGATGGGGTGCAGGGGCAGCTCCAGCACAGCCATTCATTCCCTGCAGCTGCCCCAGTGCCCCTGGAAAGGCAACAACACTGTGTGCTCCCAGCGAACGTGACACAGCCTGGCAGCGGCTGGTCTAGGCTTGTTGGGCCCCTCTGCATGTACCAGGGCCAGACCTGGCCATGTATGGTAGCACTGCCATCCCCAGGAATGGCACTCCTGAGCCACATGTGCTGGCACCACAGCACCAGGCAGAGTGGGGCTACTGAGCCTTGTATGTGACAGTTGCCAAGCCCCTGGTTCTTTGCTGGGTCTTGGGCCTTACCACGCAAGTATGCACCCCTGTCTGTCCATCCGTCCATCCATCCATCCATCCATCCATCCATCCATCCATCCATCCATCCATCCATCCTGCCATCCATCCATCCATCCATCCATCCATCCATCCATCCATCCATCCTTTCCTCACAGGGGCCCGTCTCCATCCATATTATCGGTAGAAGGCAGGATTACGTCCCATTGTTTCTCCACCGACAGGGGCAGGGAGGGGGGTCACCGACTGGTGATTCCTCCCACCTATCCGCCACTCCCTTCCAATTGTTGCAGCCTGGCCAGAGCCCGCTCCCGACGCTGGGGAGCAGCGGGAAGAGCACAGCCTGCGGCCCTGGGGGCTAGAGTCCCCGGTCCCCCGCTCGGGGCTCCCTGGCCACAGCGGGACAGGAGCTCCCCAGCCCGCTCTGCTCTTGCCTCCCACCCCGACTGAGCTGCCCTTCCTCGACGGCAGCGCTCCCTGCCCCGGCTGAGGGCCGGGCTGTCCCGGGCGGGGGGCAGGGCGGGAGGGGCTCGGCCCAGCCCCGCGGATGCGGAGGGGCGGAGGAGGAGGAGGAGGAGGAGGAGGAGGGCCGGGGGGCACCCGGCGGCGCGGGGCCGCGGTCGGGAACGGCGGCGCCTGCGTGGAGCAGCCGGAGCAGCGGCTTTCGGCGGCGCGTGGAGGGGCAGCCGCGTCCCGTCCCGTCGCGTTCTGTCCCATTCTGTCCCGTCCCATCCCGTCCCGTGCGGTCCTGCCGCTCGCCATGGGCCGCCTCTCGCTGTACCTCTGCTGCTGCCTCGGTAACTCCCGCTCCGCTCCGGCCGCCGTCGGGGCACGGCGGGCTGGACGCGCCTCTGCAGCGCCCGCCGGGGCAGCTCGGGGCGCCCAGCCCGGCCGCGCTCCCGCTTCCCTCTCTCACCCTCTGTCCCCCTTTCTCTCTCCGCGGCCGCGCAGCGCTGTGGCCCGCGGCGGCACAGGAGCCCGAGTACAGCTATGGCTGCGCCGAGGGCAGCTGCTACCCCGCCACCGGCGACCTGCTCATCGGCCGCGCCGCCCGCCTCTCCGCCTCCTCCACCTGCGGCCTCCGCCAGCCCGAGCCCTACTGCATCGTCAGCCACCTCCAGGTGAGCGCCGGGCGCGGGCGGGCAGCGCTCCCGGGCACCGCGCTCGGTGCCGGCAGTGGGGCGGGCATTGCCTGCTGTGCGGGGTGCGGGGGCTGTGCGGGCTGTGCGGGGACTGTGCGGGGGCTGTGCGGGCTGTGCGGGGGCTGTGCGGGGTGCGGGGTGCATGCCCGCGGGCAGCGCCGTGCCGTGCCGGCGGGATGAGACGCCGCCTGCGGGTGGGAGGCGCGGGCAGCGGTCTCCGGTGGGGCAACATCGCACCCCGGGTGGGACCCCAAACTCCGGATCCAGGGAATCCCCCGCGGCTTTCGGCTCCCGACCCCCCTTTCCTGATCGAGGCCAATAAGGAGGAATGTGCCGCAGTAAATTCAATTAATGCTTTTATTTCCAGACCCGCTCGGAGCCGTCTAGACAGCTTCCTCTAAAGGAGAGTGGGCTGTAGGGCCCCGCAATGTTTTGTCCACAGATCCCGTAATGTAATTACATGTGTATGGTCTTGGAGTGAAAGGATGCAAATAATGTTGTCGCAGCACATCTGGTGAACTGTTGCTTTTTAAAGCCAGAAACAGCTCACCAAACTTAAAATCTCTGAGACAGAAAGGGTGGTGGAGAAGAATAAACTATCAGTTATACGTGGAACTCTGTTGAACTGAAAGTAAATGGATAATCTCCGGACGAATTACTGTGGAGACAATAGGGCCGGATTCTGGCACTTGGAAGGAAAACCACGGGAAACAGGAGGGGCTGTAGCACTTGACCCATTTGTGCCCTGAAATCCATCCTTTCCCCACATTTAGTTTTACTATATAAGTTGTCTACTAGAGTTAATACTTTGACGTGGGATTTAGCTTCATGGAACATTTTCAGTGTATGTTGGGATTGACTATAACAATATAAACGTCTCTGGTAGAATAAAACAACAAAGGTGCTGTGTTATATTTTCTTCTCTCAAAAAATGTTGAAGTGCCATTGTAAAAAAAATCACTTCAGAAGTTCTCATGTGCCCATATTCCTAATCTCCCAGCCCTGATTCAGCATTTGGGATGTCTGAACCATAGTGTGTAGTATTGAAGAAATCGTGGAAGGTGCCAGTATCCTCTTAGTAGCATGGGGCATGGCCACACTTGGCAGAATTAGGTCTTCTAGGATTCAGTTTTGGTCAGAGAAACAAGTTGTAGGAGCAGGCAGTAAGGAACATCTTCCCTGGCACCTCTGCTCTTGCCATTCTTTCTGCTGGAGGAGTGTTTGAGGGTTTGTGGGAGGTGAAGCCCTGAGCCTGGGAGAAGCCATTGATGCCAGAACTGGTGAAATGGAAAGCCTGTGTGGCCAGCTCTCACATTCTTGGCTGATAAAGAATAGTGTTTGTGTCCATAAGCGTGCTAGAGGAACGATCCCTGTGTAGCTTTCGGCAGGGTTGAAACACAGCATGAGTTGCTGGTGTGTTGGGGCTCCTTCACTGCCATCCAATGAGCTCCTCTCCCTCATCTGCCCCCTCCTGTTGGTCTGGGCAGGAACACTCCCTTTTGGTTCATTTTGCGCCCTATTTTGCAATCAGAAAGTTGTGGGTTTAGGCAGAAGAATAATGTAAAAATGGCACTGTTTGTAGTAATAGCCATGAGGTTTTCTCCCCTGATGAAGCTTCCAGTTTTCCCAAGCAGCACATGCCAGACTTGTTCTGAGCTGGTTTTGCTTGGGCGAACCTTGTAATGTGTGCAGATGGACTCTATGTACACAGTTTGGGGTTGCAATACCAGCTGAAGATGCAAGGTTTGGGTAGGAGTTTGACATGCTGAATTCAGAGAAAAGGACTAAATCACTGAGAGCCCCTTGATGTGCACTGAGCCTCACTGGAGGTATCCCTAATGCAGGCAACTTGCATCTCCAAGCCAGCTTTCAAAAGTCAGAGTTATTTCTCACAAGTTGTTAAGATGCAGTTTTGCACATGTGCATTTTTACAGAAGCAATTCAGCAATTTTCTGTAGATGCTGCCATTGGTTTTGAATTCTGCTGGAGAATACGTGCACTGGAAGAGATTTCCTGAAACTGCAATTTTCATTGAAAACATGCTTCCCCTAAAAATGAAGTTTATGGAATTCCTGGCATGTTTTCCATTTGGCAGTTTGCATTAATTCATAGAGGTAAAAACACTTAGCATTTCAACAAAAAAAAAATGTATGATGACTCCTACAGGCAAAATGAGTGGAATGTGATATGGATGGAAAATACTCTTATCTGCAGGAAGCAACTATTGCCCCATGGATAAAATCAGTAATGCTGATTATCGTGTTGTTTCAGGAGGACAAAAAATGTTTCATATGTGACTCGGAGGATCCCTTCCACGATACTCTGAATCCCGACAGTCATCGCATTGAAAATGTCGTCACCACGTTTGCTCCGAATCGCCTGAAGCTCTGGTGGCAGTCTGAAAATGGTATGCGGTTTGTCCAGAGCAATTTCCGGGGCTGGGAGCTGTTTTCCCTCCTTTTGTTTAAGGGTACCTGTGGGTTTGCTGTTATCTCTGGCCTGGTGATTACTGCCCTGTGAAGGATCATGCTGTGTGAGGAGCTATGAGTAAAACTGGCTGCTTTTGTGTGCCCTGGAGCAGTCCTTAATCTGTAACAAAAACCCCCGGAGTCCTCCAGGAGTGTTGGAAACAGCCGTCCAGGAACTCTGCAAGAATCCTTTCCTAAAGAGAAGAGTTTTCCATGCTGGCCTCAGATCTCGCTCTTATTTGGGCAGCAGGAGCGGAGCAGCCTTCCAGAAGTGAATACCCCAGGGCGGAGCTGCCAAGGCAGCGCAACAGGGCTTCCCCACGCCATGGGGCTGGAGGCTGTGGGAGGAGGGGTTTGGGCACAGAACTGGGGGCTGTTGCCCTGCCTGCAGACCTCCAGTTTCCTTTTCCCACCCCAGGATGGTAAAGCCAGGGATATCTCTTACCTTACAAGCTGTCTTCTCCCTCCTGAGCTCCCTGAATTTCTGTGCCATTTGCCAAACAATAAAATGAACTGCAGAAACCAGCCAGCTCGTTAAAAACAAAAATTGCATATTAGTTTGGTGGGGTTTTTTTGTTTTTTTCTTTTAATCCTTTCTCCGCCTGTTTTACTTTTTTGGTTATGCTTTTGGCATGCCTTCATACGCAAAACAAGGCAGCGAGGCTTTCTCAAGCAGCAGTCCTACCCTGAAGCCTTAAAGCCATCTGGACAGGATGGGATTTCTGCAAATGTATTGGTAGTAGCTGCCTTATTGTATATGAGAAAAAGGTAATATTTGTAACAGTTTTGCTGCCTGTTAAAGAGAGGGGTTCACTTAATCCTTTTTAACCATTTAGATCAGCTTAGCAAGCTTCTTGCCTTTAGCAGTTCTCTTCCAGCATTCCAAATAATTCATGTTTTTTGCAACAGGCTTGGCAGCATTCACACAGAACAGTTTCTTAGCTCATAAGGTCATGAAAATGTCCTTCAACAATAAAAAACAAATGATTCTTTCTGTCCAATTCATATTTTCGTCTATTCAGGCATACAGCATAAGGGACCATTGCTGCATGCTTCACAGAAGGTTACAGCTGGTCAAAAATTTAAGTGCCTTATTGTTTTATTATTTTCATTTCTTACCCTTTCTCCTCTCTGTAAATCTTGATTTTATTTTTTATTTCTAACTACAGTATAATTAGTATCCAGCTGTTTTGAGAGCTCTTTTCACAAGGCACAATAATATTTCTAGCTGTTTTTCTTCCTTTCTGTGTAGAGTCCTTGACCACAGGTAGTCATTGCAGCAGTTTGGAAAACCTTTTGCCTCTCACCATTTTCTTAACCCTTGGTATTGCAAAGCAGGGCTGCGATAGTTGCTTTAGGAGTGTCTCAAAACCAGGTTATAAAGGAGCTGTTCCTGTGGACAGGAGGGTCCAGAGTGAATGAAAAATGGTGGGGAATGACCCCCACCAGACATCAGTGAGATTGGGGGTGTTAGGGCTGCAGAAGCCTCTGCTGCTGCTGCTGCCAGAGAGGCTGAGGTGTGGGAGAACAGCCTGTGGCCACCACACAGGTCTGGGCTCAGCATCCCCAGCTGGGTCTTTGATGCCAGGACCCAGCTTGTGGTGGTCCCATCCTTGCCCCAAATCCTGTGATGCCAGCCATGTTTCTATCTCAAATAGCACTGCGGGCTCACATTCTGGGTTTAGTGTGTTTGATCATGTGCAGGAATCGCCTGCATGATACCCTTCAGCAGGTTCTTGGTGTCCCCCCGTCCCTAAACTATCATATTCATTTTTCACAACAGAACCAAGTTGTAAAGAAAATAGTCTCATGCCAACAGAGTGAAGAGCTTTGGCAAAATTTAGATGCATGGATTGGCAGGTGTCCTTGTTTGCTGAACACCTTCTTTTCTCCGCCTCTGCAGGTTTGGAAAATGTGACTATCCAGCTGGACCTGGAGGCTGAATTTCACTTCACTCATCTCATTATGACTTTCAAGGTAAGGAAGCCACAGCTTTATCCTGAACCCTAAAACATGAGGAAGTGAGAGGTCTCATAGTCCTTCACATTTATTTGGTATTTGGGCTTTTTTGAACTGTTTGGCTTGAATTTTTTGGAGCTGCCAACCATTAACCAGTGCTGAAGTCATGCAGAAAGGTTGAGTTTTGACTTGTGTTTCAACTCCAGTGAGACTCCAGAAGAAGTCATGCTGAAGCTGGGTTTTGGTGTGTCTCTGGTGGTTGTATTCTAGAAGATTGTTAGCTAGCTCATGTAGTAGCAAGGGATTTTTTCCTGAAAGAATTGGCTGCATCAGTTTTCATTTGGCAAATAGAAAGGTCTTCAGGAAGAAGGAACATCTGTACACAAAGTGTCTTTGTTTTTTACAAACAGATGTCTTGGAATGGTAGCTTATGTCCTGTACGTCCTAAATGCTCTTCCCATGTGGACAAATTAATCTCTTCATTTTTACGCATCAGCTTTCTAGGACAGCTGGTTCCTCTTTCCTGTGGCGTCAGCTAGGGTTTCTCCCTGTGCCTTAAGGTGGTGGCTGAGGTGGAAGGTGGTCATTTCTTCTGAAGCCAGCAATGAGGGACCCCCAAAAGACCCCTGACATGATGCTGCAGCCATTGTACCCCAGTGCCGGGGCTTTGTCTGCTGTCAGGAAGAAGACTGCAAGGGGAAGATAGTTTTAATGATGTTTTGTGGACTTTGTGTGGTAGAAAGTTGAGCTGCCTTACACCAGGGTTGCTATTTTTAAAATTTTTTTTTGGGGGGGGTGAGATAGTAGTTTCTAAGTTGGGTGATTTTTTCAGCCAGGAAGCAGAGAGAAAATTTCTTTCCAGCTGTGTCTGAAATGCTTTTGTGCTTGGCTCTGGGAGGTCCTCCTCTGAATACATAAAACTAAGGAAGAGATTGTTGGCATTTCTTGTTAGGTACAAGCCAGGGTTAAATAAATATCTGGCTTTTGAAAGGTAGCACAAAAATTAAAACATTAATTTTTTTAGGTCAGAGGGATTAAAAATCTTTTCAAAACTTCATTAGTTCATTGTTTTAGAGTTGAATACATGTAGGTAAGAAGGACACTGGTTTGTGTGAAGCAAATGCAGCCTTCCAGGGTCTGGGCAAGGCCAGCTGGAGGAGGGTCACTGGGGACTAGGGGAGCCAAATGTAGCATAAGTGGATGAAGCTGAACATCTCAATCTCCGTAAAGAAGGTTTTCTCAGAGGACAGCTGGCACTGAACTTCAGAAATGCTGCAAAATATCATGTGGTCTGACAAAGAGAGGAAATGCTGAGGCTTCTCTGAGCATCAGAGGTACCTGCTCAGCAGTAATTTCTGGGTGTCAGAGCTGAATGGGAAGCACTGGCAGTGGCCTCCTTTTCCCTACAGTAGGAGAGAAGGCCCATTAGGACCTTTGTAAAAGATCAAAAAAAGGCAAAGAGATACAGCAAGGAAGAAGGCTCTGCTGATTTCCACAAGCTGTGGGAAAAAATCCTTTTGTTGCTGTAAAGCCTTACTTTAACCCCCACTTTTCAGAAAGGGTTTGGAATCAAAAAGTCTTTCAAATTTTCTTGTTTAAGTGTGTTTAAGCACTTGGCCATTGACTGCTATCTTTTGAAGATGGGTAGCCTATGGTTTGATGTGTGTTATTTCATGTATCAAGACATGTGGATTGCTTACACTAATCAGACTCAAATGAAATGCAAGTAATAATTAACCAAATGAAATCTCTTGTTTTTCTTACTATTAGACATTCCGTCCTGCTGCAATGTTGATTGAAAGATCATCTGACTTTGGACAGACTTGGCAAGTTTACAGGTATTTTGCATATGACTGTGAGAGCTCATTTCCTGGGATTTCAACTGGACCCATGAAGAAAGTGGATGATATAATTTGTGATTCCCGATACTCTGACATTGAACCTTCAACAGAGGGAGAGGTTGGAGACATTTTTTTCTAATATGTTTATTGTGTAGACTTTTTCCTTGCAAACTCAGGTTCTCTTATTTTCGAAGCTGAATCTTTTGTTGTTTGACTTTTCCTCCAGGTAATATATCGTGTTCTAGATCCTGCTTTTCGAATTGAAGATCCATACAGTCCAAGGATTCAGAGTATGTATGTTTTCAGGCTGATTTGAGAGCATTTCAGTACTTACTTGCTTACAAAAACCAGTAATCCACTAATGAAGTCATGCATTAGCCCTGATAGCGGTTTTGAAGTCATATGAGTACTTTTGTGTATGGCTTCTTTTCCTGACTCAGACAGTGAGGTGCTGGGAAATAAAGATCAGTGTTGTGAACTCAAGGGATTGCTCGTGCACTCTTAATTGCAGTTGGTCCTTTTCTTAATTGATCATGGATCTATTTTCATTAATGATCACCTTTCCAAAATACATGCAGTTGCCAAAAAGAAACCATGGAATGTGATCCTGTAATTGTGTGCAGATGTATCCTGTAAACAGTATTCAGAAAGCAAATAAACAGAGCTGCAAAGGTACTTATTTAATTGTGCATTTCTAGCTAAAATCAATGGGGTCGTGTTTTATTTTTCAGAACTTTGGAACAGTTGACCATGGTAGCACTGCATGGCCGGACCACACAGATGTGGTCATAAACCACAACTTGCTCTAGTGTTTGTGCATGGTCATGGCAATCCATGAATGCAGAGGAGGAGAGATCTGTTGGTCTTCCTGGCTTAAAGAGAAACCTTGTTGGGCGTTTGGCCTGAGGGAACTGCAGTGCTCAGCCTTAAGCTGACCTCTGATTTAATGTGCATTCCCAGGTTGGGTTCATGTCCCTCAGTGTAAAGCAACCTTGAAATATGTGAAAGGAAATATGTGAAGTAGAGGAGTGTCTGCTGGTTGCCATGAGTTTAATGTTGTTTTGGTTTTTTTTCTTTACTCAACATTTTAGAGGAGAAACCACTTTCATGGGCTTGAAGTGCTTTGTCAAACTTAGTTCAAGGCTATAGGAAATTACATAGGATTCACAATATCAAAGTAAACGTGTGGATGGTATTAATTACTGCAATATTGTATTCCCATGGATTATCCCTCAAGAACTTTGTATTTGGTCAGTGATGGGGTGTTACTTCTTTCCACAAAATGTAACTAATTATATTTCCTAGGAAAGTTGGGCATATGTAAAAGAAGAATTATTTGTCTTTGTTTCCAGCTAAAACTTCTTCCAAAAGTCTCATAACTCTAATGGCTCCTGGTCTACTTGGGAGCAGTTTCTTGATATCAAGTCCTTATCTATCTTACGTTTTAAAACCCCAAAGAACTAGTATCTTTTAGGTGGTGCTTTCCTCCTTGCTGTTAACATTTGTCTATGTGCCTGTGCATGTCTATAATAAAATAGACCATTATTTTATTTTATGCTTAAAGTTACTTGTACAGTTATCAACCTGTAGTAAAATAGTGTAATTTTTTTTTTTTTTT